>NW_017547361.1:197-311026 GCF_001854935.1 Bemisia tabaci
GGGTGGAGCTTTCCATTGATCATCCTCCGTCGAGAGCCGGCTAACGTCAACAGGACCCGACGCCCGGTAGCCGACAGCGCAGCTTTGAGCATCAACAGCGATTGTTTTCTCGCGTTCATCGCTGGCGCCACGGCCTCCGACACTCTTGCCGCTATCCTCTCGAAAAAAATCATAAATATCCAGTCATTTTTTAAGCGGGTGACTACACTGCCGCACACGGTGCATGAAACGTAGCGACGGTGTAAGTCGGCAATCACATAACTCGTTTGCGGTGTCTGAAAATCTCCGCCTCTGTGTTATTTTTTTTAAAGGAGAACAAATTGACACCATCCCTTGAATTTTTTGCAGAATTTCCTTCGCACAGAAAAGAAAAATCACGGCACTTTTGAAGAATTTCCGTTGAGTAGTTTTCCGTTTAAACAATATAGTATGATAGGAAGTCTGCGACGTGGCAAACCGAGTTATGTGATGGCCGACTTACACCGTCGATATGTCCAGTCGTTTTTTATGCGGGTAACCACACTGCCGCTGCATGGAACGTAAGAGTGAAATGAGAGATTGGAAATTTCAGTCAAATATTTCATGAAATTTCACGAAGCTGTGAAATATTTCATACTTTTCAGGGGCTAGAGTATGCAATCTGCACTCAAACACGCAAAAATAGAAAAAAAAGTCACGATTTTCACATTTTGCGAAACATGAAAAAGAACTGGTCATAAATTGCTGAAATTTAACGAAATATTTCTGTATGTTGGAGTTTTTTTTTGCCAACGTGCGTTAAAAAATTCAGCATAAAGCTGAAACTCTCAATACAGAGGGAAAAGCTCATTCGAGCACAAACTTCCCTCTAAGAGATATGCTGTTTGGAGCAACACTAGTTACGTCCATTCAGGAAGGCAACTGCATAATATGGAATTTTGGAAATTCCATTTCCATTTCCTGCATTTTGGAAATATTTCTCATGAAATGCCAAGATTTTTTTTCCATAAAATTTTTCCGACCTGCTGGGGCAGACTGGATCTAGAATTCCCCCATACTAAGAGCAAAATACGACCCGAATCCATTCTTGATCGATTACCGTTTTTTAGGCCTTCATAGCGTCACAAACGGGAATGAAGATTACATTTTCACCGATTGCGAAGGTTGTAAACTGGAATGGACCGCGGAATTAGGAGCACGGAAAAGAACAAACGGAATGAGAGAGTTGGCGGAGACAGGAATTCGGGAACGGGTTGATCAAAGATTACAAAAAAGTTCAATTTCTGTAATCTTTATTCCCGTTTGTGATATCCACGAGTCGCGTTGTCTCTACACTGATTTTGTAGCGATGTGCTGTGTGTCATTAGTTTTTCCACACGTTTGACCGTCAGTAACACGCTTATGCAAAATCATGTTCTTCACAATATAAAATCATAATGGTAACACGTAACGCCCGACGAAAAACGCCTGAAGCGCGAGGCGCTGAAAGTAGGTATCAAAAAAAAAAAAAGGGATTTAGAAAATAAATTACAAGCGAGAAAATGCGACAATATCTCTCATTTCCTGAGAGTAAAAGTATATTAAACATCTAATGTTGTCGTCTTTCGGTGATACCAAAGACAACACCTTTAATTAGTCGAGTTAAGAGAGAAACCAAACACGCAAATCGACTTTGAGCGGAGCGGCGCAAAGAGCAATGATGACGAGGACTGAGATGAAAAGGAGAAGCCTTCGGCGCGGCGGTCGGCATGAAAGGCATAGCGCCTACAAGACTGTATGGATACTTCATGCATTGCGTCAAACACACTGCGGTCAACAGCAGTCGCTCGGCGTGAAACGCATAGCGCCTACAAGACCTCATGAATACTTCACGCATTGCGCCAAACGCAGGGCGGTCGGCGTGGCGCAGCGGCAGGAGTTAAAATTATTAAACCACATTTATGTTTGTTCTTTCATAATTTTTTCGTTCGTTTGTTATGAATGGAAGGCCTCGTCCAAACAGAGGTGGGTTTACGGAACTTAACTTTCGCGTAAAGTTCCGTGAACTTTCGTTAGTGTTGACAGGGCTTTCACAAAAAATGTGCCCAACACGAGTGAACACGTCTCATACACTCCTCCTCCACCGGCACGCTCACTTAACGAATTAGAAGGGGGCGGAAAATTACAAGCGGCCCATGGGCGGCAAGTAGGTAAATCCGGCCCGGAATTGCATAGTTTCCGACACAACTTGACAACGATTCTTGGGAGATTCAGTCATATGGTTGAAATACACCCTCAAGCCCGGATTTTACGAGCGACAACTGCGTTAAACTGATTGATCGGCAAAAGTGCTCTCCATCGGCATATTTTTAATCCAACTCAACTGATTGACAAGCTCCTTTCAACTCGGCGAATTTTAGTCTGAATTGGTGACTGCAATCCAACGGTCCGACGACAGAGGGCCCTTCGTCCAAAGAGTCCTAAAATTTTTAGCAGATCGATTTTTGATCCGCGAATTGTATTTTGTGATTGATTTCAACGGATGATTCTATATAGATGGGCTCGATCAAAATTAAGAAATTTCAGACCTCTTAATTCGTAAATAATATAAAATAAACAAATAAAAAAGCATACAAAATTATTAAAAAAATGCAGAGGCTGTAACTTTATCCATTTGTTATCATGCAACCATCGAAGTAATTATTAATTTCTCTGTAGATGGGTTTGTTCAAAATTGAGAGATTTCAGACCTCTTAATACATTTATGATGAAAAATAAAAAAATAAAAAAAAGAATACACAATTATTAAAACAAACTTAGAGGCCACCTTTACCCGATTGTTATCATGCAACCACTGAAATAATTATTAATTTTACAACTGAAAATGAGAATGATACGGCTCTAAACAGCCTACCTTTATAGTGTTCTAAAAATTTAGCCTTTTTTTAAAACCCATTTTTCATTTCTTGTTCTACCGTGTTCAAGAATTCACTCAGGGACCACGACTCATTTTGTAAGGCTGACTTTCTAAGCTGACGGTGAAACCCGCCGAGGCAATAACGATAGACATTTTGTCTCAGATTGCGGTGCGGTGTTTGCAGAATGTTGTACTCCGTGAAATGAGAGCCTGGTAGTTCATTGGTGTGCGTTCAGTATAGAAGTTAATATTTAAAGGACGAAAAAGTGGATGAAAATTCGTCGTTTTCCGCACGAAAGAACGTAACTACATTTCAATGTTGCCAAATTTCCTTTCAAAAATTGCAGTTTAACCAGAAAAGTATTGGGCATTTCTAACTGAAAATTTCACTGATTTTTCTTCCGATTTCATGCAAAAATCAGACAAATTTGGATATAAATTGCACACTTACATTTTTGTAAAATAAATTAATTGTTGGAGTCAATTTGGCAACCTTGGATTGAAGTTACGTTCCTTCGTGCGGGAGACGACGAATTGTGGAAAACCCTGAAGGATAAAACAACTATTAAGATGAAACCATTTCATAGAAATAATAAGACTTTTGACTGCGGATATTTCGAGGATATTAATATCCTCGAGGTTTTAAGCTTCGAGTGCGCGGGCAGAGCTGCGTAAACGTTTCCTGGAAAATCTACCGACCAGGAAGAACGCCGTATGAGCCATCAGGTGATGCCAAATTTCCTTCGATAAATCACGAACTTACAAGAGAGCTTGTGAATATTTCTCTTCCAATTTTTTAGAGAATTTCGTCCTTAGTTTGATCTATAAAGTCTTCAAATTTCAAACGAAAATATTATTAACTTATTTAAAAAATGAACGTTTTCTAAGAGGAAATTTGGCAACACTCGAAAGCTCATACTACGTTTTTCCTTAGCACGGCAGAGTAACCTAACTCCGAGAGCGTTCAAAAGCGAACGCGCGGAATTTCTTTATTAAATCTGCAGGAGACGCTATTCTAAGAGCGAATACTTCTGCACTATACAACCTTTATTAAGCTACCAAAAGGCATGATACTTCTTCTCCGTTTGAGTAAGTGTGTGAAGTAAGATGAGAACAAGAGAGAACTGGGTGGAGGGAAAAAGAGGGAGGAGGGAGAAAGAGAAGATTCGGGGTGGTAGAGGGTGAGATGAAAAAAAAAAGAAATAGGGAGGAGCCGAAGAAAAAGGAGGCAGGAGGCAGAAGAAATAGACGAAGAGGATGCGAAAAAGTAAGAAGAATAATAAAAGTAAGCGGAGAGAGAGAGGTAAAGAAGAAGGAAGGAAAAAAGGATGCAGGAGGGGAGAAAAAGTCCAAGTAGTGAAGTTTCTATTAAATAGCGATGACAGGGTAAAATCATTGATATGGGATCGGAATGTCGCGTGTGTTGTCTATTCACTAATTGAAGGGGCTCGTTTAATTGTGCACGGAAAAAAAATATCAGGGGTTATCCCCTAAAATTGTGGTACTGCCCCAATTTGTTGGATGATATGGACATTTCTAATTAATTGTATTAGAACCGCAACTCAAGTTAGGGTAGTACCGCAACATTTGGGTTAGTTACCTAATTTATCGGTGTACTCTGTACTATCATAATTAATTTGCGTACTACCACAATTAATTGGAAATGCCCTTTTTTCCGTGTACATTGCAATCAAATTGAAATGATGTGGAATCATGTTTGCATTGCACATTGCCTACCTTTCTCACACCAGGACTCGGTTTGAAGAATAGTAGAAAAAGAAGAAGGAAGCAAAAAGAATCACTGAAAAAAATGAGTTAGCGTCAGATGACTAAAAATGGTTTCTATACACTAACTCAAATTGTGTGATTTGGACACACATGATTTTTGGTTTCTGTACACTAACCACTATTAGTGCTGGAAACTAATTCCGCTACTCTAATTCGCATTCGGTAGGGTTGGGTCAACCTAACCTCAAAACTGAGAGAGGAGAAAACGGCTTAGCGAATGATAACTGGACAATACTTTCAGGNGAAAATTATAGGGGAACCAAAAAGTAGCCCCGTTTGACCTAGGAATATCCCCCAAGTTTCAAATCTTTATCTCAATTAGGTAAAAAGTTAGAGGGGGTGGAAGGGACTTTTGGATCACCCTGTATTAAGCTACCAAAAGGCATGATACTTCTTCTCCGTTTGAGTAAGTGTGTGAAGTAAGATGAGAATAAGAGAGAAGTGGGTGGAGGGAAAAAGAGGGAGGAGGGAGAAAGAGAGGATTCGGGGTGGTAGAGGGTGAGATGAAAAAAAAAAGAAATAGGGAGGAGCCGAAGAAAAAGGAGGCAGGAGGCAGATGAAATAGACGAAGAGGATGCAAAAAAGTAAGAAGAATAATGAAAGTAAGCGGAGAGAGAGAGGTAGAGAAGAAGGGAGGAAAAAAGGATGCAGGAGGGGAGAAAAAGTCCAAGTAGTGAAGTTTGTATTAAATAGCGATGACAGGGTAAAATCATTGATATGGGATCGGAATGTCGCGTGTGTTGTCTATTCACTAATTGAAGGAGCTCGTTTAATTGTGCACGGAATAAAAATATCAGGGGTTATCCCCTAAAATTGTGGTACTGTACTGCCCCAATTTGTTGGATGATATGGACATTTCTAATTAATTGTATTAGAACCGCAACTCAAGTTAGGGTAGTACCGCAACATTTGGGTTAGTTACCTAATTTATCGGTGTACTCTGTACTATCATAATTAATTTGCGTACTACCACAATTAATTGGAAATGCCCTTTTTTCCGTGTACATTGCAATCAAATTGAAATAATGTGGGATTATGTTCGCATTGCACATTGCCTACCTTTCTCACACCAGGACTCGGTTTGAAGAAGAATAGAAAAGGAAGAAGGAAGCAAAAAGAATGAAGAAGGGAGAAGTGAATGAGGAATATTAAAGAAAAATTAAAGAGGGAAGAAAAAGATACGGAGGAAACGAGGAGAAATAGAAGAAAGAGGTGGAGAGAACGTATAAAAAAGAGGTAGAGTGGATGTAGAGGAAAAAGGTAGAGACGAAGTAGAAGAAAGAGAGAAATATGAAGAGATGGATGGAGAGAGGGGGCAAGAAGAAAATGAGGAGGAAGAAGATAAAAGGGTGCAGTAACAGATGATTTTCTTTGCCATCATCTGTTCTTCCCCCTCCTTGTCACCTTCCTCCGCTCAGAGCTTGAGACCTTTTTCAGCGGAACCGCTGATACTCTTCCCGATAAATTAAAGCGGGTTTACGAGGCCCGAGTTTGTGAGACGAGGGTTAATTAACATTTCGCCCGTAATCAACACTTCACGGTTTATAACCATCATCCCTTATGAATCCGCACCCTCGTTGATGGCAGCGCAAGGAGGCAACGTCTCAAAACCTGTCCGCGTGTAGTTGACTTGCATGCACCCAAGTTTCTCCCTGCTCGAAAGTTCATCCGGACTAATTGGATTTGACACTCCAAGGGTGGAGTCTGCCATGAAACTTTAAAGAGCTCCGCTGGTTCCGGGCGGACTAATTTTATTTGGGCAGATGCAGTGCAAAAAACCATGGAAATGACGCCGGTTAAATTAGATCCAACCTCCCAACTCTGCCGTGCTAAGGAAGAACACCCTATGAGCCTTCAGACGTTGCCATATTTCCCTCAATGAAACCTAATTTTTCTAGTAAAATTTTGCATATTTTTTTTTCAAAATTTTCAGACTATTTTGTTTGCAATTTAATTTAAAATGTCTGAAAATTTCGAGCAAAAAAAAGCATAGCTTTCCTCAAAAATACATGTTTCTCCAGGGGAAATTTGGCAACATGCGAATGTTCAAATGGCGTTTTTCCTTAGCAAGAATAGGTACATAGCATTGCAGTTGCCGGTCCATACGCGCGCTCACCTGCAAGTAGGTATTGTGGAGTATCCAGAGATGAGTGCGACAAAAAAACGCCTTCTATATGACATGATACGGCAAACATCCGCCGAGCACCAATAATTGCGTTTCGGACAATTACCACTCTTGCTCAAGGCCGCAATCAAAGCCGTTCACCTTAGGGTGATTCGATGGGGGCCATTTTTTGTGTCAGAGCGACGTGCGATATATCGCATCGATTAGCTCCATAATTTCAGCTACTTGTCACTTTTTTCGAATTTTGAGATAGCACTTCTGTTGTCATGGGACTTAAGAACTCATGTACCAAATTTGACAAAGAAAGTCAACGTACTAAAGGCGTGGTTTTTTTAGAGGAAAAATATCGCACTCGATACTGATATCGAAACTGCACTCGAATGCGATATTTTCTCTCTAAAAAAACCACGCCTTCATTACGTTGAATTTCTTTGTCAAATTTGGTACATGAGTTCTTAAGTCTCATGACAACAGAAGTGCGATCTCAAAATTCGAAAAAAATGGCAAGTTGCTGAAATTATGGAGCAAATCGATGCGATATATCGCACGTCGCTCTGACACAAAAAATGGCCTCCATCGAATCACCTTAAACACTTCCTGCCCTCAAAGCTGTCCCCTTTGCCTTGTCGAGAGTGTGTTTAAATTCGCGATCCAGTTTGTTCATAGTTTAGTGACCCACTGTCCTCCGTATTATGTTTCGATAACACCTCCTTGAATCCTCTTAATCACGGAGAAAACCATACGGGGCTCCACATGCTGCCGTGCTAAGGAAGAGCGCCGTATGAACCTTTAGGCGTTGCCAAATATCCTTTAATAAAACACTAATTTCCTGGTAAACGCATGATTATTTTTCTTCCAATTTTGCAGATAATTTTGTTTGCAGTTTCACCTAAAGTTCCAGAAAGTTTCAAGGTAAAATATTCATAACTTGCCTCAAAAATAAACATTTTTTGAAGTAAATTTGGCAACTCTCGAATGATCATACGACGTTCTTCCTTGGCACGATAGTACACTGGAAAAAAAAAAAAAAAAAAAAAAAAAAAAAAAAAAAAAAAAAAAAAAAAAAAAAAAAAAAAAANAAAAAAAAAAAAAAAAAAAAAACACTTTGGATCTAGAGTCCAGACTCTTAAAAACATCGACAAGAAAAAGTACCCTTGATTCAATCGGAATCTAGCTCAAATCAAGAACCAAGCCTCTTAATTTAAGCGGATTTCGTTTTGATTCAAGCAAAAATCCGATTGAATCAAGAGTATTTTTTCTTGTCAATGTTTTCAAGAGTCTGAACTCTAGATCCAATATGTTTTTTTCCCAGTGTATGGTAAGATGCTGTTTAAAGAAGGATTATAAATACGGACCTTAGACCGTCTCCTCCGTAAGTGCGTTACGCAGTACTTAAACGTTACCTTAATCGAATGACTGCGAATCCGGCCTCTAGGCTTTTAGCGGCCTTTGCCTCGCAGCAAAGGCCGACGAAAAACGGGCGCTTTTATATAAATTAACATCAAAGAACGCACGTAACGGTGACAAAGGCTGGCGGGCTCCTCGGCAAATGCTTTGTAAGCGTCGCGCTGGAGCATTCATTAAGAGCCCGGGCCGGAGATAGGTTTCATTAGCACGGTTGCCGTTCAGGCCATTTCCACGGGAAACGAAAATGGCCGAATCGTAAAGTTTCACTTTTCGAGTGGGCGGAGATTCAAGCCCGGCAACATTATTCATTAGTGTGGAGGTTACCTTCCAGCGGCCACCTTCGCATTATTTCAGAAAGGAAAATCGCCCTCGAACGTTTAATGAATAGATGGGGCGGGCGAGGCCTTAACGGGGCTTAGGAATTATGATCGACCAAATCGTTAAGTTCAAAAACGGTGGAATGGAGATGTTGCATGTGTGAGGGATTTGCGATTTGACCATTTTTTTTTTATGTAAAAGTTCGCGAGAAACACGATGGTGCCACTGGTTTTCTCTGAAATCAACTCCCAAGCTCAAAAAAAGCTCTCAAGTTGAGGCCAAAATGGAGGGGATGTCCCACCCTACCCTGAGAGTCAACGTCTACATCAAGACAAACTCTCCATGCAAAGATAGGGAACAAATACATTAGCAGGGTTGCCGTGTTTTCAGTTTAGGAGTCCGCAAATGAAGTGGCAGCCCTGCTAATGTATTTGCTCCCTATCTTTGCATGGAGAGTTTGTCTTGATGTAGAGGTGGACTCTCAGGGTAGGGTGGGATATCCCCTCCATTTTGGCTTCACTTTGAGAACTTTTTTTGAGCTTGGGAGTTGATTTCAGAGAAAACCAGTGGCACCATCGTGTTTCTCGTGAACTTTTACTTAGGAATCAATGGTCAAATCGCAAATCCCTCACACATGCAACATCTCCATTTTGGTGATGCTGTCTATGAGAGCACTGCTTCCTAAAAATTATGATGCAAACTTTTGATGGAAATAACAAAAATACACGAAAATAGTACGAATAATTGAATCCTCTGCCATGTATTAATTTCGGATCTAAGAGTCGAGGGAACACCAATATATTTTGCTTGCATAAAAAGATAGAGTAACAAATTTGCTCTCAAAATTTTAAATTTAAGGGGATCAATTTTTCACAAAAAGAAAAAACTAACGAAATTTTGCAAATTCATGCCAGAGGGGCAAGATTCGATTTTTAAAAACCCCAAAAATTCGTTGTTACGAATTTTTAACAGTATGTCATAGAGGGTTACCTGAAAAACCCAAGAAAAACGGGTGACTAAGACTAAAAAACGGAATGGGGGTAGTTTCAGACCCATCCTTGATCGGAAAACAGGAATATTTATAAAATCTGTTATACTTCACGCAATGGGGGTCTAGACATTCGGATTTTTATCATTCTTCATATATTTTCGTTTCCTGGTCGAAGAGGGGATAGAAACAGCCCCGAAATATCCCAGACATAATGTTTCGTTGTTTTTTTAGCCATGGTTACTTATTTTTCATGTGTATTTTACTATTTTGACGGAGCTAACATATTTTTAGTTCTCACAACTAAACAAAAAAGTTAATTGGAACAAGCTTACTTTTGCAACCTTAAAATGGAGTTAGGTTCCATACTCTGGGGACAACTATTTGTAAAAATGAATGATTTTTCTCATCCTTACATCGAAACATCGAGTCGTTGATGAAAAAATGAGCAAAATTAGTCGCAAAGGCATTCCGCCATACACGGTGTTTCAAAAAAAAAGTCTCCACCTTTAACATCTTTTGAACGAATTCGAATATCGAAAAACTCCGGAAAACGTGTTCAGTATTTTTGAGCGGGACACCTTTCCCGCACTTTCGCGCTTTTGAGCCCCCCCAAGAGGATGTTCCGACCTCCGAATTCAGTCGAAAGATATTCAAGGTGGACACTGCCTTTTGGAACACCCTGTATGACAGGCGAGCATGAAACAATTGGACGAATCGACGTGAAAATGAGGGGCAGATCGGGCGGTTTACTCGACGATACGAAGGAACGTGACAAAACCACGTATGTCGATCAGAATGTCAATGCTGATGCGTCGTTTTTGCGGCCGCGAGGCAGCGCTGCGAGGAGAGAGAGGCACCAGTTGCTTTTGCACCTCGATCGATACTCGGTTGGGCTTAGAGGCNGGGGGGGGGGGGGGGTGGGGGGTGGAGGGAGTTCACCTACGTAAGTAAACACGAGTTTATCGGTGGCAACCGCCCGCAGACGCAGGCTAGGTTAGGAAAAACCGCAGTGAGCGCTGCTTGATCTCCACCGCATCGTCTAAATAATAGAAATCCGTCGACTCGCAATAAAAAGCGCCTTTGAGGAAGCACGGAAAGTTTGAAAGGTCGAGTGCGGATGACCAGTCGGCACTTGGTTACCTGAGTTTAACGAGTGGAAACACCGCACGGTGGGTCGAGGCAATGGGAAATCCGCTTAAATCAAGAAGCCTGCTTCTTCCATTCAAGAAAAAGTCGGATTGAATGAAGAGTATTTTTTCTTGTCAATGCACTGGAAAAAAACCACATTGGATGTAGAGTCCAGACTCTTGAAAACATTGACAAGAAAAAATACGCTTGATTCAATCCGATTTTTGCTTGAATCAAAAGGAAATCCGCTCAAATTAAGACTTGGTTCTTGATTTAAGCAAAAATCCCATTCAATCAAGAGTATTTTTTCTTGTCGATGTTTTTAAGAGTCTGGACTCTAGATCCAATGTGGTTTTTTCCAGTGTGTTATTCTGAGTCTGGATTCTAGATCCAAGTAACTTTTTTTTCCAGTGATCCACAAGAAATATACCAAACTATATTCGTAAACGAAACCTACCTTATTCAAATGAGATTCAAAGTTTGCAGGAGGGAAAAACTGGCCACAGGTCGACCATCTTAAACTAGATTCCGATTGAATCAAGAGTACTTTTTCTTGTCGATGTTTTTAAGAGTCCGGACTCTGGATCCAATGTGTTTTTTTTCCAGTGAGGTTGGAAGAAATTCGGGAACTTTAAAAGCTCATAACTCCATTTAAACAAAACTTTGAGATTTTTAAAGTTGTTTCATTGGTTTCCTCGTGAAATTTTCTTCCAGAAACACCCTTGAAAACGAAAAATGTGACGAATTGAACATCAAAATTTGCAGTTTTAGTCAACAATTTCATGTCCGACCTTCCTGATTGACTCGATCCACTGTGCACCGCATCGATACTGCCGTGCTAAGGGAAAACGCCGTATGAGCATTAGAATGTTGCCTAATGGAGATGTTGCACGTATGAGGGATTTGCGATTTGACTGTTGATTCTTGTGTAAAAGTTCGCGAGAAACACGATGGTGCCACTGGTTTTTTCTGAAATTATCTCCCAAGCTCAAAAAAAGCTCTCAAAGTGAAGCCAAAATGGAGGGGATATCCCACCCTACCCGGAGAGTCCATCTCTACATCAAGACAAACTCTCCATGCAAAGATAGGGAGCAAATACATTGACAGGGCTGCCACTTTATTTGGGGACTCCAAAACTGAAAACACGGCAACCCTGCTGATGTATTTGCTCCCTATCTTTTCATGGGTAGTTTGTTTTGATGTAGAGGTGGACTCTCTGGGTAGGGCGGGATATCCCCTCCATTTTGGCCTCACTTTGTGATCTTTTTTTTGCGCTTGGGAGTTGATTTCTAAGAAAACCAGTGGCACCATCGTGTTTCTCGCGAACTTTTACATAAGAAACAGCAGTCCAATCGCAGTTTCACACATGCAACATTTCCATTGCCTCTCGGAAAACGTTCATTTTTAAAAGAAAATATGAATATTATTCTTCGAAATTTGTAGACTTTATATATCAAAGTACGGAAGAAACGCTCTGAAAAATCGGAAGGGAAATATCCACAAACTCTCCTGTAAGTTTGTGATTTTTCGAAGGAGGCAATGCTTGATGGCTCTTACGGCGTTCTTCCTTATGAAGGCAGGATAGCGCTGTAGTGTTACCGAAGAGCAGAAATGTCCAAATGTTCGCAATCAAGTCTCATTCAAAATCGGCTATAGTTTTACTCAGAGTGCAGTGGCATGGCGAGTTTTGCGATTTATCGATTGATCTGTCATTTCAATCTAAGGGAAAGAATCGATGAACATGGTGTTCGCGACGAACACATTGACGATCGATTATTTACCATACCGTCAAATTGGGAATATCAATAATGGATCATTCACGCCTCGCCATTGCACCGAGAAAAAAAACACGGTTTTTCGACGGTTACCACGGTAGTAATGTCACACGGGATTCCACGGTAGTAGAATCGTGGTTTTTGATGACTATAGTGATGAGCTCGGTGCTGCTACTGTGTTCACCGTAATGTTACTGTGAGCAGAATAATGCTACCACGAGCATGGTCATGCTACTATACTCATCAATAATCTTACCAAAATCCATGGTTCTACTACCGTGGAATCCCGTGTGACATTACTACCGCGTAACCGTCGAAAACCCGTGTTTTTTTTTCTCCGTGCAACGTACAAAAAAGGACCAGGCATCAACTCGAAAAAAAAAGATTCAGCAGAGACCTGTGCGGGTCGACAGTTTTTAATTTTTCTCCTCGCGAGCGGCTCCCGTTTTGCAACATGGAGCTGAACATTGCGAGTTCACATCTCGCGTCATCGCGCCTTCAATTTTGCAAATGCAACACGGACATCCATCGAGCATGAATAGTTGTATCTCTGCGCCGTCATCTACGCACCTCCTTTCCCTCACTATATTTCTATATTATGTTTGTTTCCGCTTGACTTATTTGTAGTGGTGCTTCAAGGGCTATACGTGAGCAACATAGCCGAAGATAGAAGGGACGTAATCAGGCCTCGTTTCTTAATTTTTCTCCCGAAAAGAAAAAATAACACTTTAAAATTTATCAAAATTAATGCTTTTACAAGAGGTTCAATTTGATCCAACTTGGAAATTTGCGTGAGTATAGCAAAGTTATGTGATATAATACACAATCCTGCAAAAAGTCACGCATATTATGTTTATGGCACTATTAACTTTTTGGACGTGTCTAGACGATTAGAACCTACTTAACGAAATCAAGGACAGGTAGTTAAGTAAAGTTATTCGAATGTTTCTGGACCTATTTTAACTATTACAGCTTCTATTCACCCACAAGGCTCATTGCGGTTAGAATTTCTGTTCTGTCAAATTTTGAAGCTATGCATTTTTGGTGGCGCTATGTTATATTCAATGAAAAATGTTATATATTTTGACATTTGAAAAAAATTTCAGAGCGAATAGAGAAAAAAAGTTCGGCGATATGAACCGTAAGTGCGGTATGCTATATCAGCCGTACTATTCGGTTCAAGTAACCGTATTTTCGGTCCATGCGACTTAGATTTCAAACCAAACCGACCCACAAAACAGCGCGGCTACATGCACCGAGGATGCATGAAGGGAATGGAGCGGCCTATCCAGACCAACGTACATACAGTTCATTTTCTCTGTTATTTATTTTATTTATAGACATTCAGCACCGTACTTTTTTCCTTTGCGTAGGTACTTAGAGATTTTGATATCATGCACATGCTCATCTGAATACATTCATTTGTTCTGGACATTTTGACCTGATTACGTTCCATTATCGTGAACAATTTTTATAGACTCGATGAATATACGAATGTTCAGAATAGGCCACTAGACAAGGCAAAATTAAAGCACCTGTTATGCATTCCTTCCTCAATATTTTACACAGAAAGCGATTTACGAACTGGGTACCTAACTCGGAAGTCAACTCTTGAGTAGGTTCTGTTAAAAAATTTAGGGGTGAAAATACCAGACCACGTTTCTCGTTTGCGGTATTTAATAATCTCCGCTCCTATTTTAGTTTTTTGAAGGAGTATAAATCAATATCATTATTTGAAGTTTTCTTGGAGTTTCCTTTGCACAGAGAAGAAATATCACACAAGTTGTTAAGACGCTGAGCAGTTTTCTATTTGAAAAATGAAGTATGACAAGAAGTCTGCAAGGTCGCAAACCGAGATACGTGGTCTGGTGGTTTCACCGTCGACTTGTACTCAACATAGATGAAATGGAACACAAATCATAAAAATTACATCGTTTGTATCTTTGCTTTTTAATTGAGGGGCTTGGAGGACAAGCCGCATAAGTGCAGTTTTGGCTATTTTGAGAAATATGCGTTTAAAATTTCGAACCTACGTGGATCCTTATGACTGAAATTAGTTCAAACTGACTTTTTGATGTTCATAAATTGGAATTAGGGAGCAATTTTTCACAGATTATGCATTTCAACTAGTTTTCCCTGAAATCATTAATAACTCAATTTTTCAAAAAGTGCACTCATGCACCTTGTCCTCCAAACCCCTCAACTAATGTAAATCATAAACACTTTCATCCTCTGTAGGAATTGATTTCTGAACTTCCCATCGCGTGGATCGTTTCCTATCTGAAACGTCGAGGAGAGAAAATGCAGCGGTGTGCTTCAGTTAACACCCTGTGTACTGTAAGGAAGAACGTCGTAAGAACATTCAAGAGTTGCCAAATTTCCTTCGATAAAATGTTCATTTGCGAGCAAAGTTGTGAATATTTACCCTTGAAATTTTCAGGACTTTTCAACGGAATGGAGATGTTGAACGTGTGAGGAATTTATGATTTGACTGTTGATTCTTATGCAAAAGTTTGCGAGAAACACGATGGTGCCACTGGTTTTCTCTGAAATCAACTCCTAAGCTCAAAAAAAGCTCTCAAGTTGAGGCCAAAATGGAGGGGGTATCCCACGCTATTCTGAGAGTCCACGTCTACATCAAGACAAACTCTCCATGCAAAGATAGGGAGCAAATACATTAGCAGGGTTGCCGTGTTTTCAGTTTTGGAGTCCCCATATAAAACGGCAGCCCTGTCAATGTATTTGCTCCCTATCTTTGCATGGAGGGTTTGTTTTGATGTAGAGGTGAACTTTCAGGGTAGGGTGGGATATCCCCTCCATTTTGGCCTCACTTTGAGAGCGTTTTTGAGCTTGGGAGATGATTTAGGAGAAAACCAGTGGCACCATCGTGTTTCTCGCAACTTTTTACATTAGAATCAACAGTCAAATCGCAAATTCCTTACACATGCAACATCTCCATTGCGAACAAAATTATCTGAAAAACTGGAAGAAACATACTCATAAGTATACCAGGAAATTGAAGTTTTATCAAGGGAAATTTGGCAACGTCTGGAGGTTCATACGGCGTTCTCCCTTAATACTGCAGTGTACTGCCCCGCTCTCAAGTCAGAGAAACTGCGAAGCAACAGGAAGCGAAGTTGCTGGCGTGTGAGACTCGACGCTCGCCCACGCACACCCTCGCTGGGGCGATATCGATCACCAGTAGTGGCATCTTATCAACAAGTCTGACGCAAGGTAAACACCAGAGGAAAACCGTCCCACAATCGATATCCACGACCGTCCGAGAATGAAACTGCGCCCTATCCTAACCACAACCACGCTCGAAAGTAGGCGAGCGAACGCAACAGCTGTTACACGCCACACGGGTGGCATCGGCGAATATCGAGGGGGCAAACATGAAACCAGGTTGGTATCGTGTGAGATTGAAGGGGCAGCACTTACCGGCGTGGTTTTCGGGGCGAGCGGAGGTCTGATTCACATGTTACGGGGTTGCGGAGCGCGAAATGGGCGCGAGGGGCGCCGCTCGGCTGGGACAGGTGCTTCGGGGGCGCGTCCGGGAGGCGACGGGCGAACGACCATTCCTCGACGGAGCTGGGCCCACTTCTGAGCTCGCGGGCTCTGCCAAGACTCGCTTCGGCGCTCCGGGTGAGTGACGTCACGTGGTGGTGCGCTCTTTAACCTGCGCTGTGCTGGCGACGCGGCGCGGCGCGGCGCGGCGCTCGGCGCCCGAGCCCGGGGCTGCGAAGCGACTCCCACGTAGCGCGGCAGGCATCCCCCGTTCACGAATTGCGGCCCATATTGATTTATGAAACACTTGTTGCGGCCGCTCGGCCGCACGGCGCATCGTGGCCTCCGAGCCGCACGGAATTTCCGCGAGCTACGACGAGCACGGTCGTAAATGGACCGTGTTAAACAGAAAGGAACCAAGCCACATCAGCTATTGCCGAATTTAATCGGGCAATTTAATTTTTAACGTGAAAACGGTTATGCGGATTTTTCTGCTAATTTCAGGAACACTGGAAAAAAATTACATTGGATCTAGAGTCTAGGCTCATGAAAACATTAACAAGAAAAAATACCCTTGATTCAATCGGATGTTTGCTTGAATCAAAAGGAAATCCGCTTAAATTTAGAGGCTTGGTTCTCGATTTAAGCTAGATTCTGATTGAATCAAGAGTACTTTTTCTTGTCGATGTTTTTAAGAGTCTGGACTGTAGAGCCAATGTGTTTTTTTTTTCCTTTTTTTCCAGTGCACGAAATTTACGCGAGCTACGACAAGCACGGTCATAAAAGGACCGCGTTAACAGAAAGGAACCAAGCCACATCAACTATTGCCAAATTTAATCGGGCAATTTAATTTTTTACATGAAAACGGTTATGTGGATTTTCTTGCTAATTTCAGTGAATTTCCTTCATAGTACGAAGCAAACTCCCTCTAATTTTCAAAGGAATCCGCACAAACGTTCTCTCGTAAAAAATTGACTTTCCCAGTTAAATTTGGCAACAGCTGATGTGGCTTGGTTCCTTTCTGTTAAACGCGGTCCATTTCTGCCCAACGGATATATCTACAGTATGACGTGAGCGTGACAAGTTCGAAAACAACATGCTAAAGAGGGGTGGGGGTCTTCCGAAGACATGGAATTCGAATTTCTTGAGGTCGATTCCCTATGATTGTGGATTGCTGACGAAATGGTTCTTTGATTGCGTGGGAAAGAATTCTGTATGAAAATTTGCTTCATACGCTCATAAATACGTTTTTTCTAGTCCTTGAATGCAAGTTTATCTCAAAATTCTACCTGGTAAACGCGGTCTAAAACTGACTTGATAGCGAAGAGAGAAGTAAGTGTGAAATTTAACATGGGAATTAGAAACCATATATTTTTCAGAATTAAGTCAATTTTTTAGCGAACATATTTTCCTGGCTAAAATCTTGAGAACCTAGCGTATCTTTTGACGTATAATGCCTTCCATCTACTATAAAAACCCCGAATTTCTTTATTTTTTAAATTTCAATTTTATTCCAGTCGGGTCGATGCTTGTGACTGTTCCGTCAGCTTTCTCGTCAAAAACATCGACCCGCCTAGAAGAAAAATGAAATTTCGACTGTAAAGATCTTTGGTGTTTTTTTGAAGAAAGTGGAAACATCAATAGGACCCATTTCAACCCTGAGCCCTGAGACCCATAATAATGCATGCATAACAGGGCTCACGTCATAATGCACATAGTTCCGTTTGACAGAAATACGTCCAATAGATACGCCAAATCCCCGAGAGGTCAGTCATGAACATATTTTTGCCGAAAAATTGACTGAATTCGGAAAAATTTTGTATCCATTTCTCTTGCCAATTGGCATGAGAAAAAAGTGTGGTAGGATCTGAACTGCCGTGATAGCGTGGAAAGCAGAGAGTGTCAAATTTTCCAAATCGAGTTTCCTTCAAAATTCGTCTAACCTCTTTTAGATGAAATCACTGAAATAGCCATAACAGCAAAATTCATCTTGATTGTATCAAACGAGACATAAGAGGAAGTCGTGAGTGCGCGAAAAATGACGTAGTTTCAGGCAAGACAGTAGTAAGTGGCATTATTCCTCCAAACAGCCAATAAAACAGTGCTTTCAAGTAAAGTACCGCCCTCTTCTGCCAATTTCTGGCCTGAAAGTGTGTTTGTTGTGTGTCCAAAACGCAACCACGAAAGCATGCAGAAGATATCACTTACGGTGTCCTTGCCTAACACTAGTTCATCATGAAAATGAAAAATACCCTTTCCATGTATTTGAAATAAAATCGGTCGAGTTTAATCATCCAAACGATTTTTAGGAGTCTTTCGGATGATTAGTGGCAGTTTGACAAAGAACGGGGGCTTCTTTCAATAAAATTTTTCAGTTAGACGCTTCTGAGCCCGTTTTATCGAAAATTCCTTTTTGCACTTACTACTCTCTTCGCTATCACAGCAGCGAATGCGTGCAGTATCCATGCAGTCTTGTAGGCACCAACAGTGCGTACCGTGTATAGTACGCGCAATGCAAGAAGTATTCACGTAGTCTTGCAGGCGTTAACATCGCCGTGATTGTAATTGATGTAATATCGGTCGATTTTTAAACATACAAACGATTTTCTAGGAGTCTTTCGGATGATTAGCGGCAATTTGACAAAGGACGGGGGTTTCTTTCAATAAAATTTTCCGGCTAGACGCTTCTGAGCCCGTTTATTCTCAAAACTTCAATTTGGCACTTACTACTCTCTTTGCTATCATGTCAGAGGATACTCAGGGTGTCTCCAAGACTGGAAACTCGGGGAAAATCAGGGAATGGAGAATTCTTATGGGTCTGAAATTTTAATTTTTTTGTTAAAATTAAATTGTTTTGGACACATACCAAACAATTTTAAAGGTCAGAAATGAGCAGAAATATACCAATAACTTCTTTCCTCGTCAAACAATCTTGAGAAACACAAAATTACCAAAATGACAGGAAATGTTGCCTGAAACATATTTTCGCGCTTTTTATTCAACATCAGAGGCGAACCCAGCAATTCGGAAACACCGTATTGCCTCCATTTAAACCTATGCTGAATAATCGAATCTTGTCGGAGCACCTACCCCCCTCCCCCCCAGAATCGAAAATTTTCTATAGGTTTAAATGGAGGAAATTCGGTGTTGCCAAATTGCTAGATCCGCTGATGATCACCGTCAGAATTTATCAAAAATATTTGAACCTTTCAATAGAGCAAAGCACCGAGTCGCAATTCGCTAGATAACGCATTAGCTCGATATTTATCCCACGCCTTCATTTACGAGGATATACCACGAAGCGTCCTTCCTCGAACCGTAGCTCTACTCGATACGAGGAAATATGTTGCGCAGTTTACATTCTCTTGTAGCGGTGGAAGGTGGATCCGTTAGCGTGGGATCAATTACGTCCAGTTGATTTCATGTAGAAATTCTTTTCGACTAACTCATGTCGCTTTTCTGTAGGTGTAACGAGTTTTTAAAAAGCGACCTGTCTGGCCATTCCTGAATACCAAATATGTTGTCAATACACACGAGACGCCTTCTTACCCTCCGAATTTTTTTTCTCGATTTAATCTAAAATATCTGAAAATTTCTGGAAAAAATATGCATGACTTTCCTTAAAAATACATGTTTTACTCGGGGAAATCTAGCAACTCTCGAATGTTCTTACGGCGTTCTTCCTTAGCACGTCAGTTGTGTGTTACGTACGCGGTATTTTTATGAGAGGAAGATATGCTCAAACGATTAAAAGTTAGAAAGTATTAAAATAATTAAACGGCACGAGAATTCAGGCAACATCCGATGTAGTCAGGCAGATCGATTATCGATATTTTTTAAATTGAAGATATGGAGAAGAATCGATTATTAAGGTTTTCATTGCGAACACGCTGTTTATCGGTCCGTTTCCATAGGTTCAAATGGATCGCCTTTAACAGAAAACAAGCTGCTGGTTCCAACACTACTGTGTTGGAGAGCTCGCCTTTGGGAAACTATTAACAACTATTAATGATTTTTTCTGAAATTGTATATGTATTAAATGAATCTTTACCCAATTATCAGAGGTTACATGCCGATGCAAAATGTTATGACGTAATTTCATATGACAAATTTTTCACATTACAATAAATAAAGAGAAATAAAGAGAGAGANCGCCTTTAACAGAAAAAAACCAAGCCACATTAGCTATTGCCAAATTTAACCGCGTAATTTAATTTTTTACGAGAGAATTTCTGTGTGGATTTCTTTGAAAATTTTGAGGAATTATCTTCGTACTATGGAGAAAATTCACCGAAATTTGCACGAAAAAGGAAAAGGAAAATACGTTCGCTGAAAAATTGACTGACAATGAATTCTGAAAAATATATGGTTTCGAATCCCCATGTTAAATTTCACACTCACTTCTCTCTTCGCTATCAAGGCAGTTTTGGACCGCGTGTAACAGGTGGGATAGAACCAAACCACATCAGCCATTTTCAAATTTAACTGGGCAATTCAATTTTTAACGAGAAAACATTTGTGCGGATTCCTTTGAAAATTTTAAGGAAGTTACTTCGCACAACGAAACAAACTTACTGAAATTAGCAGGAAAATCCGCACAACTGTTTGCATGAAAACATTAAATTGCCAAATTAAAGTTGGGAACAGCTGATGTGGCTTGGTTCCTTTTTGTTTACGCGGTCCAACTGGCAGATCATTCGATATGGATGTATTTCTATCAAACGGAGCTATGTGCATTATGAGGTGAGCCCTGTCATGCATGTATGCTTATGGGTCTCAGGGCTCATGTCTTAATGTACATAGTTCCGTTTGATAGAAATACGTCCATATATCGCAAAGCATGCAACACCACTGATTCTTAGTAAAGGCGAGACATAAATCTAGATCAGGCTCCTAAAATACCCTCATAATGGAATTTTCAATCCAAGAGGGTGCGCAAGACGTTACCCGAGAGAGAAATTCACCTATTAAGAGAGAAAAAGGTCGAGTCACATTCATTAAGTGGAACGTTTCAAGCCTAAAAGACACCTCGCCGGCACGTAAAAGCAATCAACGTTCCGGAACTGGAATATTTCTATTTTTAAAACTGCCCGACTCGGAGATCGATATAAAGTGTTTGAGCTCTGGTGAAGTACTGCTTACCGTACAGGTAATGACGTCATCGCTGTGAAGTAAGGGAGCTTTTGTTTCGTTTGTTCCGGTGTCAAAACATTAAGCGATCTTGTAAACACTCAACTGTTTTAGGTAATGAAGCCTTTTTCTCCCCCATCTATCGTAAGGCCGTATTCGCGGTGGCTAGTTGTTCCTTTAACAGCTCACTGAAAAAAAATTCTCGGCATTTTTTACCAAGGTCCGTTGGTACCTTTACCGTCTCACTTTTTTACCAATTATTGGTAATTTTACCAAGACAGATTTGTAAGCTTACCTAAAAACCGGTATTTTTACTGTTTTTTCCAGGTAAGAATACCACATTTATTGGTAATCGATTCCCGGTAAATTTGACATTTTATCTCGGTAATTCTACCACAGTCGATAAAAAATATCGGCGTTTTTACCAAGGTCCAGTAAAACTACCGAGAAAGTTCAATTATTTTACCGGTAAAATTACCAATTCCATAAATGGTAATTTTACTAAGAAAAAACTGGGATCAAATAGAACCCTGAATTCTTGGTAATTTTACCCTTTTCTTCGTATAAATACACCGAGATTTTTTTTCAGTGCTCTTTTCCCTCGGAAGACTATTTGGACCGCGTTAAACAGAAAGGAACCGAGCCACATCAGCTATTGCCAAATTTAATTGGACGAATTAATTTTTTACATGAAAACGGTTGGGCGGATTTTCGTGCTTTCGGTGAATTTTCTTCATAGTACGAAGCAAATTCCTTAAAATTTTCAAAGGAGTCCGCACAAACGTTCTCTCGTATAAAATTGACTTGCCCAGTTAAATTTGGCAACAGCTGATGTGGCTTGGTTCCTTTCTGTTAAACGCAGTCCATTTCTGCCCAACGGAACTATCTACAGTACGACGCGACGTGAGCGTGACAAGTTCGAAAACAATTTTCTAAAGAGGGATGGGGGGCTTCCGAGGACATGAAATTCGAATTTCTTGGGGTCGATTCCCTATACAACCAACCACCTTTCAGAACTCAGAAAGCGCGCTTTTTCTTCGAAAAAAAGGCCTGGTACGGTGGGTCTGCGCCACCCCGTACAACCCTGGCAGAGCCAGTTTTTTAAAACAAAATTTCGATTTTCTGGAAGAAAGGGGGGCGATAAAGAAGAATCTAGGTCATTTTTATACTCAGCATTTTAAAATACACGATTAGCACCTTTCATACGCACAGAGTAATTTCCGATGGAAAACAGCGGTATTTGCTCACCATGCGCATTGCTTGCTCATGCGCGCAGTATGCAAATAATGCGTCTTGCATCTGAAGATGAGAGACGAGGATCTTGGAGCGCGCACGGAAAATGATAATAAAAATAAACTAATCCTATCTAAAGATCAGTTTCTTCAGTCATTTTTACTTTTTGAAAAAATACATATGTAATGAAAAAACGCATCGCGGCGACAGACATGTCGCAGGAAATAGTCAAATCAGTCATTTTATTAAATACCTAGGCAAAACCTAGGCAAATATTCTTACTTAGACTGAAATTCTGATTATTTTTCTGATTGTGGACAAAATGGTTCTTTGATCGCGTGGGAAAGAATTCTGTCTGAAAACTTGCTTCATACGCTCATAAATACGTTTTTTCTAGTCCTAGCATGCAAGTTTATCTCAAAATATGCAGCATTTCATAAAATATGAAGTTTTCACAGTTTGGACGGTTGAAGAAAAAACGAGGAGCATTTTTGAACGGGAAACACAATGCCAGTTTATCGACGGTGAAACTACCAAACCACGTATCTCGTTTGCGGTGTTTAAAAATCTACGCTCACATTTTATTTTTTTGAAGTAGACCAAATCAATATCATTCCTTGAAATTTTCACAGAATTTTCTCCGCACGAAGAGGAAAAATCACAGAAATTTTCAAGTCTGGACGTTAAGTAGTTTTACACTTAAAAAATAAAGCATGACAGGAAGTCTGCGACGTCGCAAACCGAGATACGTGGTTTGGTAGTTTCACCGTCGTTATACTTTGACGGATTTTTAGTCTCAAAATATTGAAAAGTTGGGAGGTCTATGTGAAAACATAAAAATCCTCGTAAACTCCAAAAATGTGGGTACCTGCTTAGGCATTTGATAAAATGCCTGATTTGACTATTTGCCTGCGACAGACATACGCACGCATTCATGCTAAGAGGAACTATGTACAAGTGATTCAAAGCGAGAGGAACTGTGAAGCACCCGAACATTTTGTTCAGTTCAATTTGCTTTGACACATTTGCATACGGCCTCTTCCAGCATAAATGAACGGTTCATATCAATAATTACTCAACTCGGAAACAAATCGATAAATCCACTGAACGGAAAATCCGCATTCATCGAAAATTTTTCCGCGAATGGAATTTGTTTTGTTACACATGATATTTAGTTCCCACAATATCCACCCAACAAGGAGAGACCAGGCCCGAAAGGGCTATTCCACTTTAAATTCTAATTCAGTTTCCAAAAATTTGAAATTTCTTGTAATAATATGAACGTTTTTAAACATTGAAATCGAGCACTTTTCAAAACAAACATGAATTCGCACCTGTCTTTTCAATGTAAAATGGGAAAAGAATCGCATGGTATAAAATCATAAAAGATGCGCATAGTTCCAAAAAAAATATATACTTTGTGGTCTTCTTTACAAGAGAAATACTTAAGAAGTCTATTTTACTCTCGGTATTTTCTTACTTCTTCATTCACAAATGTTCACGATAACTTGAATTCTGAATATTTACCATTTTTATACGAGTTATCTCAGTAGTGACTCAAACTCTTCAAAATTAAGAAATTTTACGAGTCACCTCACGAGCTAGCTATTAGCGCTGTGTTTCTGATTTGCAACGGACCCTGCGTGGATGTAAATCCCCGACAGAATTTTTCAAACGTGATCCCAAAAAATTTACATTTTATCGGAAGAAACTTGGCAAGCTCCGAATGGCTAAAC
Source organism: Bemisia tabaci (assembly GCF_001854935.1). NCBI lineage: Eukaryota > Metazoa > Arthropoda > Insecta > Hemiptera > Aleyrodidae > Bemisia > Bemisia tabaci. The sequence goes on from NW_017547361.1 coordinate 24,211, forward strand.
AGTGTTCCTTCCTCAGACGATAGCGTAGGTGGTTGAGTGAGGTTTATACATTAGCATAATTTGTCCCACTCGAATTTCGCGGCGTGAACTAACACGATACCGCTCTGTTCAGCTTATTACGTCTGGCCTGCTCAGCCGTGCAGAATGAAAACACCGTAAGAGCATTCCAACGATGCCATAATTTCACTAGATAAATTATTTATCATTGAAAAAAAAATAATCTTACTTAAATTTTTCAAATAAATTAGGAACGATAGAGAATTTGCAGGTGTCTGAAATTTGATGAATTTTGTGTTTAAGTGGAAACTTTTGAGTGAACTGAACACGAGGATATACCCTTGGTTCATGAATTGGTCAATTATTAGAGAAGATATGACAAAATGGTCTAAACTCCTAAAATACGTGTGATTAAATGGGAAATGTCGCCAGATGACGTCACTCGGCGGTCCATTTTCTCACTTTTAAATCTATTTTTTTACTATTTCCCATATTATAAAAAAATCATAAAAAACTGTGAAATCAGCTCTTTAAGCTCTTTCAGATGAAGCAATAAAAAATTTGCATGCATATTCTCAATTTCAAAAATAGCCCCCGAACAAGTGAAACCAAAAATTTCATTTTGAGTTTTTTAGAAAAATCATTTTTAGCAGAAGAGAGTGGCAACACCTTAATGTTCTCGAATTATTCCTCTTCAGCAGGGCACCGCTCTCGTCTTTTTGTCTCTCCTCTATTTTCGAAAAAGAAACTTGTTTTCCAGTGATTAAAAAAGGCAGGATCGTATACTAATCCAGTGTTACAATGAATCTCAGTAGGGAACCCGGGAGAAGTCGGTGTTGTGCCGTGCATTGCGATGGATCGATTAATGCGCCTATTCAATCTTTAGAAAACAGTATCAAGGCGGGGAAGATCGATTATATCTATATTTGCCCATTTGAGGCTATGGTAAAGTATCGATTATTAAGGTGTTCGTTGCGAACACCCAGATTATCGATCCTTTCCCGTGGGTTTAAATGGCAGATCAATCGATAAATCGCAAAGCACGACAGCCATTAATCTACCGTGCTAAGGAAGAACGCCGTATGAACCTTCAGACGTTGCCAAATTTCCTTCAATAAACCACGCGTTTTCGGGAAAATCCGTAAACGTTTTTCCTCCAATTTTTCAGATAATTCAGTTCGCAATTTCAACTAAAGTTCCTGATAATTTAAAGGAAGAATATTCATAGCTTTCCTCAATTACAAACATTTTATTAGAGGAAATTTGGCATCTCTTGAATGTTCATACGGCGTTTTTCCTTGCTACGACAGTAATAGAAAACGGTCCATTATCAGGGTATTCCTCAATAATCGATCCTTTATCATAACTTCAAGTAGGAATAAATCGACAGTCGATTATTCCGGCTTCCCCACCGCAGGGGGGTCGGTGGTGTTGGCGGATGATCACAGAGGAAGGGAGACTGCCCACCTCCCCGCCCGCCTGTCTCCATGTGACGTAACACTCCATCGATGATCCCCTCCTCCGGGCGTTCTTCTCCAATCAAGATGTGCTCCAGCTGTCCTCAGATTAATCTACAAGTGGTGCTCATGTCGATGGAGTCAAGTGTCTCGAGCTACACGCTAGCTTTTTGAAAGTTTTCGACTATTCTCCCTCGGTGCGACGAACCTCACGAATCTCTCTCAGGTTTTTCCGAACTCAGCCGGTCGACCTGTGACCAGTTTTTACCTCCTGCAAACTTTGAATCTCATTTGAATAAGGTAGGTGTCGTTTACGAATATAGTTTGGTATTTTTCTTGTGGATCACCAGAAAAAAAAGTCGCTTGGATCTAGAGTCCAGACTCTGAATAACACACTGGAAAAAAACCACATTGGATCTAGAGTCCAGACTCTTAAAAACATCGATAAGAAAAAATACTCTCGATTCAATCGGATTTTTGCTTAAATCAAAAACCAAGCTTCTTAATTTGAGCGGATATCCTTTTGATTTAAGCTTAAATCTGATTGAATAGAGAGTATTTTTTCTTGTCAATGTTTTCAAGAGTCTGGACTCTAGATCCAATGTGTTTTTTTTCCAGCGCATTGACAAGAAAAAATACTCTTAATTCAATCCGGCTTTTTCTTGAATTGGAGAGGTAGGTTTCTTGATTTAGGCGGATTTCCTTTTGATTAAAGCAGAAAGTCAGATTGAATCAAGGGTATTTTTTCTCGTCAATGCTTTTAAGAGTCTGGCTCTAGATCCGAGCGACTTTTTTTCAGTGATTGTAATTCTTTAATGAAAACAATACTGACCTATAAGCCGATTTTCTCTTAAAAAATGGACCGCGTTAGGCAGAAGGGAACCAAGCAACATCAGTTATGGCCAAATTTAACCGGACAAATTGATTTTCTTTGCACGATAATGATTGTGCAAATATTTGGGCAAAGTTCAGTAAATTGTCTGCATAGTACGAGGTAATTTCTTTGAAATTTTGAAAGCGTCCGCCCAAAGGTTCTCTTGTAAAAAATTAAATTGCCCCATCTAATCTGTCGATAGCTGATGTGGATTGGTTTCTTTCCGCTGAACCCGGTCTCATGATGCAAACTCAGGTCATGCTTGAATAAAAAAACAATGTACAAGGGGATGTTCATATTTAAAAAATTACCCCTACATGGTGAAAAGTAAGCAATCGTACGTTCCCGCCATGATACGCGTTCTTTAGTGCAATGAAAGTATAGAGAGAGTAAAAACACTAGCAGGATGCATACAAAAAACAAAAATAAAAATCACTACAGGTTGCTGCATGGTTTTAACACATTGCATCGCACATTCTTGTTTTTTACTAAGGCACGGCCTGAGTTCGCATATTTTTGAGGAGAAAATCGGCTAATAGTTCAGTATTTGTTTTCATTATGAGTTGTCGAAAACGTTAAAGTGTGAAATCATACACGGAGAAAAAAAACTCGTGCGTGGGACCCGAAGTTTAGGTCATATGGATCTCTGAAGTTTTCAGATTGAGCATCTGAACACTTTAGGTCTAGCTGCCGAAGTTCGGATCATACATCTGAAACTTTAGTTCTTACATCTGAAGTACTTCGGTTCTCACATCCGAAGTACTTCGGTTCTCACATCCGAAGTACTTCGGTTCTCACATCTGAAGTACTTCAGATGTAAGAACTGAAGTTTCAGATGTATGATCCGAACTTCGGCAGCTAGACCTAAAGTGTTCAGATGCTCAATCTGAAAACTTCAGAGATCCATATGACCTAAACTTCGGGTCTCACGCACGAGTTTTTTTTCTCCGTGTATCGACGGTGAAAGTCGGCAATCACATAACTCGGTTTGCGACGTCGCAGACTTCCTGTCATACTTTATGTTTTAAATGGAAAACTACTCAACGGCAATTCTTTAAAACTGTCATGATTTTTCTTCTCAATGCGAAGAAAATTCTGCAAAAACTTCAAGAAATAATATCAATTTGTTCTCTTTTGAAAAAATGACGTAGAGGCGGAGATTTTCAGACACCGCAAACGAGTTATGTGATTGCCGACTTTCACCGTCGATATATCATCGTTGCGGCGTTTCAAAATTTCCATTCTTATTTTCTTTCGAAGAGAAACCAGCAAAATTTATAGTTTGAAATTTACACAGAATATTTTCCTGGTAGAGAAGAAAAATTAAGGTTTTTCAGGAAAAGTTTTCAAGAAATTATTACGTTGACTGTTTTCCAAGGAAATCATTAAAGACAACAGGAAATCTACGTTGCATAGGAGGTAGGTGGTTTCGCACTTCAGCCATCGATATACAGATACGTTAAAAGAGAACTACAGTATACAATACAATAAAAGTGTGTTACAGAATGCTTAACTTAGAGAAAAATACACATCCTGGTAAAAATTGGCGATAAAAGCTGCATTTCAAAATACCATAGGAATTCTTAAAGCCGGCTGAAGAAGGCTACAGAAAATCATATATCATATAGCTGCCTGTAGAATGCGGAGAAAATCATATGGCCGGGCTATACGAAGCGATAAAAAATTATGCAGCCGGACTATATAGTTCCTATAGTCGGGCTTTACAATTTATCGCCTGGCTGTTGCTTTTTCGCCATCGATTATTGAAGGCTATAAGATATTGTGTAAAAATCCGCGTGCTTTCGACATCATTAAGTTTGATACGGAACCATCTTTATATTTACAAAACACAATATATTTTTCTTTAATGCATATTTTATTTTCATCAATTAAAATGAGAATAATCCATACAGGATGTGCATACATTTCAAAATCATGAGTTGAATCACACTGACTCCGCCAGATTAAATATTAGAGCCTAACACAAAGCGGAGCGGCGACGCACTGGCGCCTACAAACCTAACAGGGATACTTCACGCAATGCGCAACGCGTGAAGTATCCCTGTTAGGTTTGTAGGCGCCAATGCGCGTTTAGCGCTGGCTTCCCGCCTGTCGCGCCGCAGCGTGCCACGGCGCTTGAAGCAACTATTTCACACTAGAGGTATTGCACAGTATCATGCGAAATTGAAGGTGCTCCAACATATTAGGAATGACAGGCATCCTTCAAAAGTATGGAGCTTTCCTCGCAAAATAAGTCAAGATACCACGGCCCAAAAAGAGAGCGGTAGTCCAAAAACTCACTAAGTCCTAGCGTTCGTAATTAGCAACGTTTAGCATACACTTTATCGCCTGGCTGTTGCTTAATCACCATCGGCTGTAAAAGGCGATAAGAAAGTGTGTAGCGGGCTATAGAAGCTATTGGAAATCTTACAGCCGGCTGTAGGTCTATGGTATTTTGGAACACAGATTCTATTGCCAATTTTTACCAGGGCATCCGGGGTGTTTTCGGGTAATTACATGATCCTTCTCTAGTGGAACGAAAACGAAACAACAATTAGAATACGAATTTGAGCCTGCAACTGACCAGTGGAACTTTTGGTTCCCTATCTTCTTAGTCAGTTTTTTGCTAATTTTCGTGTTTTAATCTTTAGAGTTACTTCCAGTCGGGAATGGGAATGCATTTGGTATGAAATATCCTGGTACTCCCGGTTGCGTTCTCTTTCCAATTTTAAAATCGCTTAACCCTTTTTTTCTGTGTATCTATTTCTCTCGTATTTTGTGGATGCTGATAAGTTGCTCGTCTCATAAAGACGTTTTCAAAAAGTAGAAAGTTATTGGCAGTCATTGCCGACAATATAGCTTTTGAATTTTAAAAATTGGGTATGAAAACCGTAAATAATGATTTTCAAAAATAACAATTTTTCACGACATATTGCGATTAATGTTAAAAAAATTTAATATAGGTAGGGTTTATCTAAGAATAAAACTATGCCGCTTCAGGCAAATCTGTATTTCACGTGTGGTAAAAGTCATAGAATTAAGGTAATTCGATGGATAAGACACACGATTCTCCCATTTTGGACACTTGCAGCAGTCGGAGCAAAGCCCGCCTACGCGCCGCACAGCAATGTGGGATGTGGGTGAAGTGATGCTGCAGATTCAAAACGCCTTCACTTTTGTGTGTATGCAACACAGACATCCCTGGAGCCCGAATAATTGCATCCAGGCCTTAATTGCAATGGTTTAGTGTTGTCGCGTGCAACAATAAGTGAGGGCGATTTGCTTGTTTCTGTAACACCTTAAGTTCATTCCAGCGGTGCCGGCTGAGGAGATGAAGTAAATTAACACGGCTTTTTATCGTGAAATTGTCAATTTTCCGAAAAATGATCCGATTGTTTAAATGAATTACAACGTTTCCTTCTCGAGAGAGGGTGATTCAAGAACGCCATTCCCCCTTCTTACTCCTTGGATTCGGACAGGGGTTTGATATAGTGTTCTCTATCTCAAGACATACCGTTTTCTGGCAATGGCAAGTTCGAAAAAAATTTGCTCCTTGCATCACAGCGTTGTCAAGTTGTAACGGGAAATGTCCGTAGCTGGCATAAAAATTGAGCTATGAAGTCGCAGTTTCGACAAAAAATTTTGAAAAGTGAATACTTCAAAGATATGCTCATATTTTTAATGTACCATTAATTTTACAAATGCATTGTTTTTTCGACTTTTAGATTCTTCAATTTTTACAAATTCGCATATATCTCTAAAGGGCTGTAATTTGATTTGAATAAAAATTTGTTTTTACGATAGTTCGTTTAATTCCGCATCCATCAATAAGTGATTCTGGTCATGGAAATGATATACGTATTTGAATTTACGGTTATTGTTGTAGCGACTTTTTGGAGGGACGACGCTCGTTAAGTCCTGGCAAATAAGAATTTTAGCCTCTAAAACACTGGGTCGCAATAGGATTAAACATTTCTGTTTAATACTTGACCCTAAATCCGAATTTGAATTTTGCGTTAAAAATTTGTGCCGAAAGTTGTCAAAGTTGAGTAAATTGGCTTGAAATCGTTTTTTTTACGGATTGTGGCCAGGTAATTGCCAACGGATCATCTGGTCACAAAATTGGTTTAAAATGTTGAACCTTGTTAACTTTTCTATTAAACTGATTGAGTGCTTATTGCTCATGGCGTATACATCTTTCTCTCCTCCGGGAAACGATGATATTGCTGCCGTGCTGAGGAAAAACACCGTATTAACCTTCGTTAGTTGCCAAATTTCCATGGATCGAATACGAATTTTCAAGCAAATTTGTGAATATTATCTGTTCAGTTTTTCAGAGAATTTTCTTCATAATTAGATCTACGTTGTCTGACAATTTCAAGGGAAAATATTCATAACTGTCCTCAAAAATAAATACTTTCCTGGAGGAAATTCGGCAACTCTCGAATGCTCAAACGGCGTTTTTCCTTAACACGGCAGAATACTCGATTGACTACTCTGCCGTGAGGAAGAACGCCGTATGAGCCTTCAGGCGTTGCCAAATTTCCCTTGGCAAATCACCAATTTCCAGGAACATGTTTCAATATTTGTCTACCAATTTCTCAGATAATTTTGTTCGCAATTTGATCTAAAATGTCTAAAAAATTCAAGGAAAAATCTTCATAATTTTCCTCAAAAATGAACATTTTATCGACAGAAATTTGGGAACTCTGGAATGTTCTTACGGCGTTTTTCCTTAGCATGGCAGTACTGATGCTATGTTTACTTGTTCAACCAATCGGTATGGATACAATCAGACCTGTTCGGTGTATCAAATACGATGTTAGTCTGAATCGTTAGTCTGATTCTGATCAGCGAGTGATCGTGATCAGCTATCGCCCCCCCCCCGCGCCGTTTCGCGATCACCCATGTGCTCCAGTGTCCAAGGTTAGTCCCTCTCATTGTATCCTAACCGCTTTTGGCCGCGCCGATCCCGCGTTTTTGTGTCCGTTTTGTGTCTCAGAATCGAAGATTTATGGCAATAAATTGATCGCGGATATTGTCAACAAATAGCCCGTGGGTGCTCATCCTGAGAGATGACAAGTGGTTATACAACTTTGTAGCATTCAAGAGCGCGAATCTTCCCGATTTGTGTACTTTAAAAGGTTTAGATTCGCTGCCACGTGTTGATATATTGCCTGCTTGAACTCCGGCCGACAGTCAAGGTGAGCCAACTTGAAGTTCAGTTTCGTTTTTTCCGTATGAGTGCACCTACGGTTACGGAGATTTTAAACTCATGGGACAGGACCTGTCCATAACCAGTGTCGGTCCCCACCCCACGTAGCACACTGAAAAAAATCTCGGTGTATTTAATAAGAAAATGGTAAAATTACCAAGAATTCAGGGTTCTATTTGATCCCAGTTTTTTCTTGGTTAAACTACAATTCATGGAATTGGTAATTTTACCGAGAAATTTCGGTAAAATTATTGAACTTTCTCGGTAATTTCACTGGACCTTGGTAAAAACGCCAATATTTTTTATCGACTATGGTAGAATTACCGAGATAAAATGGCAAAGTTACCGGGAATTGATTACCAATGAAAGTGGTATTCTTACCTGAAAAACAGTAAAAATACCGGGTTTTAGGTAAGTTTACCAGTCTGTTCTGGTAAAATTACCAATAATTGGTAAAAAAAGTGAGATGGTAAAGGTACCAACGGACCTTGGTAAAAACGCTGAGAATTTTTTTTCAGTGCAGTGATCGCGATAAACACCGATTTTATCGGTTAGTTATCGCGATTATATCGTAGGCAATATATCCAGGTATTATCGCATTAAAAATTGCGATATGTGGCGATTAAATCGCTACACATCGCAATTTTTGGTTCGAGAAAATCCTGATCAATTTTTGTCGATAAAATAGAGATTAAATCGCCATTTATCGCGATTTTCATTTCGAAAATATCGCGATAAATTGTCGGGCGATAAAAGCGCAATGAGATCGAGGATAATCGCTTGGATTTTGATGATCCTGGCGATCTTATCGCCGATGAAATCGCGATATTTGGAAATTAATTTGAGATTNCGATGTATCGTTAGTCTGATTCTGATCAGCGAGTGATCGTGATCAGCTATCGCCCCCCCCCCGCGCCGTTTCGCGATCACCCATGTGCTCCAGTGTCCAAGGTTAGTCCCTCTCATTGTGTCCTGACCGCTTGTGGCCGCGCGCCGGTCCCGCGTTTTTGTGTCCGTTTTGTGTCTCAGAATCAAAGATTTATGGCAATAAATTGATCGCTGATATTGTCAACAAACAGACCGTGGGTGCTCATCCTGAGAAATGACAAGTGGTTATACAACTTTGTAGCATTCAAGATCGCGAGTCTTCCCGATTTGTGTACTTTAAAAGGTTTAGATTCGCTGCCACGTGTTGATATATTGCCTGCTTGAACTCCGGCCGACGGTCAAGGTGAGCCAACTTGAAGTTCGGTTTCGTTTTTTTCGTATGAGTGCACCTACGGTTACGGAGATTTTAAACTCATGGGACAGGACCTGTCCATAACCAGTGTCGGTCCCCACCACACGTAGCACACTGAAAAAAAATCTCGGTGTATTTAATAAGAAAATGGTAAAATTACCAAGAATTCAGGGTTCTATTTGATCCCAGTTTTTTCTTGGTAAAATTACAATTCATGGAATTGGTAATTTTACCGAGAAATTTCGGTAAAATTATTGAACTTTCTCGGTAATTTCACTGGACCTTGGTAAAAACGCCAATATTTTTTATCGACTATGGTAGAATTACCGAGATAAAATGGCAAAGTTACCGGGAATTGATTACCAATGAAAGTGGTATTATTACCTGAAAAACAGTAAAAATACCGGGTTTTAGGTAAGCTTACCAGTCTGTTCTGGTAAAATTACCAATAATTGGTAAAAAAAGTGAGATGGTAAAGGTACCAACGGACCTTGGTAAAAACGCCGAGAATTTTTTTTCAGTGCAGTGATCGCGATAAACACCGATTTTATCGGTTAGTTATCGCGATTATATCGTAGGCAATATATCCAGGTATTATCGCATTAAAAATTGCGATATATGGCGATTAAATCGCTACACATCGCAATTTTTGGTCCGAGAAAATCCTGATCAGTTTTTGTCGATAAAATAGAGATTAAATCGCCATTTATCGCGATTTTCATTTCGAAAATATCGCGATAAATTGTCGGGCGATAAAAGCGCAATGAGATCGAGGATAATCGCTCGGATTTTGATGATCCTGGCGATCTTATCGCCGATGAAATCGCAATATATAGCTATTTTTCCGTTGAGAAATGCTACTTGAGTCAGGCCCGAGTAGAATTTCTCATCGGAAAAATCGCGATATTTGGAAATTAATTTGAGATTTTTTTTACGATTTTTAGGCAATAAAATGGCTAGGATCATCAACATCTAAGCGATTACTATCCTCAATCTTGTCAAAATGCTATTTCTATAAAATCGCGCTCGATAAAATCGCGTTCGATAAAATCACATTCGATGAAATTGCGTTCGATAAAATCGAAATTTTATGTCAATTTATCACGATTTTCTGATGACGTGATAATCGTCATCGATGAAATCGCAATTTTACTGCAGATTCATGCTATGAAATCTTAATTTCTCGCATATTTTCATCCGATGATATTGCAATAAATCAACGTCGATCAAATCGTGATATATTTTACGATCAAATCGCAACTCATCGCGATCACGCTCTTCAACATCAGCTGCTTCAACGGTATTACATTATTTAAAAAAAAAAAGCGAACATGTTTTGCTCATCCAAAAAACTTTTAGCTAATTGTAGCGGAGTGATGCATCCTCTACCAATGAGCCGTCGATTGGGCATTTAACTTCGATCATTTCTCCTGAACCAATTAGTGAATAAACTCGAGTTTAAGTTATTGTAAGTTGATAAGAGATCTAATTCTATAGTGTTTCAACTAATCAATTTTATCGGCGTGAGGTTTTGAGTGGTTTGCAGTTCAATCACTCATCAATAATGCTGGCATTGAAACGTTGTCAATCTAAGTAATCATGTGAGTGCTTTCAAAAATGCACGCGCAGAAAGTTCCGAAAACCTCTTTTTTTTAAGTGAAATCGGACGAGCAAATGATACTCACCCTCTATTAACTCGTACTGTGATAACGACTCGGACTTTTTAGTATGCTTTTAACTTTTTGCAATTTTCGTAACATTTATACAACCATTAATAAATTAAAGACAGAAACAGAATATTCTTGTTCTGTATATTTTTGGTTCATTTTAGGTGAAAATTTTCTAGGGATACAAACTTAACCAATGAAAACTAAGGAAACCAGATTTAAAGATAAATCTTTGCATAAACACAAGATATCCAAATAGGAAATAAGGAGTAGTATAACCATTTTTTTTAAAATTTAATGACAATTTAAGTTAAGTGTTGTTTTCATTTACAAACATGAATAAATTAAAGAAAAAAATAGAATATTCTTGTTCTGCATATTTTTGGTTCATTTTAGCTGAAAATTTTCTAGGGATACAAACTTAACCAATGAAAACTAAGAAAACCAGATTTAAAGACAACTCTTTGGATACACACAAGATATCTAAATAGGAAATACGGAATAGGTAGAACAGTTTTTTTTTAAAAATTAAATGACAATTTAAGTTACGCGTTGCTTTGTAACGACGAAACTAGGAAATCTGAATCGCCCCGTGAGGTTTCGCAAACCTATCTCGTTAGTTCTCCTTCATTTTGCGAGGTAGGCCAGAAAGTATACTCTCTGCTATTTCTGTTGCTTTCTTGTCAGCAAGTTGGACTGAACGTCTATCTGCCCTCGTTCTGCTCTGCCGTGCAAAGGAAAAACGCCGAATGAACATTCGAGAGTTGCCAAAGTTCTGTAGATAGAACATGTGTTTTTGAGGAAAGTTATTAATATTCCTCCCTGAAATTTTCAGATATTTTAGATGAAATTGGGAACAAAATCATCTGAGAAAAGTTCAAGTATACATGACTGATTTTTAATTTGTTCTTCTCTGTCTCTTATGTTCGTTTAGGTTTCATATTTCGACGATTTTTGTGGCGAATCAAAATCTGTGGAAGTCCAAAATTGTCGACACCGATAAGTCACTAAAATCTCGCCAGATTATTGTTTCAACTGTATAGGTGAGCATTCTATTTATTATTTTCCCCCTTTCTTATTTGAACTTACACCTCTAATGAACTACCCTCTAAAATGGGATTTTATTTTCATATCGTGTCGTATTTGGCAAAAATCTCACAGCATTCTGTGTGATGCTTTTCATCATGGCAATTTCTTACTTTTGGGGATTCTGAGACGCGATGAAACCCCAGATTGCGAGGGTGTGTGAAACATCGGAATGACTTCCGAGAAAATGTTACAAGGAGAGTTCTTCACTATGCAGAGAGTGTCGGAAATAAATGTAGGCAATTTAGACATCGATTCCTCCGGCAAGAATAAGATTCGTTTTCGCCAAAATTAATATCCTGTTTGACCTATTAGGCAGAGGTTGTAATATTGAAGTTCGAAACAAAGGTATGATGTATACATGAATTGACGTTAAATACCATATGACGCACGTTCGTCATTTGTCATTTGACATTTGCACAAATTGACATTGACATTTTGGGACAACAGATTCCTATCGTAGAGTGATTGATGCAACATCGGCGTGTTACTTTTGAGGTTATGTTATGTTTCAATTTTTTTTTCTTAAGCGACTGAAGTTATATCGATAATGGGTGTGTTTCGACAGCTTTTAACCAGGTACTGAACTAACTCCTTATTTAAAAAAGTTGGATTGTGTTTCTAAAAAATATAACTAATCTCTTAATGCATCTGTTTATATTTCTGTGTAATACGCTGAATTTGAACTTCTCTCAGTCGATTAAGTGGAGGCGTTAAACAAATTTTTTATGGGACCCATTTTCCTCATCAAATCGAGGAATAATGTCCAGTACTCAGATGAACGTCGAAGCTTTCTTGACCTGATGTCTCCTTGAAGTGTCCTTCAAGCGTCCTTTGATACATTTCTAAAGTGAAAATCTCAAGTCTATGCTTCTATAAGTTTCTTGAGTTTCAAATTCTAGGTAAAATGAAGTCAAGGTGAAACAAATTAGTTAAAATCAGTCAAGAAAAACTCAAATTGCTTTAAATAGATACTTTTTAAATGCCGGAACATGAGTGTTATTGCAAAATCCAATGAAGTTTTTTTTTTATATTGAATGTAGACGAGTTTCGTTTGAAAAAAAGTAGTGATCGGTTTTTTGGTGAATTGAGCTCTCATGGGAGAGGCGAGGCGGGGAAGGGGGGCAAAAATCTGTTTAGAAAGCGACTTATTCTTCCTTTCAATTATTCAATTCGCTGAAAATTCAGGCTTCCGGAAAATGTTGGTTCCATGGAGGGTGAATGGAATTGTGATCGCGTTGAGCAGATTTTCCACATAATTGCAAATTAAATAATTGAAAAGCACTTAATTTTTGCACAGCGTACTGTATGCGTAACAGGCTAACAGGTAATTGATTCACTCAAATACTCTGAAAGTTCCTTGGTATGCATTTTGTTTCTGCAAGCTGAGAGAGCCCAATTGCGGTGGTTGAAGTCAATCATGCCTTGTTATTCAAAAGGCTTAACTCGTGAATATTGCTCGCAAAAACATATGACGTGTGTGCCCAAGTGGCAGAATGCAATGAAAATATTGAAATAAAATTTCGATTTTTTACAATAAAATTGAATTTTTTTTTATCATGGAATTGTAATATATTCACATCCTTCGATCAATAAATGCCGATTTTAAACAATCAACAAAATGAGTCTCGTGTGTCAGAAAGATGGGCAATATGCAATGCAACGAAATCTTGCAACTTATTTAAATTATATCGCAATGAATTTCAGTAAATGTGCGCCTTCATTCAGTGGATAGACAACATACTCAACACTTTGATGCAGTAGCAATCATTTTACTACGTGAATGCGATTTATTGCAATTAATGCTACTTGGGTAACAGTGCTAAAGAGGAAAATAAAATTGAATCGTTGCGTTTGTCACAGAATTGTGTTTTGATAGTTGAATTCTGAGCAGATTGATGAAAAATAATGAGATCTCCTTAAACGCCAAGTTTCTGTACACCTAAGAGCAACAGAGATATCGCTGTCCGGAGAGCAAGGTGATTGGCGACACCCCGGTTGTGTAAAATATAATTTCTTCCACCCATGATATCAATCAATCAGTAATATATATCATGTTGCTTCTTTTCCCATGTGAAATCAGCGAAGAGACTTGCGTATGATAGGAATTTTGTAGAAACCATGCATGGTATCTATATCTAATACCGGTCTGGATGACACAAATCCGGGTAATTTTCCAAAAACTACATCTTTCTTCATACCGGACTCAGATAATTCATGCTTTAACAGATCTTGTACACATAACAGTTGTTTCCACAGTGCTCATAATAATTGTCGCTTCTACTTAACCTGAGATTGCCTGGCAAATTTGGGGGATTCCTTTGAGTATTTCGACTTTCTAAAAGCAGGCTTGTCCCGGATTTTGGCTCTAAAAATACGGAATAAATCACCTCGTAATCTACTTACCCGATACTTTCAGTATATTAATTGAAAAACACAGGGTTCAGTGTTCCATATTACGAATACGTCGAAGGACTTTTTCAGTGTGGATGCAGTCTTTCCTCGGCCATACTTCACTCTCATAGGTATCCTTTTTTATTTTGTCTACCAGTACTAGGTTATTTTCCTCTTAAAAAGTATTTTAAAATATCGAAAATAACGATAGATAAGTCGAGGATAGATAGGTCGAAGATCGATAGGTCAAAGGTAGATAAAGATCAATGGATCGAAACTCTACTCCAATAAGTCGAAGACTGATATATCGAAGATTTCATTTAGATATTCTGAGGATTTTCAATGACGTTCTCCGATTGATTAAAGACGAACGAGAAAGCAAATCGACACAATCGTCCATACAAAAAAATAGCTTACATTTTTTTAATCTACACGGAGAAAAAAACTCGCGCGTGGGACCCGAAGTTTAGGTCAAATGGATCTCTGAAGTTTTCGGATTGAGCATATGAACACTTTAGGTCTAGCTGTCGAGGTTCGCATCACACATTTGAAACTTCAGTTTTTACATCTGAAGTACTTCAGATGTAAGTTTTTCGGATGTGAAAACCGAAGTACTTCAGATGAGGATTGGTACTCAGATGAGATGTCCGAAAACTTCAGAGATCCATATGACCTAAACTTCGGGTCCCACGCACGAGTTTTTTTTCTCTGTGTAGTAAGATAACTCCCGACAATCAAACCTCAATTCTGTGACCAAACCGCAACTGACCAATTTGTTTCCCGTATGTGCAGTGGCTCTCCCTTCCTGACCCTCGGACGCACCATGAGCGGCGACCAGATCAAAAAGATCGTGCTGGCCTACTCGGGCGGCCTGGACACCTCCTCGATCATCCCGTGGCTCAAGGAGAACTACAACTGCGAGGTCGTCGCCTTCGTCGCCGACATCGGCCAGGACCGCGCCGACCTCGACGGCGTCGAGAAGAAGGCCCTCCAGTCCGGCGCCAGCGAGTGCCACGTCGTCGACCTCCGCGAGGAGTTCATCCGCGACTACGTCTACCCCACCCTCCAGACCGGCGCCCTCTACGAGGAGACCTACCTCCTCGGCACCTCCATGGCCCGGCCCATCATCGCCAAAGCCCAAGTCGAACTCGCGCTACGTCTAGGCGCCGATGCCGTCGCCCACGGTGCTACCGGTAAAGGCAATGACCAGGTCCGCTTCGAGACCGCCTTCACAGCCCTGGCGCCGCAGCTCAAAGTCGTCGCGCCCTGGAGAGAGTGGGACCTCCGTTCGCGAGAGGCGCTACTCAACTACCTGAAAGAACGCAACATCCCAACGACGGCCACCCTGGAGAAGATCTACAGCCGTGATGAGAACGCCTGGCACATCTCCACCGAAGGTGGTGAGCTTGAGGACCCTGCCAACGCACCCAACAAAGCCGCCTGGGTGTGGACCGTCGACCCGCAGGACGCACCCGACAAACCAGAAACCGTCACCATCGCGATTGAGAAAGGTCGGATTGTCGGTGTCAATGGGGAGAAACTGACACCTTACGGGTGTTTGGAGAAGCTCAACGCCTTGGGTGCGAAACACGGTGTCGGCCGTATCGACATCGTGGAGAATAGGTTGGTGGGCATTAAGTCGCGCGGGTGCTACGAGACACCGGGCGGTACCCTGATGATGACGGCGCTCCGGGCGCTCGAGCAGTTGGTGCTGGATCGGGATTGTTACAAGTGGCGACAGCAGTTGGGACACGAGATGGCGTATGTGGTTTATGACGGGCGGTGGTTCGCACCTCTGACGAAGTCGATTTTGGCTGCCGCGGAGTCGCTTGCCGAGGAGGTGGACGGTGAGGTGGTTCTGCAGCTGTACAAAGGACGGGCAACGGCTATCAAGAAGACGTCGCCGAAGAGTCTCTACTCGGAGGAGTTCGCGACGTTCGGGGAGGACGAGGTTTACGATCATAGTCACGCTGGCGGGTTCATCAGGCTGTTCTCGCTGTCCGCCCGGATTCGAGCTCTCCGTGATCAGAAAAAGTGAGGTGGACTCTGAGGTGAAGCTGGCGGATCCAGCGAATGGAGAATTTGCGCACAAAAATTTTAATGCTTCATCTGAGAATTCTTAATGAGCTGAGTTGAGCATTTTTCATAATTTTTTTCTGACGTTGGACATAGGAGAAAAATAGATTTAAAAGTGAGAATATGTGCCGCCTTATGACGTCATCCGGTGGCGTTTTCCATTTAAACGCACGTATTTTAGCAGATTAGGTTATTTTGTCATATTTTCTCCAATAATTGTCCAATTTAGAAACCAAGGATATCCTATTAATCAGTTTTCCTAGTACTCTCATTTTAAAGATGAAATTCACCAAATTTAAGACACCTGCAAATTCTCTATTGGCAACATTGTTTTTTCTCAATTTAAACCTATGGGAATGTATCGATTCTTGTAGGGGCCAGATGATCCGACAAAAATTGATTATTTAACGTAAGGGTAAAAGGAGGAAATCCGGTGTTGCCAAATTGCTGGATCCACTTCTCAGCTAAAGCGCCAACTGCCCGTACAAGTAATCCCATGTAAATGCTGTTCTTTGATTGGTTCCCTATATTTAGGCCTTTCATGAGGTTCGTCTCTCATAAACCTGCTATTGATAATCATGTTCTGTTATTATACACCTGTTGACTATTTCTGATGATTGAAATTACTGAGTATTATGATCCGTGCCAATAAATTGTAAATTAAGTACAACTTGTTTCTGTTTTAGTCAACTTTGTATTAGAATTTTACCCTATAATACATAAAATTTATTCCGAACTACGAAAATATGAAAGAGCAGTTTGAAGGACAAAGCGTAGAATTGCAGTTTTTGCAAAAATTGAAATATTAATGATTTTGGGTAAAACTAGTCTAAATGCATCTTCTGTGAAAAATTCGCTCCCGAATTCTCATTTTCAAGCATCAAAAAGTTAGTCTGAAGAATCTTTTCGCCATGAGGATCCATCATGTAATGTCGAAACTTCAAACACGAATTTCTTAAAATAGCAAAAACTGCACTTGTGCGCCTAATCCTCCAAGTCCATCAAATATTGTTTGCTCATGTTGTCGTTTTCTCCTTGAAAGAATGTAGCTACGTCCCAACAGTTCCAAATTTCTCATTGCGAACTGATTTACCGGGAGAATGATTGAACATTTTTATCCGAAAATTTCGCTGGTTTTTTCCGGATCTCATGAAAAAATCAGAGAAGTTTCGGATGAAAACTGTACAGGCACATTCTTGCAAAACATTGAATTTTTCTAGTAAATTTTGCAACCTAGGTATTGAGTTACGTTTCTTCGTAGGGGCAACCACAAATTTGAAGTATTTATCGAGTATTTATTTAAGTATTGAGCGCAGATGCATGAGAACATAGAACATCTTTGTTTTTAAAGTGCATTTAATTTTATTCAAGGAAACGGTTAAGGAGTCGAGCATCTTTTTATGCGTTGAAAAAATCAAAGATCACTATGAACCTTACATTAAAATACCTAAAGTAAATCGATCTGAAAATTTTAGGGACAGCCACACTGGTTGGATGTTGTCCAATAAGTGCCCCTGAATTGATAATGATGACCGATCTAACACACGAGTATCGTCATATTGCAAACCCACACTAGTATTACATTTTGCAATAAGGAACCACTATCTCTGGCCCATCTTAGAAACAACATTCATGCCGTTGGTTTCCCTATGCAGATAAGTGTGCTTTCATGGGAGAGCCAAAGATAGTGGTTCCTTTTTGCAAAATGTAATCCACTTGTGAAGTGCGTAACTAATGTCACACTTCAATCATGCTCTCGCTGGAAAAAAAACACATTGTATCTAGAGTCCAGACTCCTAAAAACATCGACAAGAAAAATTACTCTTGATTCAATCAGAATCTACCTTAAATCAAGAACCAAGCCTCTTAATTTAAGCGGATTTACTTTTGATTCAAGCAAAAATCCGATTGAATGAAGAGTATTTTTTCTTGTCAATGTTTTCAAGAGTCTGGACTCTAGATCCAATGTGTTTTTTTCCAGTGCTTATCACAGTCTATGTTCATCGTTGAATTCTTCCGTGCTAAGGAAAAACGCCGTATAAACATTCGAGAGTTGCCAACTTTCCCCAGATGAAACACGCATCGTATACTTTAGGAAAATTATTCATATTTTTCTTTGAAATTTTCAAATATTATAGATCAAATTACTAACGAATCCTTTAAAAAATCGGAGAAAAGATGTTCACAAATTTTCCTGAGAACTAGTGATCTGCTGAAGGAAATTTGGCAACGCCTGATGGCTCATACGCATTATTTTGCATGGCAGAATTGTCCTCCGTTTCCCTCAGATTGATGCGCGGGAGGAGACAATCTTCATCACGGCGCCTGGATGCAACTATTCGTGCTCCATGGATGTGCGAGTTGCATACAGAAAAATTGAAGGCGTCCTGGCTTTTCTTGCCCGTGACGGAATGTGCATGTTGCGCTGCGCGCCGGGCCTCGCCGGTGCTTGGCACGAACAGTGGAGGCTACAATACCAAACCACAGATCTCCAATTCGGTTTTTGAAAATCTTCACTCGTTTTTCTCCTTTTCCCGAAAAAAGTACTCGATTTAATTGTGCAAAATTTTTACCAAATATTGTCGAAAAACGAAGAATAACACTGAATTAAATTATTATGCCAGAAGCCCTACAATCTGATTGGTCGGACTGTGGGCTGATTGTTAATATTGATCGACATAATGATAGGCATAGAAGACAAATGGAAAATGGTGCGATCATTTTAATTGAGAGTGAGACAGGCGGTTCTTGTAGACCGAAGAAGAAGATGATTGACTAGCTACAGGGTCCTTCATGGGTTGCTGTCAGTTTAGTTTTTTACTTACCTCCTTCATCAATACAACCACCGACTTCCACCAATAGTATCGCTCCATTTTCTCTTCTTCTTCTTCTTCGCTATCGCTTTCTCTTTCAATTTCAATGATCAGCCTGCAGAGGTTACCACGCGATTTATTTTCATTGCAACATATGTATGTATGAGCCGCTTTTACGGCGCGCTAGGGCGCTCTGCGACGCCTATTCTCCACAGGAATCTGTCATGGTAGAGATCCTCCGGAAGTTGGCATCTCTCCATCTCTTCGTGGATGCCCTCTACCCACCGTTTGGCTGGACGTCCTCTCCGTCGCCTACCTGGGGGGACCCACTCCAACACCTTCTTCGGCAACCTGGTATCAGCCATTCTCTGCACATGCCCATACCATACCAATTGCTTGGTCATGATATCGTGCACAATCGTCCCCTCAACGCCCATTATCTCTCGGACACGTTCATTCCTGACACGTTCTCTCCTCGAGATTCCAGCCGATCTTCGCCAGAAATCCATCTCGGTCGCCTTGAGCATTTCTTGGGTCCGCTTCTTCAACTGCCACACTTCACTGCCATAGGTGATAATAGGCTTGACAACNTAACAACATCGACATGAAAAAGTGTTCTTGATTCAATCAGAATCTAGCTTAAATCAAGAACCAAGGTTCTTAATTTAAGCGGATTTCGTTTTGATTCAAGCAAAAATCCGATTGAATGAAGAGTATTTTTTCTTGTCAATGTTTTCAAGAGTCTAGACTCTAGATCCAATGTGGTTTTTTGTTTTTTTTTTTTTTTCAGTGCTTATCACAGTTTATGTTCATTGTTGAATTCTTCCGTGCTAAGGAAAAACGCCGTATAAACATTCGAGAGTTGCCAACTTCCCCCGAATAAAACTCGTCTACTCTAAGAAAATTATTCGTATTTTTCTTTGAAATTTTCAAATATTTTAGATCAAATTACGAGCAAAATCCTTAAAAAATCAGAGAAAAGATATTCACAAATTTGTCTGAAAATTAGTGATGACTTGACGGACATTTGACAACGCCTGATGGCTCATACGGCGTTCTTGCTTTTTATGGCAGAATTGTCCTCAGTTTTCCTCAGATGAATGCGCGGAAGGAGGCAATCTTCATCACGGCGCCTGGATGCAACTATTCGTGCTCCATGGATGTGCGTGTTGCATACAGAAAAATTGAAGGCGCCCTGACTTTTCTTGCCCGTGACGGAATGCGCATGTTGCGCTGCGCGCTGGGCCTCGCCGGTGCTTGACACTAACAGTGGAGGCTACAATACCAAACCACAGATTTCAAATTCGGTTTTTGAAAATCTTCACTCGTTTTTCTCCTTATCCCGAAAAAAGTGCTCGATTTAATTGCGCAAAATTTTTACCAAATATTGTCGAAAAAACGAAGAATAACACTGTTTTAGATTATTATGCCAGAAATCCTACAATCTGATCGGTCGGACTGCGGGCTGATTGTTAATATTGATCGACGTAACCATATACATAGAAGACAAATGAAAAATGGTGCGATCCTTTTAATTGAGAGTGAGACAGGCGGTTCTTGTAGACCGAAGAAGAAGATGATGGACTAGCTACAGGGTCCTTCATGGGTTGCTGTCAGTTTAGTTTTTTACTTACCTCCTTCATCAATACAACCACCGGCTTCCACCAATAGTATCGCTCCATTTTCTCTTCTTCTTCTTCGCTATCGCTTTCTCTATCAATTTCAATGATCAGCCTGCAGAGGTTACCACGCGATTCTTTTTCATTGCAACATAAAATCACCAAAAAAACAGAGGTGCTGTAGTAACATCCTGGATGTTAAAAAAATGTGCGACAACTCTTGAATTTTGTCATTACCACTCTGGCTGTTGTAAATAAAATTAGTTGAAATTGTTTGTTAGTTGTTAATTAGTCGAAAATTAGTTGTAAATGAAATAATAAAATTAGTCAACCCAAAATTTGTAATAAATCTATGTTCACAATATTAGTTTCATTAATACTAACTTTCTACAGATGAAATTTGATACTATTTTACTTCATATTTGAGATTTCTATGATTATTGTGCTAAGAAGTATTATATTGATATAATATGTATACTATCTAACATCCTCGGATGTTACTTTTACATCCTATTATGCTACTTTAACTGCCAGAGTGTTAATGGCAACATCCTAGAGTTGTCGCACATTTTCCCAACAACCGTAACATCCGGAATGTTATTACAGCGTCTTTTTTTTCGGCGTGGTTGATCGAATCAGCTCTTACGCTGTTTTGTCATGAGATAAGTTGAGCTTTGCGTCCGTAACTGCTGAATATGGCACATGACGACCATGGCGTCGACGCGAACGTAGAACTTCGTCCAACTTTTGCGTCAATCCGCACGAGTTCACGCTGCATGCGTCGAAGGCCGGCGATCCCATTGGAAAGCAGGCCGTAGAGTCGATTTAGGTGTCACAGTTGCATATCAAAAGCACCAGCCTTTAAATAAAATTTGCGAGATCTTGCGTACCAGCTTTTACTCTGCGTGCACTCAGGAAATGAAGTCAAATGCCAAACGGCACGTCCAATTGGACGTATTTCTATCAAACGGAACTACGTGCATTATGACGTGAGCCCTGTTATGCATGTATTCTTATGGGTCTCAGGGCTCACGTCTTAATGCACGTAGTTCCGTTTGGCGAAATACGTCCAATTTATTGATCCGCTGTTTGCGGAAAAAAATATTCTACACCACTCGGGCTTCTCTCAACTTGCGGGAATCAATACGTCAGACGTGACGCCAACAGCACTGACGAGCTAAGGAAAAACGCCGTAAGAGCCGTCAGACGTTGCTAAATTTATTTCGATAAAAAACGATTTTTCAGGGAAATCTGTGAATGTTTTTCTTCCGAATTTTCAGAGAATTCCATTCACAATCAAATCTAAAATTTCTAAAAATTTAAAGAGAAAATATTCATAACTAATTCTACTTAACAATTGGATTGCATTTTGCAAAAAGGAACCACTAGCAATTCAATGTTGCTAAAATTGTGCAACTTCTTTTGTCTTGGAGGAAAAACCCGATTATCCATTAGTAGTTTCTATTTTACTCGCTAAAAACTGTAAATTTAAGACCAAAATTACCATCTAAATTTTATATTTTTTCAAGATTTCCGCAATTTTATTGCAAAAGATGAAGTTGCACAATCTTAGCATCATTGCAATGCCAGTGGTTCCTTTTTGCAAAATGCAATCCAATTATGATTTTATTGGAGGAAATTTGGCAACGCTCGAGAGTTTATGCGGTGTTTTTCCGTTATACGCTAGAGCTGGTGACAGGATTTATTCCGTGCAGTAGCGTGGCGTGCTTTGCGATTTATCGATTGATTGGCCATTTAAACCTACGGAAAAGTATCGATAAACAGGGTGTTCGCAGCGAACACCTTAATAATCGATTATTTACCATAGCTTCTAACGGGGAAATATCGATGGATTGCAAAGCACACCACGCCACTGAATTCCCTGTTACGCACACAACACGCGCGATGTGTACTAAAAATATGCTCTTCAATTCTGGGGCTAGTGATTACGCTGGATAGTAGCTTCTGTAGCACTGAAAATTCCCTGCGCTGCAATGTTATCCGAAGTTTTATGGGAAAGCCTTGTGAAAGTAAGATACCCAACAAATATCCTAGTCTGAAAAGTTACAAACATCCAGGAACCCCAACTACACTTATACTACTTGTAATTTTGTATTATTTATTCTTTAAAATATCTTAAATTATTTTTTAACAAATTTGGAGGAAAATTCTGATTACCTGAGTAATTTTTTGAAAAAAATATATCGAAAGCAAACATTTTAAAACGCCGCATTTAAATCACGTGTTCGTTTTACTTACATTTCTGATGTTTATTCTTAACCGAGTCGTATTTTACGGGGAGAGGTAGATGCGGGAATAGGGGTTGCTTGTCCACCCTCTCCAAATTTTTTCGTGCGTAGGTCGTTATTTATGTTGCCTCGGGTGGCACACCTTACAAATTCCAGTGGTTGCGTGATAACGGCTATGATCAGGTCATTGCTCACTATTTTTTAATTATCATATTTTTGTTGTGTTCTGCAGCTAAAAATAGAGAATGTTATTTTACGCAGTGGCGAGGCGTGAATGATCGATAATCGATATTTTCCCATTTAAGCTGTGGTAAAGAATCGATTATTAAGAAGCTCGTTGCGAACACCCTGTTTATTGATCCTTTCCCATAGCTTTAAATGGCAGATCGATCGATATATCGCAAAGTACGCCACGCGGCTGATTTTACGGTAAGTCACTGAGTCAATCATCCACGAAAAGACTTTGATCCTTAGAGAGGTTTGACAGAATGGAAAATTCCGCTTTTCCGTTTCCTCAAAGGGAATCACGCCCAATTTTACATGGTTTCTTATGCAGCTTTCTAGAGCACACCCCATCTTTCCCACTCGTCTATTGTTCCGTTTCGCAGAAAAACGTTAAAATGTCTTTCTACTCCTCTTATATGAAGAAAAGAGGAAAGTCGGAACTAAATCTTCAGAATCAAATAATCGAACCTCATTCATAATTTTAAGTAAACAAGCAACAATTACACATTGAAATAGGTAATCTTTTAACAAACACGAGTAGAAAATGAGAGGAGGCAGCGATTTCACTGCCGTGGTACATCATATCCATCTTTTTTCCGCCATTCCGGCACGTTTGAAATTTCTTCGAGTCTTTCGACTTTTTAAAATAGGGCTCATTCGGCAGTTTAGCTCAAAAAATACGCAATTAATCACCACGTACCTATTTTATTCATCTGGTTCTTCTAGAATATTAAAATAAAAAAAACCCTAGGTTTAATGACCTATACTGACCATGACCCTGTTTGACATGCACAGAGAAAGAGAGTGCCATTTTAAAGGCCCGAAAACATTTCATAAAATTTGGAATTTGTTAATTTTCATCGGAATTTAACCATCCATTAGTCTTCGGAAGTTCAGAGACCGTTTTAGATGATCTTCTTGTTAGTGCGGCAGTATTACGCTGGAAAAAAAAACACATTGGATCTAGAGTCCAGACTCTTAAAAACATCGACAAGAAAAATTACTCTTGATTCAATCAGAATCTAGCTTAAATCAAGAACCAAGCCTCGTAATTTAAGCGGATTTCGTTTTGATTCAAGCAAAAATCCGATTGAATCAAGAGTATTTTTTCAAATGTTTTCACTAGATGTGTTTTTTTTTTCCAGTGTATGGAACCCTACTGAGGTTCTATGCACGAAAGGGAGTACAAGGGGGAGTTTGGAGAGAAGCCCCAACTTAGACTCTAAACCAAATGAAAACATTTTTCATGCTCGGGGTAAAAAATGTCAAAATCACTGTTTCTAAGCGTTTCTTGGCCTCCTGAATGCAGGCCTACCACACCCCATGTCAAGCCCTGGTACCAGTTCTAAGGTCCGGGCCCAATGAATGCCACCCGTCCTCCCCGCCCCCCTTGCCACCAGAAAAATAATTTGTAATATCATGGAAATCAATGAGGCTAGAATAAAAATGAAGTAAACAATGTAAATGAATTCTCATTGAGTTTAAGAAAAGAATGTTTATTCACATTCAAAAAAGAATTTATTTACCAAAAATCTTGAAAATAGATAGAAATCTTCAAAGAAGTAAGAAGAATTCCACAGTGCCCCAGAGTGTTTTTGAATGATCTTATACGAAATTTTAAGGGTAAATTTTTCACTTTTCCTCACGAGACTAGGGTTACATGTGAATTCGAAGTAGTGTGTCACGGGCGGTACAGGCCCCTCAGGGCCCTTAGGCCCGGGCCCCGGTACCAGGGACCCACACGGAGAAAAGAATTTCGTGCGTGGGACCCGAAGTTGAGGTCATATGGATCTCTGAAGTTTTCGGATCATGTATCTAAAAACTTGAGGTCCAGCTGCTGAAGTTCGGGTCAGACATCTGAAGTACTTCTATATATACCAAAGGGTTCGGGTCACACATCTGAAGTACTCCGGTACATACCGAAAGCCTCGATGTCTGACCCGAACTTTGGCAGCTCAACCTCAAGTTTTCGGATGCGTGATCAGAAAACTTCAGAGATCCACACGACCTCAACTTTGGGTCCCATGCTCGAAGTTTTTTTCTCCGTGCAGTATCCCCACCCTTGTGGCGGGCCTGCTTGAATGTCTCCCAAAAGTTTCAAAAAATTCCGTGAAATTTCTCGCGAGTAAATTTCATGGCGCGAGAGGTTGGCGACAGGGGGTGTTAAATGAGATGAGGAAGTATCAACTTCTCGATAACCTGTGGGAAGACCGAGCTTTGTGGCGATTAGGCGTCGTAAAGCGCCAAAGAGCGGTATAAAAGCGACTCATATGTGGATTGCATTTTGCAAAAAGGAACCACTAGCATTGCAATGTTGCTAAGATTGTGCAACTTCTTTTGTCTTGGAGGAAAACTCTGATTATCCATTAATAGTTTCTATTTTACTCGCTAAAAACTGTAAATTTAAGACAAAAATTACCATCTAAATTTCATAGTTTTTCACGATTTTCGCAATTTTATTGCAAAAGATGACGTTGCACAATCTTAGCATCATTGCAATGCTAGTGGTTCCTTTTTGCAAAATGCAATCCATGCATGTATGTAAATTTCATGAAATTCTCCATCTCTGAACATGCATCGATTTCAGATGGCGCTCTGGGGCGGGCGATTCACGGAGGCGGCGGACCAGCGCTTCAAGCTCTTCAACGACTCCTTGCGCTTCGACTACCGTCTCGCGGAGCAGGACATCATCGGCTCCATCGCCTGGTCAAAGGCCCTCGTCACCGTCAACATCTTGACCAGCCAAGAACAGAAGGAACTCGAGAGTGCCCTAAACACGCTTCTGGCCGAGGTGCGGAGCCACCCCGAGCAGATACCTCAAAGCGACGCCGAGGACATACACTCCTGGGTCGAGTCCCGGCTCATCGAGAAGGTCGGGGCTTTGGGCAAGAAGCTTCACACCGGCCGCAGCCGCAATGATCAGGTGATTACAGAGCCCGGTGTCAACGTTTATAGTGGCAAAGAGACGTTCTTTTAGGCACAGTGTCATGGGGTCAATGTAAAGTACTGCCGTGCTAATGCCGTAATCACACGCTGAATGTGGGAGCTGAATGTGGCTTGAATGTGGAAGTCATCGCCCCGATGCCTGAATCAGCATCGATTCTCAGCAAACATCGGACCAATTTTGAATTTGTTTGAACTATTCGAGTAGATTTGATACACATCTGGATGAAAATAACTCGAACTTGCTAAATTTCAGCCGTTGGGCGATGACTGTTGACTTCCACATTCAGCTGCTAAATTCAGCGTGTGATTGCGGCATAAGGAAAAACGCCGTATGATCCTTCAAACGTTGACTAATTTTCTTTGATATGACACGAATTGCCTGGTAAACTTAGGAATATTTTTCTTCCAATTTTCCAGAGAATTTTGCTCGCAATACTACCTAAAATTCCTGGAAATGTCAAGGAAAACTTTTCATAATTTTCCCTAAAAAATTCTTTTTTTCGAAGGTATTTGGCATTCTCGAATGTTCATTGGGCATTTTTCCTTAGCCTGGCAGTATATGGAGAGAATATGGACAAGTAGAAACAAGTAGAAATGAGGGGCTTGAAGGACAAGACGCATAAGTGCAGTTTTTGAAAAAATTGAGATCTTAGTAATTTCCGCTAAATATACTAGTCTTAATGCATATTCTGTGAAACGTTCCCTCCTGAATTCCAATTTTTAAGCATCAAAAAGTCGTCACCTTCCGGCCAAAGTATCAAAAGCGCCATTCGACGTTTCAAAATTTCCGCCGCCATTTTATTTTTTTTTGCGGAGAATTTGTGCAACGAAGCTGTTCGAAAATTTTACTGAATTTTCTGCGTGCTGCCGATAAAATTCAGTGACATTTTTAAACAGGTTCAACTAACAATTTCTCTGTGAAAATGAAATGACGGCGGAAATCTTGGAACGTCGCATGGCGCTTGTGATACTTTGGCTATAAGGTTACGATATGGGGAGACCCTGGTAAAAATTGGCAGTAGAATGTGTGTTCCAAAATACTATAGACCTACAGCCGGCTGTAAGATTTCTAATATATAGCTTCTATAGCCGGCTGCACAATTTCTTATAGCCTTCTATAGCCGATGGCGATTAAGCAACAGCCAGACGATAAAGCTTATGCTAAACGTTACTAAATACGGATACTAGGACTCAAATAGTTTTTGAACCACCGCTCTCTTTTTGTGCCGTAGCATCTTGATTTATTTTGCGAGGAAAGCTCCGTACTTTTGAAGGATGCCTGTCATTCTTAATATGTTGGAGCGCCTTCAATTTCGTATGAAACTGTGCAATGCCTCTGGTGTGAAATAGTTGCTTCAAGCGCCGTGGTACGCTGCGGCGCGGCGCGGCGGGCGAGGGCGACCAGCGCGACACGCGCATTGGCGCCTACAAACCTAACAGGGATACTTCACGCATTGCGCAATGCGTGAAGTATCCTTGTTAGGTTTGTAGGCGCCAGTGCGTCGCCGCGCAATGCGTGAAGTATCCCTGTTAGGTTTGTAGGCGTCAATGCGTCGCCGCTCCGCTTTGTGTTAGGCTCTAATATTTAATCTCGCGGAGTCAGCGTTTTTCAACTCATGATTTTAAAATATTTGCACACTCTGTATGTGCCATCTCATTTTAATTGATGAAAACAAATATGTTTTAAAGGAAAATATAATGTGTGTTTTGTAAATATTCAGGTACTTCCGTATGAAACTTAATGATTTCCAAAGCACACGAATTTCTACACAATTTCTTATAGCCTTTTATAACCAATGGCGATAAAGTGTAAAACCCGGCGATGGGAACTATAGCCCGACTGTATACTTTTTTATGGCTTCGTATAGCCCGGCTATATGATTTGCTCCGCTTTCTACAGCCAGCTATATGATTTTCAATAGCCTTCTTTAGTCGGCTATAAGAACTCCTATGGTATTTTGAAACGCAGCTCGTATCGCCAATTTTTACCAGGGGAGTACGAAGAAGTAGAAATGAGGGGCTTGAAACACAAGGCGCATAAGTGCAGTTTTTGAAAAAGTTGAGAAATTAATGATTGCCGGTAAAACTAGTCTTAATACATATTCTGTGAAAAATTTGCTCCCAAATTTTAATTTTTAAGCATCAAAGAGTCACTTTGAACTTTTGGTTACTTTTTCTCACTGCACTGAGAAAAATATTTGTGTTCTTGTGTTACTTTCGGTTAATATAGGAAGTGAAACACAAACCAACCCAAATTTTGTGTTGATTTTGGTGCAGTTCAGGCGTTGGTTGCAGAAAGGGCATTTCTTGGTTGCAATGTTTCAGAATCTCCAGTGCTAATTTTTATTTTAGAGAGGAAACTATCGGGTAACTTTTCCAAGATTTTACGTTTTCAGCGCTGTAAAATCATGAAGGATATTCAGTAAAAGTTACAAAAAAATTACATACATTTGCTCTAATTATGATGAACGAAACGTTAGCGGAGATTTTGAGACACCGCATCCAAGAAATGCCCTTTTTGCACCCAGCACTTCAATTTGCGGTTAATTTAGTGCAGGAAACGAAAGAGAGCTTGGGGAACCCCAGAGTCAACCGAAAGCTTGGGTTATTTTCTGTTTTACTTCCCGTATTAACCTAACTTTTGTGTTGAGTTTTCTCTATGTGTGTGTATGAATACACTGAAAAAAAATCTCGGTGTATTTACCAAGAAAATGGTAAAATTACCAAAAATTAAGGGTTCTATTTGATCCCAGTTTTTTCTTGGTAAAATTACCATTTATGGAATTGGTAATTTCACCGAGAAATCTCGGTAAAATTATTGAACTTTCTCGGTCATTTTACTGGACCTTGGTGAAAACGCCAATATTTTTTATCGACTGTGGTAGAATTACCGAGATAAACTGGCAAAGTTACCGGGAATTGATTACCAATAAAAGAGGTATTCTTCCCTGAAAATAAAACAGTAAAAATACCGGTTTTTAGGTAAGCTGACCAGTCTGTCTTGGTAACATTACCAATAATTGGTAAAAAAGTGAGATGGTAAAGGTACCAGCGGACCGTGGTAAAAACGCCGAGAATTTTTTTTCAGTAAAGAGAGCTTGGGAAACCCCAGAGTCAACCGAAAGCTTGGGTTATTTTCTGTTTTACTTCCCGTATTAACCTAACTTTTGTGTTGAGTTTTCTCCAAGTGTGTGTATGAACACGACCCTTAGACACCATGATCGTTAACCCTATGCTCTCTTGCCAGGTGGCGACCGACCTGAAGCTCTGGTGTAAGGCACAAGTCAAGGATCTGATCCTAGCGACGCGCGGGCTGCAGCAAGCGCTCATCACTACCGCCGAAGCGACCCAGGACATCCTCATGCCCGGCTACACCCACCTGCAGCGCGCCCAGCCCGTCAGTTTCGCGCACTGGTGCCTGGCCTACGTGGAGATGCTGGCGCGGGACGAGACCCGTCTTAGGGACACCTTGAAGCGGCTGGACGTGAGTCCCTTGGGATGCGGGGCCCTCGCCGGGACTGCCTACCCCATCGACCGCGAGCAGCTCGCAGCCTGGCTCGGCTTCGCTTCGGCCACGAGGAATAGTCTGGACACGGTATCGGATCGGGATTACGTTTTGGAGATTTTGTCCAACGCCGCCATCGGCATGGTCCACCTCTCGCGCTTCGCCGAGGATCTCATTTTCTTCAACACGGGCGAGGTGAGCACCCTGGGGAAAAAAGAAAAAAAAAAGAAAAAAAAAGAAAAAAAAAAGTTGCCGTATTTTAGGCCTCCACAGTGTCAAAAACGGGAATAAAGATTACATTTTCCCCAATTGCAAAGATTATAATCTGGAATAGACTGAGGAATTACGGGTTCGACAAGGAACAAACGGAATGAGGGAAGGAACGGAGAAAGGAATTCGAGAATGGGCCTATCAAAGATTACGAAAAACGTTCAATTTGTGTAATCTTTATTCCCGTTTGTGACTCCATGAAAAGGGTGTTGTCTTGACTCTCAGTATAAAGGGACTCTAGGATGGACTGATAAAACGAATTCGAAGCTAAGAAACATGCACTGGAAAAAAAAAACACGTTGGATCT
Source organism: Bemisia tabaci (assembly GCF_001854935.1). Lineage (NCBI taxonomy): Eukaryota > Metazoa > Arthropoda > Insecta > Hemiptera > Aleyrodidae > Bemisia > Bemisia tabaci. The sequence goes on from NW_017547361.1 coordinate 54,151, forward strand.
AGAGTCCAGACTCTTGAAAACATTGACAAGAAAAAGGACTCTTGATTCAATCAGATTTTTGCTTTGATCAAAAGGAAATCCGCTCAAATTGAGAGGCTTGGTTCTTGATTTAAGCTAAAATCCGATTGAATTAAGAGTATTTGGACTGAGTTCAGCAGAAAGGAACCAACCCACATTTTGGGAAAAATTGAGTTATGAGTGGTTTTGAACTCAACCACTGCTCTACTATCTATCGCCGAACATTCAAAGTTTTTGTTGGAGCAAATTTTGCAGAAACAGAACTTGAAGTTTATCTTTTACATTGAGTCTTATGCAGGAGCCAAACTTTAAACCTCTTTTTCTCGGTTCGATCCCGATGTGGCCTGGTTCCTTTCTGTTTAACTCCGTCCATTTTTTCTTGTCGATGTTTTTAAGAGTCCGGACTCTAGATCCAATGTGTTTTTTTTCCAATGCATGGTCTGAAGTTGCATTTTTCAACGGAAAAATAGCGATTTGTTGCGTTTTTATCGGCGATAAAATCGCTAAGATCATCAACATCTGAGCGATTATCCTCGATCTTGTCGCGATAAAATCGCGATTTTATCGCCCGGCAATTTATCGCGATATTATCGCAACAGAAATCGCGATATATGGCGATTTTCGATTTTATCGACGAAAATTGATCGCGAATCGCAATTTTTTATTAGATAATATTGCGATGAATTGCCACCGATATAATCGCGATAAACAACCGATGAAATCGCTATTCATCGCGATCACTGCTACTTGGGGTAGATTCATCATCTACTGATTCTTTACAGCCCTCCGGAGTAAAACAGATCTTGTCGCAGAAAATCTGCATGGAACGCGGAGAAAAAAACTTCGTGCGTGGGACCCGGAGTTGAGGTCATATGGATCTCTGAAGTTTTCGGATCACGTATCAGAAAACTTGAGGTCCAGCTGCCGAAGTTCGGGTCAGACATCTGAAGTACTCCGGTACACACCGAAGTGCCTCGATGTCTGACCCGAACTTCGGCAGCTCGACCTCAAGTTTTCGGATGCGTGATCGGAAAACTTCATGAGACACGTTTACTCGTGTTGGGCACATTTTTTGTGAAAGCCCTGTCAACACTAACAAAATTTCAGTTCCGTAAACCCATCCATGTTTGGACAAGGCCTTCCATTTATAAAAGACGAACGAAAAAATTATGAAAGAGCAATTAATATAAATGTGGTTAATAGTTTTAACTTCCGCCGCTGCGCCGACCGCACTGTGTTTGCGCAATGCGTGAAGTGTTCATGCAGTCTTGTAGGCGCTCTGCGTTTCACGCCGACCGCTACTGACCACACTGTTTGGCGCAATGCGTGAAGTATTCATGCAGTCTCGTAGGCGCCATGCGTTTCAAGCCGACTGCTGCTGACCGCAGTGTGTTTGACGCAATGCGTGAAGTATTCATGTAGTCTTATAGGCGTTATGCCTTTCATGCCGACCGACGCGCCGCTCCGTTCCAGGTCAAATTGCGTGTTTGGTTTCTTTCTTAACTCGACCAGTTGGATTGCATTTTGCTGAGAGGAACCACTAGCATTGCAATGTTGCTAAGATTGTGCAACTTCTTTTGTCTTGGAGGGAAACCCCGATTATCCATTAATAGCTTCTATTTTACTCGCTAAAAACTGTAAATTTAAGACAAAAATTACCATCTAAATTTCATAGTCTTTCACGATTTCCGCAATTTTATTGCAAAAGATGAAGTTGCACAATCTTAGCAGCATTGCAACGCTAAAGGTTCCTTTTTGCAAAATGCGATCCAATTAAAGGTGTTGTCTCTTGTATCACCGAAAGACGACAAAATTAGAAATTACTGTACTTTTACTCTCAGGAAATGAGAGATTTTGTCGCCTTTTCTCGTTTGTAATTTATTTTCTGAATCCGATTTTTTTCTCTATTTTTTTGATACTTACATTCAAAAAGATTGCAAAATTTGCATCCCCCTACATTTTGCCGCCATGGGCCGCGGCCCATGTAGCCACCCCCTTAATCCGGCCTTGCTTTTCTTCAGATGCATTAATTTGAAAATTATATGCGAACTACCTTTTTCAGGCGTCCTTCGTGGAGCTGTCGGATAAGGTGACCTCGGGCTCCTCGCTGATGCCGCAGAAGAAGAACCCGGACGCCCTGGAGTTGATCCGCGGGAAGTGCGGGCGGGTTCAGGGGGCGCTGACGGGGATGCTGACAACGCTGAAGGCGCTTCCGCTGGCTTACAACAAGGACATGCAGGAGGACAAGGAAGGGCTCTTCGATGCCGTCGACACGTGGCTAGGGTGCCTCCAGATGGCAGCACTCGTCCTCGATGGCATCAAGGTATCTGAATCTTAACTTCGCGTATTTCGTTTACCCCGAGTGTCATTTTTCAACGGAAAAATCGTATTATTCTGAAATTAAGTTGTGATTTCTTCTTACGATTCTTTGGCGATAAAATCGTTGAGATCATCAACATGTGAGCGATTATCCTCAAATTTGTCGCAATTCTATCTCTGTAAAATCGTGTTCGATAAATCGAAATTTGATTTCAATTTAGCACACATTTTGTTCGATAATATTGCAGTAAAATGCCGTCGATAATATCGCGATTTTATGCAATCAAATTGCAATTTATCGCAACTTGACGTCGATAAAATCCTCCGATTAAATTGCAACTTATCGCGATCACGGCTGCTTGGGACACCGCGCAGCACTATTACCTGATTTTTTGGCCCAAAAATGGACCAGTAGACAAGGTGAGACTTTAAGCATTCTAATCTATAATGTTGCTTGAACAAAATTTCACGCAGAACATGAATCGCGGAACAAAAATGACTGAAATTAACTCTTAACTACTACACTCCGAGAGTTCTGTATCCATTGGAACCCTGGTAAAAATTGGCAGGAGAATCTGTGTTCCAAAAAACCATAGACCTACGGTCGGCTGTAAGATTTCCAATAGCTTCTGTAGCCGGCTACACAATTTCTTTTAGCCTTTTACAGCCGATGGCGATTAAGCAACTCACAGCCAGGCGATAAAGTGTATGCTAAACGTCACTAATTACAGATGCTAGGACTTATTGTTAGTGAGTTTTTGGACCACTGCTCTCTTTTTGGGCCGTAGTATCTTGATTTATTTTGCGAGGAAAGCTCCGTACTTTTGATGGATGCCTGCCATTCCTAATATGTTAGAGCGCCTTCAGTTTCGTTTGATACTGTGCAGTACCTCTGGTGTGAAATAGTTGCTTCAAGCGCCGTGGCACGCTGCGGTGCGGCAGGCGGGCAGCCAGCGCAAAACGCGCATTGACGCCTACAAACCTAACAGGGATACTTCACGCGTTGCTCAATGCGTGAAGTATCCTTGTTAGGTTTCTAGGCACCAGTGCGTCGCCGCTCCGCTTTGTGTTAGGCCCTAATATTTAATCTGGCGGAGTCAGAGTTATTCAACTCATGATTTTGAAATGTTTGCACATCCTGTATGGATTATTCTCGTTTTAATTGATGAAAAAAAATATGTATTACAGGAAAATGTAACGTGTGTTTTGTAAATATTAAGGTGGTTCCGTATCAAACTTAATGATTTGCAAAGCTCGAGAATTTCTACACAATTTTTTATAGCCTTTTAAAATCGATGGCGAAAAAGCAACAGCCAGGCGATAAAGTGTAAAGCCCGGCAATAGGAACTATAGCCCGGCTGCACAATTTTTTATCGCTTCGTATAGTCTGGCTGTATGATTTTCTCCGCATTCTACAGCCAGCTATATGATTTTCTGTAGCCTTCTTTAGCTGGCTACAAGAATTCCTATGGTATTTTGAAACGCAGCTCTTATCGCCAATTTTTACCAGAGAACTTATGGGTCAGTTGCGCTGGTCACAGAATCGTATTTTGATGCTTGAATCTAGTAGATTAGCTAAAACCGCACTTTTCTATGTTCAATATTAATAGAGATATCGCCCTTTGAAAAGTCGGATTTTTGACGTCATCCACCGCGGTGGGGACACCCTTGGTTTCTTCCACCTTGCTTTCATCAGTCAGTGATGCACTGATTACTCAACGTGAGACTTGGATGAAAGCAACGTGGAAGAAACCAAGGATGTCACCAACGCGGTGGATGACGTCATAAACCCGACTTTTCGAAGGGCGCATATCTCGGTTAATATTGAACGTTAGAAAGTTGCGGTTCGGGCTGATCTTATTATTTCTGGCTAATTTACAAGAATCGAGTATCAAAACACGATTCTGTGACCAGAGCAACTGACAGTGACCCATTTGACCTCATCAGTGCATCACACTCGTCAAGTTTCTTCTTCTCCTTCTTCTTCTTCTTTTTCTTCTTTTTCTCCTTCTTCTCTCCTACTATGTGCTTCAATCTACACAGAAAATTTAATTTTGTCCCAAATTTCTCTTCCGATGCAGGTGAAAAAACCGCGTTGCCGAGAGGCAGCCGAGCAGGGCTACGCCAACTCCACGGAGCTCGCCGACTACCTAGTCGCCAAAGGGCTCCCCTTCCGCGAGGCCCACCACATCGTCGGCCGGGTAGTCGTCGAGGCCATCGCCCAATGCGTGCCCCTCGCGGCGATGTCCCTGCAGGAGCTCAGGAAATTCTCTGACGTCATCGAGGAGGACGTCTACCCCGTCCTCGAGCTCCAGTCCTGCCTCGAGAAGAGATGCGCCAAGGGAGGAGTCGCGCCCGCCCAAGTGGCGCTGGCCATCGCTGAGGCAAAAGAACGTATCCTCAAAAGTGAACCGTGAAAAAGTGAACGTGTTTCTGCCAAACGGAACTATGTGCATTGAGACATGAGCCCTGAGACCCATAAGGATATATGCTTGACAGGGCTCAAGTCATAATGCATATAGTTCCGTTTTAAAGGACTACGTCCAAGTGTCCTCTGGAGTCCTTTTATACAGACAATGAGAGTAAAGACAATGCGAATTCATTTCTGATTGGTTCCCGTATTTTAGGCCTCCACAGTGTCACAAACAGCATAGAGTACATAGAGTCCTAATGTAAATGGGAGAGCTGGCGCCATGTTCTGCTCGACGAATTCCGAGCCCGGTGTGCGCCGAGTTCGGGTCGCTTTTTCGATACATTTTCGATCCAAAATGGCGGTGTGGAATACGTGGTAATCCCTATCTTCTCTGTTGTTGTTGTTGTCATCGGATGGCCGGGCACCCGTGTATCGCAAACAATCGATCATGTATCGAAAAAGTGACCCGGCGTCACACAGGAGTCTCGGAATTCGGGACCTGGAAAATGCTTAAAAGTGGCGCCAGCTCACCCACTTACATCACGACTCTATGTACTCTATGACAAACAGTGATGACGATTGCATTTTCACCAGTTGCAAAGATTATAAACTGGATTGGATCGGGGAATAGGGGGTACGGCAAGGAGCAAATAGAATGAGAGAGGGAACGGAAATAGGAATTTGGGAATGGGTTGATCAAAGATTACAAAGAACGTCCGATTTGTGTAGTCTTTATTGCTATTTGTGACATCCACAAGCCGCGTTGTCTCAACTCTCTCTATAAAGGGACTCAAGTGTCCTCTTGAGATAGAGAGGCTCCCTTAACAAGGTAATTCTGGTCATTTCTGGGAACTCAGGAGTCCTATCGACATTTTGACCGCGTTAAGTAGAAAGGAACCAAGCCACATCTGCTTTTGCAAAATTTAACTCTGCAATTTCATGTTTTACATGAAAACGGTTGGGCAGATTTTTGTTCCAATTTCAGTGAATTTTCTGCATAGTGCGGAGAAAATTCCTTTCAATATTCAGAAGAATCCGCTAAAACGTTCTCTTGTAAAAAATGAAATTACCCGGTTAAATTTGCACGGAAAAAAATTGAATGTTTCTTTAGCATTTATAATGCTAAAAAAATGCGCGACATATATAAATGCTGATTTTACAGTAAAACAAATGCTAGGTTAACTACCTCCACGGTTAAATGAACAAATTCTACGTTGAACTAGCATTTTTTCAATGTAAAATCAACATTCGATAGTTGTCGCACATTTTTTCAACAGTAGAAATGCTAAATCAACATTCGATTTTTCTCCGTGTGGCAAAAGCTGATGTGGCTTGGTTTCTTTCTGCTGAACCCGGTCCAAATATGCGAACTCAGGTTATGCTCAGGTCAGTATATTAACTCCAAAAATAGATTCTTGCAAGGGATTAGAATGATTTGCGACTGCAAAAAAATATATGATACGAGAGAAAATGTTTCGCGAATGTTGTAAAATTTAAGGTAGATTCACGCCCCTTCTGTTAAACTGATCATGATCGTGATAATTTCTCTTTTTGATTTTGTGCTTTTTGCAGTGAAACATTATTGTGGTGCTTTTTAAGAATCAATTTCCTTGTTCATAATACCAAATTTTACTCGATGTTCGGAAAAAATGTTATATTTTGTTTCGTCAAATGTAATTATTTTTAAATGGTGCATGATGTGATGTTCAAAGCCTCCTTGAGCCTTCCTTAATCACAGTGTTAACCAAATGAAACCTCTTATAGGGAAAAAAGATGCTTAGAAATACCGTATAATACTGAGAAATACCATGTCGTATTATTATAAAAGGAAATACACAAAAAATTCGAAATATATTCTCACACATAGGTTCTACCTTTATATTCATGAATTTTCAGGTAAAATGATTAAACTCGGGTTTTAATTGTACTCAAAACTGTTTTATGATTTTTTTCACTCACAAGTTTCAAATAATCAAAAATTATCAGTTTTACATTTTTACATTCATTTGTATTTTTCGAGTTTTGTGCTACTGAGGATAGGAGAGTAGGTAAATTTTAAGCACCACCATGAAAACTCGTGTTTGTCTAGTTTCAGCATCGATGCATGCGTAGATCGCATAATCGATTTACATTAAGACCTGGAATATATCCAGATATTCACTGCCTCAACGACGACTGTTAATGAGCACCATTAAGATACAATGTATTGATATACATTGTTAGGCATATCGTATCCTTACAAATTACAGTATTTTTAAAATCTTGAAAGTCATCCAGCTTGAGTCAATAATGATGGTGGGCTAAGGCGTCTGAGCTCACTAGTGCAATTATGCCAATCGGTGATGAATCAAGTACTTAAACCACGTATCGATGGCCAACAGTGGCGTGGCGTGATTTGCGATTTATCGAGCGATTTGCCATTTAAACCTATGGAATAGGATCGATAAACAGGGTGTTCGCTGCGAGCACCTTACTGACCGATTCTTTACCATGGGTTTAAATTACATATCAATCGATATATCGCAATACACGCCGTACGCCACTGATGGCCAAAGTGCAGAACCACGTATCTATATTGCGCTGTTTTGAAATTGCCGCTCACATTTTATTTTTCGAACAGAGTCTAGCTAATTTTGCAATTCAAAATTTGTATTGTACATTTTTCTGTACAGGGGAAGAATCTAGAACTTTCAAAAAGTTACGATGAATAGTTCTCCAAAGAAAAAATAAAGTATGACAAGGAATCTGCTATGTCGCAAACAGAAATACGTGATTGCGTTTGCGCATTTTTGGCGATCGGTATCTTGATTTGGGAAATAGTAGATCTGTGATATTTCACTTTTTTGAAAATAGCTTGCTAATCGTTTTTACATGCATTTTTTTTTTATTTTCTTCGTTTTCACAAGATTATCGTCCGGAAGTTTTGCGCAAGAATTTCAATGAATATTTTCTTTTAAAACAAAATATACGCAGAATTTTTGTAAACACCGCAATCGAGATTCACGGTTTAGTAGTTGCACCATCGAGCTATGATTGTACATACATTTCACTATTTCATTGATATGCTGGTTAAACTTCTCCGTTCAACTTTCCAAAAAAAGTTGAACATTCTTCAAAGTTTTATATATCCACGGATAAAGTATATACTTACCTCCAGAGCCACGCTTAAAATTCCTCAATTGCCTGTGCTTTATATTTTGAAAAGAAAAACATCCATAGTATCTTCTTGAAGATTTTTGTGGATATTTTTGAATGTGTATCGGAAGGAATATCGGGTAAAACACACCAGGAATATTTTTGTCGATATTTCATGGTCACACTGTCAATGCAAACCGGAAATGACTTAAAGACCAGTCCATCAGTATCAAGTGGACCTCTAAATATCGACCAACAGGGATAATATGACGTCATTTCTATTTAGTAATTAGATCACGACGCACAAACCAAACAGATACACATTAATCACAGACGCAGGAGTGCCCTCTTTTCTAGAAAATTCATTCGGGGTATGCGGATGAAAGTTGGCTTTGACTTCGAGCAACTATTTTAACACGCTGGAGATCAGATTGCATACCCAACGAAATGAAGGAACTTTGTTATTGCGGCGATTTCTAGTGACGCGTTCAATAAATATACCAAAAAAACGATATGCCCCCCGACAGGGCAGTCGTAAGGGTGGCGAAACCTCGATGGCCCAGGAGAGGTTGGAGCTCACGCGAGCCATATTTCCGTGCTTAGTAAAAACGTCGTATGAGCACTCGAATGTTGCCAAATTGCCTCTTAAAAAAGGTTTATTTTGGAATAACTCCATGAATATTTTTCAGTACTATTGATGCCCTTCGGACCGAATTACGAATGGAATAGGTACTCTAATAAATTGGAAGAAAAAGATTTACAAATTTGTCCAAAAATTCGTGATTTATCGAAGGAGATTTGGCAACGCCTGATGGCTCTTACGGCATTCTTCCTTAGCTTGGCAGCACACTATTACATCTATACGTCGCGGGTAACTTTCTGTCCTAAGCAGTGAGTACCAGACTTAAAAGAACTCGAAACCGGGGGTGATTATTTTGTGCGTGGCAGTGGCGCGGCGTGAATTGCGATAAATCGATTGTTATGCCATTTAAACCTATGGTAAAGAATCGATTATTAAGGTGTTCGCTGCGAACACCCTGTTTATCGATCCTTTTCCATAGGTTTAAATGACAGATCAATCGATATATCGCAAAGCACGCCACGCCACCGGTGCGTGGGAAAGCGCGCCACCGAGTCGAACCTATCAGTTCGTTTCTAGACACGCGTCTTCCAACGTGTCTTAAGGGATGGATATAGTTTTTTGGCAGGCTCTTCTTCATTTCAGTGTATCGACGGCCTGATGGAAAATTGCGACTTCCCGAATACGGTAGAAATAAAAGTTGATCTGATTTCCCATAGCCATAGATTGATTTTTTATTTAAAAGTATTAATTTAATTACAATATAATTTTCACAAATGTACAATCTACCTACCTGAAACATTTTTTTCGATTAAAAAAAAATAAAATTGGATTTTATTCGGGATTTTAATAATGGTTACAGCTGTAAAATATGTCTCCATTCGAGTCTGGTCCGCCGGAGGCTTAATTTTCAATCTTCCTTGGCGTCCAATTAAGCCAAATTCCATTGGCAGCTGCTGTCGCTAAGTTTGTTCGGGCAAACTTCAGCGGAACTTCAGTTTTCTCCGAGGGCTGAATATCGTATTTCATTACGAGTGAAGCAATGGCTGCTTTCATCTCCATGAAAGCGAAACGCAACCCTGGAAAAGAAAGACAAATATATCAAAAAGAGGACACTATGAGACATTTTTAATCGCAAGCAATATTTTATGTAAGGGCTCTCGTTCAAATTTTCAATTAATGGAATGAATTTTCCGAGTTTAAGAGAGATGGTCACAATTTTAAGATTGTGCGAATGAATAATTCATAATTTTAGGACAAAACGAGAACATAGAAAAGAGAATAATCTGCACTGGAAAAAAAAACACATTGGATCTAGAGTCCAGACTCTTGAAAACATTGACAAGAAAAAGTACTGTTGAATTAATCGGATTTTTGCTTGAATCAAAACGTAATCCGCTTAAATTAAGAGGCTTGATTTTGATTTAAGCTAGATTCTGATTGAATCAAGAGTACTTCTTCTTGTCGATGTTTTTAAGAGTCTGGACTCTAGATCCAATGTGTTTTTTTTCCAGTGTGAAAAAATCTAGTATACTGATAAATATTACCTATCTAATTTCTTATTTTACAAGAAAAAAACCATTTCCAATTAATCTTACCCCGGAAATATTTAAGTCCAATCACACTGATCCTATACTGTGATTTCTGATAACTTCAGATCAAAAATATTTATCGTGACAAAAAGGCTACAAGTTTTTGCAGCGCTCTGAAAGTTTGGAGAAGTGACTTCGTGCCCTTTCATCGCACATGCTTGTTTCAATGGATATCGACGGTGTAAGTCGGAAATCACATAACTCGGTTTGCGACGTCGCAGACTTCCTATCATACTTTATATTTTAAACGGAAAACTACTCAATGGCAATTCTTTAAAACCGCCGTGATTTTTCTTCTCCGTACGAAGAAAATTCTGCAAAAACTTCAAGGAATTATGAAAATTTGTTCTCCTTTAAAAAAATAACATAGAGGCGAAGATTTTCAGACACCGCAAACGAGTTATGTGATTGCCGACTTACACCGTCGATATTTCTTTTAGAGTTGCCTTACATACCCATGCACATGCGTGGTCCATCTCCGAACGGCAAATAAGTTCCAGGTAAGATGTTATGCTTGTTTTCCTCGCTGAATCGATCGGGATCGAATCGGTGTGGATTCGGAAAGTATTTAGGATCGTGATGGAAGGCGTAAACGGGGATGTTGATCATCGTATTTTTCTTCATCGTAAACGATATATCGGATAGCTCGTAAGCATCTTTGCTTACCCGTTCCATCCTGCCGATAGCAGGGTATTTGCGTAGTGCCTCTGTAAAGTAAAGTAAGTGACAAAGTGAAAATGGACAGTGGCGTGGCGTGAATTGCGATTTATCGATTGTTAGGCCATTTAAACCTATGGAAAAGGATCGATAAACAGGGTGTTCGCAGCGAACACCTTAATAATCGATTCTCTACCATAGGTTTAAATGGCATAACAATCGATACATCGCAATTCACGCCACGCCACTGAAAATGGAGATGACCCCTGTTCAAATCTCGGTCTTGTTGTGGCACTCATTAAGGTGATTCGACGGACGCCATATTTTGTGTCAGAACGGCATGCAATAAATCGCATCAATTGGTTCCATTTTTTCAGCTACTCGTCATTTTTCTCCAATTTTGTGGCTGCAATTCTGTTGTCAGGAGACTAAAGGACTCACTTACCAATTTTAACAAAGAAATTCAACGTAATAAAGGCGAAGTTTTTTTAGAGAGAAAATATCGCATTCGAGTGCAGTTTCGATATCAGTATCGAATGCGATGTTTTCTCTCTGAAAAAACCACGCCTTTATTACGTTGAATTTCTTTGTTAAAATTGGTAAGTGAGTCCTTTAGTCTCCTGACAACAGAATTGCATATCTCAAAATTGGAGAAAAATGACGAGTAGCTGAAAAAATGGAGCCAATTGATGCGATGTATCGCATGCCGTTCTGACACAAAATATGGCGTCCATCGAATCACCTTAAAACTCAAAATGTTTTACTCTGATTGACATGTTTGAACTTTTTGTCCATGGTTTTGTCGGAAAGTGGTGAGGACCTAGCAATACTTCACCACCTTGTTACATATAGTTCGGGCCACGTTTTTAAGTGTTTTTTTCCTGCTGCTCAAGTAGCACAGACTACAATATTCAATTGCAACACGGTAAACTATATCACTACTGGATCGAAGTGTTGTATAAGTTGCCTATCCACTGATTGAAGGGGTACTTCTTATTGGGATTCGTTGCAATAAAACTAAAATTGAAATAAGTTGCAATCGGGTCGCCATCGTCAAAAAGGAACCAGCGAAATTACTGTGTTGTAAAAATGTTGCATCCTCATCATTATCTAAAGAAATCTCCCACGATAACAAATAGCTTTGGCTTCCCACCAAAAAATTGTTTTTTCGTTCACTTCACATCGATCGCACAAATACCCTCTCGCTACCTACAGACTACCTACCTGTGCAAAAGTAATTCGCCTTCAGCTGCGTCTGCAGCAATTAATGTTACGAATATGTTTCAACTTCATTTCAATTTAACTCCTCGTTATGGAAGATTAAAATCAAAATCTTGTCTGATCCTAATTTCCAGGTATCGCAATTTGAAATTTTCATACTAAATGCAAGTTTTCTACTGATTTTGATCAGCTTTCTCATTTATTTGTCCATTGAGTTGGCGTTGATCGGTTCAAGTTTTTATTTTTCGTTCGATTCATGTCGATCAAATACATACCCTCTCGTTGGATGCATATTACCTTTCGTACCCTTTATAATTCGCCTTCTGCTACTTCTGCAGCAATTGTAGTTACGAATATGTTGTGCGTGCTGATTTTAGCCCATTACATACTCGACTCTCTGAAGGCGTTTTATGTGCGCAAGTATGGCGCAACCTGTCGGAGAACGAACGAACTAAGGATTTTGCGGTTCATTCAATCTAATTTCTGTCATTCTCCAGTAGGGTGCTCTCCTTTCGCACATTAAACGCCTTCAGAGAGGCATGTATGTAATGACCTGAGATCAGCACGCACAACATATTCGTAACAACAATTGCGGCAGAAACAGCTGAAGGCGAATTGAAAACAACCATATATTGAACGAGTTACATATTCTCCTCTATGCTCTATGTTCTAGGCTCTATGCTCTATTTACGTCACAAGCCGCTTCTCGACTTGTGACACTTAGCGTTTTTGGCAGCCTTGCGCTTGACTTTCAGGCAAGTCGCCGAGATGCTGACCAGTACGGAATTATTTCCGTAAACCTCGCGCGCGTTCACGAAACCTCGCGCGCGTTCACGAAACCTCGCGCGCGTTCACGAAACCTCGCGCGCGTTCACAAAGAAAGTCGGCGCGTGGTTGCGCCACTGGCGCGGAGCAATTCCATAGCGCGCGACATAAGGTATCGCTGCGCGCTGTCAGTGTTCCTCCGCGCGAGGTGTAACTCGACGCGCGCGAGAGCAAACCAAAGACATAAAGACGGAGGGCTAAAAGCAAAAAATGAAGCTTCTTTTCAACCACCTCTACTATTGGCTTGAGGATTGGCGGCGAAATCTGGACAAGTTTGAATTCAAATGTAGGGCGGGAACTGAATAAAATAATTGCGGAAACAAAGTATTCTAGGTTGATTTTTGCCCAAATTCACTTACCCACTCATATTTCTTTAACTTTAGGTTAGCTTTGGTCCGTCGTCGACCGATTAATTTCATTTTGGAGTAACGGTTATCTAGAACTGTAACGACCTGTTTGAACCTGCAGAACCACCATGAGCAGAGGAAAAACTAACTTTATCTGAGATTACTGCCTATTACCAAGCAAGAGTAGGTGTAATATGTTAGGACGCAGTCCCAACTTTCTTAATATATTCGTTTTAGGCATTTAAAATACGTTTCGAAGAAGAAATGTGGAAAAATCAAGAGGACAAGTTCAAATCAAATTTCCGTTTGCCGCCATGGATTCCCGCGCTCATTTACACACTCACACAAGCATCCAGCGCCAAATCAGGCTTCACTTTTTCCCCGTGCTTTTAGATACGAGCACTCCGTCTTTATGTCTTTGGAGCAAACCCGCCGCGCGCCATGTAGGATCGTATGGCTCAAGGTTGTATGTTGCCAAACGTCTTTTTAATTAAAGTTAAAAACCTAACCTAACCCAACCTAACCTAACCTAACCTAACCTAACCCAACCTAACCTAACCTAACCTACTATTAAGCTAAAATTAAATCTACATTTGGCAGCCGTGTCTTGACCTTGTTAAGGCTCTGTAGCAGCGCGCGCGAGAGATTTTCGCCCGCGCGAGGTATTGTCGTGTCCTTGGAGATTTCTTCGCGCGCGGTGGGATTACTTCGCGCGCGCCGACTCTACTGCTCACGCGACGACTCTGCTGCTCACGCGCCGACTTTCTTTGTGAACGCGCGCGAGGTTTACGGAAATAATTCCATAGACCTGTCCCTTTTTGGTCCGGCGCGTGCTCGCCTTCTGCGACGCCCGCGTATTTCCTCCGGCTATGAAAGCTCGGAGGCACGGCCAGGCATTCGTCTACCGTTTCAGCCACCCATTCGTGTTCCTGTCGGTTGTCCCGATCCATTTTTTTGTGATTGTCTCAATAAACTCCGTTTATTTTGCCATACCTTCGTCTCCGGTATCTCACCTGCTCCCACACATCACATAAGTAACGCTGGAAATTTTTTTAGCCCTTTAACTAATAAATTGTAAATTTTACAGGAAAATAATTGTACATTGGCATGTATGTTGTTTCTAAAATGGGCCAGAAATACCCTGCTAAAAATGACGAGCAGGCTATTCAGAATTCGCCGACTTACATGAGTAGAACTTACTACTTATATGAGTAGGAATCCTACTCATATCACTAGAGTATTCTACTCATAAGAGTAGAAAAGTTCAACTCATATGAATTCAATTTTTTTCATTTTTCAGAAGTGCTGTTTTTGGCCAGGAGACACCGTCAACACCGACATAATGTGCAAATTTGAAAAATAAGAACATTTTGTCCTTATAATTTTTTAGATGCGGTGATTAGTTTCTGAGATATCGGACATGGTAGATTCAACGCTGAACTCACGTGAGTTGAGATCTCTAGTCATATGAGTTGGAATCTCTAGTCATATGAGTCGCCGAAAAGTGAATAGAGAAATTCTGCTCAAATGAGTTAAATTCTATTCATATAAGTTGAAATTCTATTCACATGAGTTGAAATTCTATTCATATGAATTGAAATTCTATTCATACGACTTTGATTGTCTATTCACTTGTACTCACTATTTTTAGCAGAGTAGCGGTTCCTTATTGCAATCTGTACTTAGCTTATGTTGCCTGTCCTTACCATCAATGACACACTGAATGTAGGTCAAATCCTTTAGACTATCGTAGGACAAGTTCCCTCCATGTTTCGCGAGGGTGGCCTTCACTTCCTCTCTGCACTTGTCCATCACCTCTGGATTCAAAGCCAACTCGTAGAAGATGAAAGCCAAAGTCCCGGCACTCGTTTCGAAACCATCGATAAAAAATTCAAAGGTGTTGGCCGCCACAACAGCATCCGTCATTAAAGGCTCTAAGGGAGTAAAATAGGTGGAGGAATTAATAAGGCAATGCGATAATGAGTTTAACTTCAATGGGAATGAAATGAGTACATAGGTTTAGTATTCACTGAGAAAAAAACTTCGTGCGTGGGACCCGAAGTTGAGGTTATATGAGTCTCTGAAGTTTTCGGATCATGCATTCGAAAACATGAGGTGCAGCTGCCGAAGTTCGGGTCGGACATCTGAAGTACTCCAGTACATCCCGAAGTACTTCAGATGTTTGACCCGAACTTCGGTAGCTGGACATTAACCCTTTGTTGCACGAGTCAGTCACCGATTTCAGAGGAAAAATCTATACATTTGATAGTGTTTTTGGCTTAGAGGAAGTTGCAGGATGCAGTTCCAGTTTATACTTCTTTTTTGAAAACTTTAGAGATTAGACCTCTAACCCTCTCCAAAAAACAATGTGTTGCTTTGCGCAATTTAATGCCATAGAGGATCAAAACCCAAAAAACATGTGTTGCTTTCATGCAACGCTACGCAATAAAGAGTGTTTTCGGACGCGTGATCCGGAAAAACTTCAGAGACTCATATGACCTCAACTTCGGGTCCCACCTACGAATTTTTTATCCCCGCGTTCAATGAAGATTAATGGGACGTATTTATGCGAAAAGGCGCTAAACGCCATTTCCAAACTTCTCAGTAAAGCAAGTTTGACTAAAACAATTGGCGTTTCGGTACTAATGGACCGATTTTGGTTTACTTTAGCTTGTTTGAAAGCTGAAGAGTTCCTCTAATTACGTACGATGCTAAAATTAGGAAAAAATGCATATTAAGCGAGATATAGGGGATTTTTGCACGTAGGTCCATTTGATTTAATGCGCTAACCCGGATTCCGAATTAAATCAAAAGGCGCTATCTCCACTTGAATCACTTGATTGACGCGCGCGCGGCGAAGCTTGGTGGAAACTTGGTGAAATTTAGTATCGGGGGGTATTTTTGCATGGGAAACTCGAATTTCGGGTCAAATTTTGAAAATTCAGAAATCCAAGATGGCGGACATGGCCTAAAATGCTATCTCGGCCCCTATCCAGCCGATCTTGGTGAAACTTGGCATCGGGGAGTATTTTCGGACGGGAAACTCGAATTTCGGGTCAAATTTTGAAAATTCAGAAATCCAAGATGGCGGATGTGGCTTAAAATGATATCTATTTCTTAAACAAACGCACTACACGTCTAGAATGGCCGCCAATGAACCTGCGTGAAGCGCACGGGCCGGGTTGTGAAGGCCGGAGGTGGTGGGAGCCCAAATATACCTACCTAACCTCAATCTGCTTTCCCGCTGCATCTTGCCAATGTGGATGAGATGTGGAAATTTCCCCGTTTGTAAACTTTAAATATATGGCACTCTACACGGAGAAAAAAACTCGTGCGTGGGACCCGAAGTTTGCGTCATATGGATCTTTGAAGTTTTCGGATTGAGCATCTGAACACTTTAGGTCTAGCTGTCGAGGTTCGGATCACACATCTGAAACTTCAGTTCTTACGTTTGAAGTCTTCAGGTGTGAGAACCGAAGTTTTTCGGATGTGAGAACCGAAATTTTCGGATGTGAAAACCGAAGTACTTTAGATGTAAGAACTGAAGTTTCAGATGTGTGATCAAAACCTCAGCAGCTGGACCGAAAGTGTTCAGATGCTCAATCCGAAAACTTCACAGATCCATATGACCTAAACTTCGGGTCCCACGCACGAAGTTTTTTTCTCCGTGTACGTTCACAATACACCGCCTCGTCGAGGTGCGTGGTTTACCTAGCAGCGTCGGATCGTGAATTCCCTTCATGTGCTGATTACCTATGTTAAAATTTTCGTATCTAAATAAAACAGTTTCTGTTGTCATTTTGAGCCCCTAATACCGAATTCCACACAAACGATTCAGGCATTGAGCTATTGTTGAAGGCCACATCCGCCATATCGGAGTTTAAAATTTTAACAATGAGGTTATTCAGTAATTTTTAATTTTTGCATTTTTTTGGAGGATTGAGTACGCACAGTTCGCTGGAATTTTCTCCGATTTTTTGAAACATTATTAACCCACGGAAAACAAGTTCGAAGTTGCGTATTCTGAGCTCCCATTTAAACTCGCGTCTCCGAGGAAGTCAAGATGGGGCCTGACGAACCCCTAGGTGACGGTCACGCTTTTGACCACGTAATCCTTCCAGCGCGCTCTTAATACTCATGAATTTCTAAATACTGTTCCGATTCCAATAAAGTACCTAACAGTGATTTTAATGAAAATTAAGTGATTCCGATGGGTTCGTTAATTTGTTCGCTCGTTAAAAGCCCCTTGTCCATGTCAGTGCACACTGACATCGATCGAGCCAGAGGACGCACGGTCGATATGTGACCGTCACTCAGGGGACGACATCTGGGATTTTTTGGCGATGCGCGTTTAAATAGGAGATAACATTTTAGGCCACATCCGCCATCTTGAATTTATGAAATTTTAAAATTTGACCCGAAATTCGAGTTTCCCATGCGAAAATACCCCCTGATACCAAGTTTCACCAAGATCGGCTGGATAGGGGCCGAGATAGCATTTTAGGCCATGTCCGCCATCTTGGATTTCTGAATTTTCAAAATTTGACCCGAAATTCGAGTTTCCCATGATGCGAAAATACCCCCTGATACCAAGTTTCACCTAGATCGGCTGGATAGGGGCCGAGATAGCATTTTAGGCCATGTCCGCCATCTTGGATTTCTGAATTTTCAAAATTTGACCCGAAATTCGAGTTTCCCGTCCAAAAATACCCCCCCGTACAGAATTTCACCAAGTTTCCACCAAGCTTCGCCGCGCGCGCGCCAATCAAGTGATTCAAGTGGAGATAGCGCCTTTTGATTTAATTCGGAATCCGGGTTAGCGCATTAAATCAAAGGGAATTACATATAGTTCCTTTTGATTTTATTCGTAATCGCTGATTCCCTGTTTTGCGATTTTTCAGGGGCTGATTCCAGGGGATGAAATTAGTATTTTGGGGGCATATTTACGTGTGAGAGCAGCCTATTACATGGAGAATCCAGATCCGTTAAAAACTGAAATTTGGAAATTTGGCGCTTAGTTCCCTTTCGTATAAATACGTCCAATGGTAGTATTCTCTCTTAGAAATACAGACTTTCCTGGCGATTAGGGATAGTATTAATACGACCCAAAATTCATGATTAATCTTATAGACATTACTTATAAAATTTGATGAAAATAAAGCCAGCATAAAACTCTTTTGAAGCATGGAGCCAAATATAATTCACTTCGAGACAGGATTCGTAGACAACCCAATAGGAATACACAAGCAAGATATTACTCCTTCTTCTTTAATACGAAAGAAGAAAAATAAGAATGTGAGACTACCTGATACGGAATCTACGGATCTCTGATACGGTTCTCGAAAATCTTCACTTGTGTTATTTTTTCTCTAAATCCTCTAAAAATACTGCGCAACTTATTTGCGCAATATTTTTACGAAATATTGTCAAAAAAATGCAAAAAACGGGGAAAAACAAACGATATAAGTATTGAGAGAAAACGATTTTCAGGCTTTTTTCAGAGAGTAAAATGAGACAGGAGATTGGCAACGTTGCACACCGAGATACGTAGTTCGGCAGATTCACCTTCACCATTGGATTGCATGCGCGGAAGGAGGCGATCTTCATCACGGCGCCTGGATGCAACTATTCGTGCTCCATGGATGTGCGTATTGCATACAGAAAAATTGAAGGCGTCTTAGCTTTTCTTGCCCGTGCCGCAACGCGCATGTTGCGCTGCGCGCCGGGACCAGCCGGTGGTTGATACTAACAGCGGAGGCTATAATACCAAACCGCGAATCTTCGATTTGGTTATTGGAAATCTTCACTCGGTTTTTTTTCTTTCCTGGAAGTACTGTTCGACACAGGGCCCCTGTGAACAGAACGTTCTGTCATCAGCGCCGACTATTTTTTGCATGTGGATGGTTAAGTTTTTACTCACTTGCATTCGAGTTGCTCTGCTTCAAACTCTCCTGCTCCTCATGCTGGAGGTTAATGAGATGCTGCATGAGGTCGTTCCTCGAGTTCCCACTCTCAGCTCGAAATTTGACGCATTCTCGAACGAGATTGAAGAAGAAGTCCTCGACCGTCTTGTCGCCTAGCCTCTTGACCTCGAGCAGCGCGAGGACCCAGCCCAACCCCATCGAATGCAAAAGGCTCCTGAAGAAGAACACGTTCGACTCTTTGATGATGCCGTCCATGATTTTCCGAAACTCGCTCTCCTCGTCTTGGATGGCGCCGCAGTTGAGCCCGAAGCCGCAGGTCCCGATCACGTCCAGCGCGAACTTCTTCATGACGCCCCTCACTTCGAATTCGCGCCCTTCCGCGATCAAGCGATCCAAATAACGCGTGAGTTCCTCCTGGCACTCCATCATTTGGGACCACATTCCTTTCAGCTTCGCCGCGGAGAAAATCGGGTTCAGTTTCTGCCGCAGAGTCTTCCACCTGCGCAAGAACAAGAACATTAAGCATGAAAGCATATAACATTAAGCATATATGTATGAAAGTTTGAGCTTTTTCGACTAATCACAAAGATATTGGTGTTCTATATTTTATTTTCGGTGTCTGGCGAGGATTAATTGGAACTTCATTTAGTTTAATTATTCGTTCTGAACTTATAAGGGTTGGGTCTTTTTTATCAAATGAACATTTATATAATGTTGTTGTAACTTCTCATGCTTTTATTATAATTTTTTTTATGACTATGCCCC
Source organism: Bemisia tabaci (assembly GCF_001854935.1). Taxonomy (NCBI): domain Eukaryota; kingdom Metazoa; phylum Arthropoda; class Insecta; order Hemiptera; family Aleyrodidae; genus Bemisia; species Bemisia tabaci. The sequence continues at coordinate 73,947 of NW_017547361.1, forward strand.
TAGTTATTGGCGGTTTTGGTAATTGACTTGTTCCTTTGATAATTGGTGCTTCTGACATGGCCTGACATGGCAGAACAAGAAAATTTTTATAGGTTACATGCAGAAAAGGGTCAAAGGTTTTTTTTCCAAAAAAAAAAAAAAAAATAAATAAATAAATAAAATCCAAACTAGGATCGACTCATTAAAGTAGGTTGGAAGAAACTCCACGAATGGACGACATTTTGCATTGGAGAATTTGCAGGTGTCTGAGATTTGGATCGCATTCAGCAAAAAGGAACCCGCGCGATTACAGTGTTTTCAAAACCTTGCAACTTCTCCTTCTCTTTGAAAATACTTAATACGTGCACAGTATTAAAATTTACACAATTATTTTTTTTGAAAATTAACAATTTTTTGGTGGGAAGCCAAAGCTACTTGCTATTCCGAGAAATTTTTTAGATAATCATGAAGATGCAACTTTTACACAACACTGTAATCTCGTTGGTCCTTTTTTGCTAAATATTAAGGCTTACATGCAGAAAAGAGTCAAAGGTTTTTCCCAAAAGAAAAATAATCCAAGACCGATTCATTAAAGTAGGTTGGAGGAAACTCCACGAATAAACGACATTTTGCAATGGAGAATTGGATCGCATTTAGCAAAAAGGAGCAAGCGTGACAACAGTGTTGTAAAAATGTTGCCTCTTCATAATTATCTAAAAAACCTCCCAGAATAGCAAATAGTTTTTTCTTCCCACCATAAAATTGTTAATTTTAAAGAGAGATAATGGTGCGTTTTGAATGCTGTGCATATATTAAGTATTTCAGAAGAGAAGAAGAAGTTTCACGATTATGAAAACACTTTAATTGCGCTTGTTCCTTTCTGCTAAATGCAATCCAGTTTGCAGGTGTCTGAGATTTGCTGAAGTTCATGACTCGGATGATACTACTGAGAGATTTAAACTCAAGAATGCCCTTGGTTTCTGTATCGAATAATTATTGGAGGAGATATGACAAAATAACGTCATTTGCTAGAGTACATGCGTTTAAATGGGGAATGTTGCTAGATGACGTCACAAGGTGGTAAATTTTCTCACTCTTAAATCAGTTTATCGATAATTTCCCACATCAGAACCAGGGCCGGATTTACCTACTTGCCGCCCATGGGCCGCCTGTATTGTGCCACCCCCTTCTCAGTCGTTTTGAGACATCAATAAAAAAAACCATCAAGTGAACGTGCCGGAGGGAAAGGGGTGCATGAGACGCGTTTACTGTTGTTGGACACATTTTTTGCGAAAGCCCAATCAACACTACTAGCAAAAGTTCACGGAACTTTGCGCAAAAATTAAGTTCGGTAAACCTAGCTCTGTGTGGACAGTGCCTTGCATTTATAAGAAATGAACGAAAACATTGTGAAAGAACAAACATTAATGGGGGTAAATACTTTCAACTTCCGCTTCCGCGCTGACTGCACTGTGTTTGGCGCAATGCGTGAAGTATTCATGCAGTCTTGTAGGCGCTATGCGTTTCACGCCGACCGCTGCTGACCGCACTGTGTTCGACGCGATGCGTGAAGTATTCACGCAGTTTTGTAGGCGCTACTAGGTATGTGTTTCATGCCGACTGCCGCGCCGAGGGCTTCTTTTTATTTCAAGTCCTCGTCATCATTGCTCTTTGCGCCGCGCCTTGCTGTCTCTTGTATCACCGAAAGACGACAAAATAGAAATTACTACACTCTCAGGAAGTAAGAGATTTTGTTGCCTTATCTCGTTTGTAGTTTTTTTTCTGAATCCGATTTTTTTTATACCTACATCTAAAAAAATTGCAAAATTTTCCGCCCCCTAAATTTGCCGCCATGGGCCGCGGCCCAAGTGGCCCTAATGCAATTGTATCAAGAGCACTGTGATATTGGAGTTTCTTCAGTCTTGGTGGGAAGTTTAGTAGCCTAAACTTACACCCGAGAATGTAAATTTGTATCGCGATGTACTTTCTTTCGCATTTAAACTTAGTTTACTTATGTTGAAAAGTTTTTCGAGAATCCCTTCCATAAAGAGACCATAAAATACAATTCTCTTTCGGTAATAGTATTAATTAAAGAGCTAAATTTTTTTTTCAACGTTTATTTTGCGATTGTTTTCAATTCGCCTTCAGCTACTTATGCCGCAATTGTTGTTACGAATATGTTGTGCGTGCTGATCTCAGTTCAGTACATACTTGACTCTCTGAAGGCGTTCAATGTGCGAGAGTAGAGCACCCTGTTGGAGAACGACAGAGGTAAAGTTGAATGAATCGCTAAGTCCTTAGTTCGTTCGTTCTTTGACAGATTTCGCCACTAGCGCACATAAAGCGCCTTCAGAGAGTCGAGTATGTAATGGGCTAAAATCAGCACGCACAACGTATTCGTAACAACAATTGCTGCAGACGTAGCAGAAGGCGAATTGTAAAGAGTATGAAAGGTAATCTGTATTTAACGGGAGGGTATCTTTTTGATCGACATGAATCGAACGAAAAATAAAAACGTGAACCGATCAACACCGACTGAATGGACAAATAAATGAGAAAGCTGATCAAAATCAGTAGAAAACTTGCAATCAGTATGAAAATTTCAAATTGCGATACCTGGAAATTAGGATCAGACAAGATTTTGATTTTTCGCGATTTTAAGTAAACACGTACCATAGGTTTACCCCCTGCAAACCGTTTTTGGGTGCATTTTGGTCGCATTTCCTATGCAACCTATTGCTATTCCTATTGCTCCACTGTGAGAGGCGTTGAGTGCCCGGAGCATGGAGCTATTTCGTGCGTTTTGTTGGATATTTAAATGATCTGCGGGGAGTTAAAATACTTGTAGTTGTTCGAGGCAAACGCCATTTTATAGCACTAGCTTAAGGAGCAAGAGCGGCACCCTCATAGAGTACATAGAGTCGTAATGTAAGCGGGTGAGCTGGCGCCACTTTTAAGCATTTTCCAGGTCCCGAATTCCGAGATTCCTGTGTGACGCCGGGTCACTTTTTCGACACATAATCGATTGTTTGCGATACACGGGTACCCGGCCATCCGATGCAAACAAAGAAGATAGGAATCACCATGTATTCCACACCGCCATTTTGGATCGAACATGTGTCGAAAAAGTGACCTGAACTCGGCGCACACCGGGCTCAGAACTCGTCGAGTAGAACATGGCGCCAGCTCTCCCATTTACATTACGACTCTATGTACTCTATGGGCACCCTGAACTAGACCAATTGACCGCAAATTACTTGGACAGTTAAAAGCCCCTGCATCTAGTAGGTTCTGCAATTTGATCTCCGGGGAGTTAAAATAGTTGCTGCATCGATTCAAAGTCTAACGAATATGACAAATGATTGAACAGAAGTAAAAGGGGGAGGTATCTCATTATTTTTCCTCCTCGACGTTAGCAAATTTTCTGCCCGACTCCATCGCATAGTGACTTGTACATTGATAAAATATCGTTACAAAATAATTCTATAATAAAAGAAAAGCATATTTTTGATGCACAGAAACTTAATTTGAAGTATAGAACTTTTTCTCGGTCGGAGAAAAATATTTCGTGCAGCAGACATTTTTATTATTCAATTAAAATGTATTTTTTCCTTATTACAAGGAAAATTAAATTTTTTATTGATGACTGAGTTACAATTTTTTGGTTTAAAAAATCTCATTTAAATTAAAACATCTTCCTTTGTTTTCTTAAAGTTTTCAATTCGGGTGACTTTCTTTTTCAATTCGAAGAGAATAAACTTTGTCACTGATAGTAAAGTTATATTGCAATGGCTAAAATGCGAAACCGCATATCATCGTTTGCACTGACATATTTTTTTTCTTCTTTTTTTCCCTTTTTTTTTCTTTCTTTCCCCGTGCAAAACTCTCCAATGTAATTTTTTGAAAACTTTCTTGACTTCTCCTTTGTATTAGCAGAATATTCCATAGAGATTTCAGGCTATGTAGTTGACAATGTATCTCTTGAAAAAATGAAATGAGAGCATCTCTGTGGAGATTTTGGAACACCGCAATAAAGATACGTATGGTTGCGCCCTTCAGCCATCGATTTCCATCGGGTGAAAAAACCGCATTTGAATTGACAAAAATTATTCCCCTCGATGCAAATTTTCTTTAAATATAAGAAGAAAAATCTGTTTCAATCTATATTTTTTAAAACAAAGAGAATTTTGTTTCAATTCAACATCCTGTTTCGTAACCATTCTTCCAACCTCCTCAGGGATCTTAAATAAATTTATAAAACTATTCTGTTACTCGAGATGAATTACTGTCCTCTAGCCTTCGTCGTTCCAAGCAGTGACGTGACGTGCTTTGCGATATATCGATTGATACGCCATTCAAACCTATGAAAAAAGATCGATTAGCAGGGTGTTCGCAGCGAACACCTTAGTAATCGATTCTTTACCATAGCTTCAAATGGCGTGATATCGATCATTCACGTCTCGACACTGGTTCCAAGATAATTGGACGTATTTCTATCAAACGGAACTATGTGCATAATGACGTGAGCCCTGTTATGCGTGTATTCTAATGAGTCTCAAGGCTCATGTCATAATGCACATAGTTCCGTTTGATAGAAATACGTCCAATTGTACTTCCTGTATTGACGTCACCCCAGACAAGTGTTTTTCTCTGACACCTGAGAAAAGCCTGACTGCGTAACAGTGGCGAGGCATGAATGATCGATTATCGATATTTCCCCATTTGGAGCTAGGGTAAGTAATCGATTAGTAAGGTGTTTGTTGCGAACACCCTGTTTTTCGATCCTTTTCCATGGGTTTAAATGTCAAATCAATCAATAAATTGGAAAGCTTGCTACGCCACTGATGCGTCTGCAGCAATGTCGATTCGCGGATATTTTAAACACTTGCACGCATGCACAGGCACACGAGGTTACTAAATCCGTCGTGAGTGGATATTCTATATTTTATATCAGGGAGCTATTCTGATGCATAAATAAATCTTACATCAACACCCATTAATTCATCGTCATACAACCTCTCAATCTCTCACATCACCCCCACCTAAATGACTTAGATGATGCGCGGGATTCAGACACGAATCGTGGTTTGTGCTCATAAATCATCATTAGTATTTTCAGTCATTGGGACAGTCTTTAAAAGTAATAATAAAACAATTTGTAAAGCGGGTAACAGGGGTAATTTTCACGAATATAACCAAAATGTTTCGGCTGAAATCTCAGCCTTCCTTATGCAGTTGGATAAAATAGTAAAAAGAAAAAATCGTAAAAATCTAAAATAGTATTTTGCTGTCTAAGTACAAGTACTAAGTAAGTCTAAATACTATTGATAGCCAAATACTATTTTAGATTTTCACCATTTTTCTTTTTACTGTTTTATCAAACTGAGGAAGGCTGAGTTTTCAGCCGCGACGTTTTGGTTTTATTCGCGAAAATTATCCTTGTTACCCGCTTTCTAAATTGTGTCATTATCTCAACTTACTTCTCCCTCTTCGGGAACGTTACGGCTGAAAACTTAGCCTTCCTCAGTTGGAAAAAATAGTAAAAAAAAAAAAAAATGGTAAAAATCTATAATAGTACTTGGCTGTCTAAGTACAAGTATTAAGTAAGTCTAAGTACTGCTGACAGCCAAGTAGGTACTATTTTAGATTTGTATTATTTTTCTTTTTACTTTATTATTCAACTGAGAAAGGCTGAGTTTTCAGCCGAAACGTTTTGGCCTTATTCGTGAAAATTAGCCTTGTTTTAAATTGTTTTATTATTGTATATTCTGTTACGGGCTGCGGAGCTAAAATCATTTCTCGTGTCTTTGATAGCGATGTCGATAAAATCGCGACACATTCTGCGATCAAATCGCAACTTATTGCGATCACTGTTACTCGGGTTTAATGAAATTCCCCCCCTAAAAAACACAGAAAAAAATAACAAAAAATAAACAAACAAACAAAAAAACAAAAAAAACAAGAAAACAAAGAAAACGAAAAAAAAACTAACACACAAACAAAAGAAACAAAAAATTAAACAAAAAAAAAACAACAAAGAAACAGAAAAAAACAAAACAAAACAAAAAACAAAAACACAAACAATAAAGCAAAAAAGAAAAAAAAAAACAAAAAAAAAAAAGGAATAAAAACAAAAAAAAACCCAAAAATAAACAAAAAACAAGAGAACGAAATGGAAAATACCTTTCGCCTTCAAAATTAAAGATGAACGCACTCATCGGATCAAGTTCTTCGTTGACTTCTTTGTCATGGATTTTGAATTGTGAAAAATCCGTGATGAGAATCCTCCGGGCCAGCTCCGGGTCCCGCACCAGGAGAACCGGGCGAGACATCTTGTAAAAGCCACCCACGGGGTTGGGCGCCAACTCGTTGTAAAACTTTTGGAGAGTCAAAGATTTGTGTATCGGGTAAAAAACGCAGTCCCGTGGGAATGGAATGTACGGGATACCGGATTTCGACCATGCCGTGTAGTTCCGCCAGTAGCGCACCACCAAATGCGAGAGGAAGCCCAAAACAGCGACACCGACGCTGAGAAGTAGTAGTTGGAACGCCATATTGTTGCAATCAAACTTGCGATTGGTGGGAGATTCGGACGATGATCATCTGCTGCCGAATAAAGATTTGGAAAATAAGTAGGCGTAGAATTACAGGTTGATTATTGACATTGGTAGACAAAGCAATAAACAAAGAAGACAGTGAAAATGGAGTGATCCTATTGGTGGTTGCAATGGACATAGGAGGTAAGTACCGAATAACGGCAACCCACGAGGAACCTTGTAGTTAGTCCATTATTTTTGCCTTTGGTCCTCGGGTTGATTATTGAAAAGAATTTTTATAGACAAAGAAGACAAGGAGAATATGGAGTGATCCTAATGGTGGAAACGGGTGGTTTCCATCATGGAAATAAGAGGTAATAGCCCGAGTAACGGCAACCCACGAGGAACCTTGTAGTTAGTCCATTATTTTCGCCTTTGGTCCTCCGGTTGATTATTGAAATTGATAGACAAAGCATTGAAAAATAAGACAAAGAGAAAATGGAGTGATCCTGTTGGTGGAAACGGGTGGTTGCCATGGAAATAGGAGGTAAGTAATAGACTAACTATAAGAGCAACTCACAAGAGACCCTATCGTTCGTCCATTATTTCCCCTTGTCTATAAAAACTGCCCGTTTCAACCGATAGGATCGCTCCATTTCCCCTTTGCCAGCTTTGTCTATTGATTTGTCTATTAAGTTTTAGGCTGCCGTAGAAATGGAATCGGACTACATTTTGGAAGTATGGGGACTCCAATTTCTGGCTCATTCATGAAAGCACGTTACTGCATAGGGCAAATTATTGCACCTATGCTGTTTTTGAATTCAGAAATCTTAGTTCCTAATCGCAAAATGTAGTCCTATAGAACTCACACGTGAGCGATGAAATATTTCGTTCGAGTTTAAAAAGTTGACCTCTATAATATCGACGGTGAAACTACCAGACTACGTATCTCGGTTTGCGACATTGCAGACTTCCTGTCATCCTTTATTTTTTCAATTGGAAACTACTCATCGCCAATTCTTGAAAACTTCTAGGATTTTATACTCTTTTCTGCGAGGAAAACTCCGTGAAATCTAATCTTCAATAAAGAATGAATGATTATTTTTTCTCCTCCGAAATAATAAAATGGGAGCGGAGAGTTTCAAACATTGCAAACGAGATACTTGGTCTAGCAGTCTCACTGTCGAGGATCATTGCCAAACTGTTCATACTCTTAGAGAGAAATACTTACATCTGTCCTGGCGTATTTTTTTAGATACTCATACATTTTTACTTCAAATACATTTACAAGAAAATACCCCAAACAGGGTAGCGTAACAAAAAAAAAATGAAATGAAAATCGAATTTAATCAGATGAAATCGCAATCCCCCCCCCTCCCACCACGAAATTGCAGTATTTTTACATCATTTGATCGAAAAATGCCAATTCCAAACCGGTGATAGAACAAGCTCCGTGAAGATAAGCAATTCGGAATGCATCAAGACTTGTGTAACTAATTTCAATCTTTTAGCAATATATTTCAATCACAGGAGCCCCTTCAAATAGTAGGTAGGCAACATTTGCAACGCTCCGATTCTGTGACAGTAATTTTACTGTGTAATGGACCACTAGACAAGGTACGAATTTAAGCGATCTGATACATGTTTCTTAACCAAAATTTCACGTAGATCACGATTCGCGCAACGAAAATTACCGAAACCAACTCCTAACGAAGATATTAACATTTTTATTTCACATTGGTTAAGAGGAATTTGAACTGCCCGCTGACAAGAAACTCAAAGCTCTACGTGAGTCAAATCGCGCACTACAAAGGTTTCAGCAAGCCTCTCAATCGAGCAATGTTCATTTCCTTCCATGTGTTGTTCAAACTATAAGCAATTTGCTATAGCTGAGATAAAGCGTCAAGATTGAGGTTGCCAGATTTTCATACTGCAAGAGGCTGTCATGATAAACGTTTAGCGCGCGATGTGAATCACGCAGATCATTGAGTTTTAATGAGCGGGTGGTTTGAATTCACGCATCAAGAATCATTAAATATCTTCGTAAGGAGTTGATTTCGGTAATTTTCGTTGTGTGCATCGTGTTTTACGTAAAATTTTGGTTAAGAAACATGTATCAGAATGCTGAAATTCGTACCTTATCTAGTGGTCCATTGCAGTTTATTGCAGCTCGTATCATTTGTAATTCAGTCTACTTTCTACAGCTTGTCAGTTGAACGTATTCATGCCAAAAGGAACTATGTCTCACGCAAGCCCTATGCACATAGTTCCTTTTAGCAAAAATACGTCCAGTTGTGGCACCATGATGTTGTTGTAAGCTGAGGAAGAAAGATGTAAGGGCATCCGAATGTTGCCTGATTTCTCCCGATAAAACATAGTTATTTTTCAGAAATGTTATGGATATGTCGCAGGCAAATTGTAAAATCAGGCATTGTGTCAAATGCCTAGGCAAATAGTCAAATATTCTAACCTAGATTGAAATTCTGATTCTCTTCCTCATTTCAGACAAAGTAATTCATTGCTCCTGCAAGAAAAAATTCTCAGTAAAAATTTGCACACACAATAGTATTTTAAACAATTTTTAGCTCCTGAAGAGACACTGAGCTTGAAATTTTCAGCATGTCGTAAAATACAGATTTTTTGGAATTTCAACAATTAAAAATATGAGAAGCAATTGAAGAGGCAGAGAAAAAAAGAGTTCGTAGGTTTGATGAATTATTTTTCCAAAAATAGTGAAAAATCGTGAGCTCTTCGCCATAAAATCACAAAATTTTGAAGACCGTCAAAAGTTGACTATCTGCCTAGGCATTTGACAAAATACCTGATTTCACTATTTGCTTGCGACAGATATATCTTCACGAATTTTTTACCTCCAATGGACGATATCACTTCTTTTTTTAACTTTATCGGTCATATTTATCAAATTAGCGTAGAACATTTTTCTTACCTATTTTTCAAACAATGTTGATGTTTTTACACTACGATTCACTTTTTTTCGCTTCACTTATACAATTCACTTTCGACACTGTTTTAAACACCTGACGATGAGCGGTTGCTCGAAACGGCCGTAGTGTAAAAACATCAACAATTTTTGAATAATCGGTAAGGAAAAGGTTCTACACTAATTTTTTTTCACATTGGAGGAATTCTCGAATGAAATTCGCAGGCATTGAAATGAAATTTAAAAACCAAAAACAAAAAGATTCACAGGTATACCTACCTACAAAAAATATTCCTATTTTATCAGAAGGACTTGGGTAAAGTGCAAATATACGACACTATTCCTTCCGAGAGCAGAGCCGCATATTACAATTTACGTCGCGGTTCGACACATCTCATTGTAAGGCAAGATTTGTACACGACACAAGACAGATTTAATTTAATATTTATGATCGTGATTTAATCGCACTTGAAATCACATTTGAGCTTTGTAGAAGAATCAGTCGAAAGAAATATACTACACAGGCGAACTTTTACATACAAAATAAGAAAACACTGAACAGTTAGGTATTCCTAATTATGAGTGGACGAACATCACCGCAAAGCGACGTATTATCAAAGGGTGAGGCAGATGATACTCGACCACGTTAGCCGAGTGATTGCGTCATTTTGGCTCAGTGTCAATGTTGGGTGTCGTGTTTGCGATGATCACTTAAGTGACCGTTCAAGTTCTGGAATAAAAAAATAATAGTGAAGGTCGCCGGGTGAAGGATCTAGGGTGTGTGTGTGGACGCCAATAAACACACCGACACTTCGTCACTCTTTGACGTAACGAAGTATCTCAAAATCCGCATGAGCCCCAGAAAGTATGGATCCATAGTATATAAAATGTGTAAAATAGGGCTCATATGGAAATTGATTACGCCCTTATGTTCACTGAAAAAATGGTATACTGTTTTAGCACCTGGGATGTCAAAAAATGTTTCTGGTGATACCAGACGACAAGACGGACCAAGATGCTGCCTTGATTGCCCACGCAATTGAATTTGCATTCACAGGATGTAATGTCAACTGCGGGGGCAGTAAAGGCAGCAACTTGGCCTGTCTTGTCGCCTGGCATCACCAGACACATTTTTGACATCCTAGCTGCTAAAACAGCATATGATTTTTTTCGGTGTTAGAGGGGCGGCGACTTTAGCGCCGTATTTGGACCGCGTTAAATAGAAAGGAACCAAGCTACATCGGCTATTGCCAAATTTAGTAGGGCAATTTACTTTATCACATGAAAATTGTTGTGCGAATTTACTTTTTTACATGAAAATGGTTGTGCGGATTTATGTGCAACTTCCAGTGAATTTTCTGCACAGCACAACGCCAATTTCTTTAAATTTTCAAAGGAATCCGCACAAATGTTTTCTTCTAAAAAAATCATATTGCCCGATAGATATGGCATTAGTTGATGTGGCTTGGTTCGCGGTCGAAACGCGGTCCATCCCTGGTAAAAATTGGCGATAGGAGCTGCGTTTCAAAATACTAAAGGAGTTCTTATAGCTGACTGAAGAAGGCGATAGAAAATCATATAGCTGGCTGTAGAAAGTGGAAAAAATCATACGGCCGGGCTACACGAAGCGATAAAAAATTATACAGCCGGGCTATAGTTCCTATCGCCGGGTTTTACACTTTATCGCCTTGCTGTTTTTTTTCCCCATCGGCTATGAAAGGCTATAAGAAATTGTGTAGAAATTCGTGTGCTTTGTAAATCCTTAAGTTTGTAAGGAATCACCGTAATATTTACAAAACGCACATTATATTTTCCTTTACTACATATATTTTTTCATCAATTAAAATGAGAATAATCCATACAGGATGTGCAAACATTTCAAAATCATGAGTTGAATAACGCTGACTCCGCCAGATTAAATATTAGAGCCTAACACAAAGCGGTGCGGCGACGCACTGGCGCCTACAAACCCAACAGGGATACTTCACGCATTGCGCAATGCGTGAAGTATCCCTGTAAGGTTTGAAGGCGCCAGTGCGCGTTTCGGGCTGGCTGCCCGCCCGCCGCGCCGCAGCGTACCACGGCGCTTGAAGCAACTATTTCACACCAGAGGTATTGCACAGTATCATACGAAATTGCAGAAGTAAGAATTCGAATTGAAGAGAACTCTTAAGTTTCTTAATTCTTAATTTCAAAAGACGCGCCAGTATGATTGGACGGATTTTTCAGTGTTTTTCAATTAGCAAACCAAAAATCCAAAACGTTACACTTTAAAGTTTGTCTCATTATTATTGATGTAATTAGTAATCTGCTCCTAAATATTAATATAAACATAAAAAATTGTCACTTTAAAGCAAAAATAGTTTTTTTTATAGTTTTTTATAGAAGGAAAACAGCACCCAAGAAAGAGACTTTTTATACCCGGTCAACGAACCATTGCTTGCTCAAGTTGTCACACTGTTTTCGCGCCATCCGTGAGGTCTTGTTTTGTTTTGTTGACAACTGATTTCACTTCCGACTTCTGAAGTTCTGAGTGCAAACTGCGTTTTTAAATTAATATAACTCCAACGCCCACGTTATAAGTTTGGATATTTTCGCCATATTAACTCATTATTGTAAGGTAATTGCATCTACTAATTTATATGTTTCGATGTCTCTCGCTCTCTTTCGAGAAACTGAAATTCAGCCAGGCATGAGTCATCTCTCCTGTCATTCATATTTCATCATCTTGCGCACACTACATTCTCCGTTGATTCATTTCTTTGTCAAAATATTCTAATATTTTTATTTAGGATGCGCTACATGCAGTTTACTCATCGAACCACAGGTCCAATTCGAGTTTAGGTTCTTCGTTGCAGGACGAAAGCTGTGCTGATATCGATCTAACCGCACTGCTCATATGTCACAAATTTAATACAAAATGAATACTTAATTCTGATCATTGATTAGATGTTAATCTTTTGATTTAATCGGAAGTTAGAACAGTGTAATTGCTACTCCTGCTGGAGCTGACAAATTGCGCTGTTAGATCGCATGTGGCCTTGGATTGCGTATCAAGTTCATCCATGTCATCATTATTTCTACGTTTGTATGCCATAAGGAAGGTAATTTCTACTTGAGCTCTTCCAGAAGCTTTTGCGCCAGCATGGAGTTAGAATCTAGTATAAATCTTATTGGAGCCTGCCCTTATCTTTACTAGTGGTTCTTGCAATGAGCGGGACAATTGTTCTAGTACATTTGAGGTTATGTTGTGACAGAGCTTGGACTTAAAAAGCGAATTCTCCAAGAGTTAATCGGTATAACTGCGATCACTCCAGATCAAGATGCAAGACAATCTCTGATTTACTGAAAATCAGTATTACTCAACTGATGAATTTATGCCTCAAATGGTCGTGTTTTTCATGAACTATGTGTGATGATAATGTAAACAAACCATGACGAAGCACCTCTAAGTATATCTTGATGGTTGAAGCTTGATAGTACAATTTTCCGATGCTGCCTTGCTAAGGAAAAACGCTGTATGAGCCGTCATACGCTGTCTTTCCATCAATAAAATATGAATTTTCAAGGAAACTGTCAGATTTTTTTCTTCAAATTTCTTACCTAGCCAATTTTGTTCCTAATCTAATCCAAAATGTTTGAAAATGTCAAGGAATAATATGCATAACTCTCCTCAAAAACATATGTTTTATCTGGAGAAATTTGGCAACTCTTGAATGTTCATATGGCGTTCTTCCTTAGCACAGCAGTATAGATGGTATGGTAGACCTAGTCTGGTAGTACTTGGGCAACACAAGTTGGTTCATTTTTGACAGTCACGCACAGTAGATCGATTTATGTATCTATGCACATAGACATCACTGGCTGCGTTCAATCCTCAATGTCTTCTAGACAGCAGCAACACAGTCGCTTGCAAACAGGAAATAAACAACTATCAACTTTTCTAAAGCTGGAATCACACGCTGAATGTGGCTTGAATGTGGAGGTCATTGGCCAGATGCCTGAATTTTACACAGCGCAAAATTCAGCACCGAGGCTCAGCGACCATCGGATATTGTCGGATTTGTCTGAACTATTCGAACAGATTTGTTGCAAATCTGGATGAAAATAACTCGAATCTGCGAAATTTCAGCCGTTGAACGATGACTGTTGACTTCCACACCCAGCTGCCAAATTCAGCGTGTGATTCCGGCATAACATGGGTTCCAAGCTCATGCTGACCATTGATTCTTTCTTTGAAATGTTGATGAAAAGTTGGATTGAACGGATGAACTCAATTGATAGGATTATGATATTTCTCACAATACTCATGCTATAATATAGAACGGAGACTTCTAGTCTCGGCAAGGACTATTCCCTTCTACTTCCTCAGCACTTCTCGCCCCCTTGCCCCTACCTCATTTTTTGACCATGAATTTTTGTGTCTTTCCTAATCAAATCAAATACTGTATCTTTGCTTTTTTTTCCAGGTCTCAACATGTCGAGCACATCACAGAAACATCGTAACTTTGTTACAGAGCCTATGGGTCAAAAACCTGTCACGGATCTAGCCGGAGTAGGTGAAGTTCTTGGAAAAAAATTAGAAAGTCAAGGATTCGACAAGGTACTAATCAATAAACCTAATTATTCACAGAATGAAAAACAACTTATCAGTGAAAAGTCACATAATAAAATAACAACTTAATTTGGGGAAAAGGCTGCAAAGGAACAACAAAGGATAATCAAAAACCCGGAACATTTCAAAATATCAACAATTTCATTTTCAACCGGAAAAAATAAAAATGATCCGTCGATTCGCTGTTATTGCGAGAGAGAAACAGGTTGTTGAGTCTTGGTCTCACAATAACAGCGAATCGACGGCTCATTTTTATTTTTTCCGGTTGAAAATGGAATTGTTAATGTAGAAACGTTCCAGGTTTTTGTTTATCCTTTGTTGTTTTTTTGCAGCCTTTTCTTCAAATTAAGTTGTTATTTTACTAATTATTTACAGCCGATGTGAAATATTCCCTCTTGTCAGAAGTATTATTTCTATTGAAATGCCGAAGCTAAATTTTCACACGAATTTGAACAGACAAACTTTTTCCATGTCCCATTTTTTGCAGTTTTTTATATTGTTTGATTTTCTGCTATTATTTATGCATACCTAGCATCAAATTTAAGAAAATCTCTTCATAAAGGTAAAATTACCTAGCATAGAACGCAGGAAGAATTTTGCACCTGCTTTGTCTGAAAATTAATGGTTTGTTTGTGGCAGACCACCTATTTGCTTGAATATCCTCAGAAACAATTTCTTCTGAGTTTAAACACGCACATGTTCAAGATTTTCTATCCATGTCCTTGTTCATGATGTCCTCATCATTTCTTTGTTGTAAATTGAAGTCCTCATGGAAATCACGTTTGTTAAAATGTTGAAAGAAAAGAAGCTTCGTTTTTTACCCCCAAGCTGAAAATAAATTCTGAAAAACAAAGCTCTTTTTCAAGGCAAAGTAATTCACGAACAATGAAATACTAGAAATATACAAAAAATGGATTTTCAAGGCTAAAAACAGAATAAATGAACACAACCAAAATGTTCCAGGCCAATTACATGCTCATTCTCAACTGAAACGAAAGTCATAATCTAAAATTTAAAAAAGAAAATGAGTAAATGACCTTCAAAACTGTACTGATAGTAATCTGTAACTACCTTGTTTAGGCGAATTGTTTTTGCCCCTGCGGAAAACTGTTGTTTTGATTTTTAATGAGCTCACTGTCGTAAATTGTAAGGCAGGAACATGGACCTTTTTTAAACACCATCACTGATACTCTCTGTCTCGTCTCGTAGATTTCTTTCTATGTTCTTGAAAGTTTTGATGATAATCTGAAAAAGTCCTCAGCTGACTTTGTATTTTTAGTTCAAAGCTCTCAGAAAACTCATTGAAAGTCCTTCAGTTTTGTTTTTTGTCAACATAAACCCTCTGCTTCTAATCATGAAATATAATGGGACAGGAAAAGGCGGGGACAAGGCTGAAAATAATTTACAAAACAAGGAACATTTCGACCGGTCTTCCGGTCATTATCAACCACCGTAAAAGAAAAAACTAAAAAAAAAACTCCAAAATCTGAAAAAGCAAAAGCCAAAAAACAATGTCACTGTTCCCTGGCCATAGCAGCTTTGTTTATTAGTTTCTGTTTTTTTATATTTTTTAGGTTTTTCTTTTCGGACGGTTGATAATGATTGGGAGACCGTCAAAACATCCCGTGTTTTGTACATTATCGTGTTATTCAGCCTTGTCTCTGCCTTTTCCTGTCCTATTTTATTTCTATGTTCTCGGGGCGCCATAGTCAGGGTGTCTAGCATCAGGATTTTCCCGATTCTATTAGGATTTGGGGGTCAATCAGGATTTGAAGAAAAATTGGTCGTAAAATCAGGATTGGAGAAAATTCGGCTGTCCGATCGGACTGCTTTCGCTTACAATAATGCAGATATTTTAATTTTTCTCTGCAAAAAATCAGGATTTAGCAGTCAAAAATCAGGAAAAATCAGGATTTCCCAAAATGAAAAAAAAAACTGGACACCCTGATAGTGTACATTTCACTTCTAATCGTGTGCCCATTCTTCTGTTACAGGCATACGTTGTCCTTGGTCAGTTCCTAGTTTTGAAGAAGAACAAAGATTTATTTCAAGACTGGATGAAGGATGTCTGTGGAGCCAACGTTAAACAGTCCAGCGACTGCCACCAGTGTCTTGCAGATTGGTGTGATGAATTCCTGTAATCGGTCGGTTCCCTGTTTTCAAAATTTTATTTATTTACCTGTTACATTTTTCAACACTCCCTCTCTTCCAGCCTTTTAATGCCTTCAGTTCCAATGTAAATAGGAGTAATTACCCTGATCATACCTTATCCGGAGTGAACCCATAACATTTGATTCATCATGATTCTCTCTGTTCGTACAGTCCCAAGGTGATCACCGTTCATCTCAAGCAATGACTAATTGAATTGGAACATGCGAAAATCGCGAATGTCCATTTTTCCAGTCTCAAGTTTTTGAGATCTTAATGCTTTTAAAGAGTTGATACAACCATTAAAGTGATGAAAGGACTCGTCTTGGGATTAAGGAAATTCCAAGATGAGTTTTAATGCTACTTTCAAGGTTGCAACCAACTCCGAAAAGTATTATGAACTCATAAACACTTAAGACTGGAAAAATGGATGTTAGCGGTTTTCGCATGTCCCGATTCTAATATAGTGGGAATTCTAACATTCTCCTTACTATTGTTTGGCTCTGTTTAGCGTGAACCGGAGTCACCTTGGTGGGATTGTGGTACATTGTGATTTGCTTATAGTTCTTTGTCTTCGGAGTAGATTTCAGATAGGGCTCAAGAGTTCTTCTGTTGGGGGCAAGCGCTTTAGAAATCATTAAAACGGAAAGAGAAAATTTATGAGTTTGAATTTCTCATCTAGCATTAGGTTTTCCAGGTTCATTAAACTCAGTGCTCTGTCATGATTTTCATCCAATAGTTCGTCTGTTATGCTCAGTATTTGATCAACTGATTAAAGACAATCACTGTCTTATTTATATTTTATCTAGGCACCGAACTTGAAATAGAATTTTCCTTCATTTTGATCTTGTTCGATAGAATTATATTTTGCCTTTTGAAATTATTCCCCTTTGCAAATTACAGATCTAGTCTCAGTTGTAAGTGAAATAATAGATGATACCTAATTAGAGGAACACAAAGTCAGTTGGGGTTTTCATGCGCCTTTTTTGTTCCGCGCTCCTTACTATGCCAGTACTGTGATGTTTTGTCTGCATGGATCATCTAAATTATATTGATTTCAAATGACCATCGCTGAATTCAACTAGAGTCTCACAGATATTTCAAAAAATGCCTTTTAAAGCAGAATCATTGTCTCTCCGATAAATGTGACCTTTTGATTATTTAAGCAGAGATTGTAACATGATATCAAATAGCTTTCCTACTAAAGTTACGGGTTATAATTTTAGTCTCAGTATTTTGAGCCCATCAACAAATTTGAAACAATTTTATCTTACGCTCATAACTTTGAAAATACTTTGATAAATAGAGACCATGTATGAAATCGTTATTTTTTCTGGGACATCACTATAAACTTCTACAAGAAGAAAGGTAGTCCAAAGAAAAGTAAAAGTAAAGGTGATGGGAAACTTCTGTAGTTCATTTGTCAAACTAAAGGTCTCTTTTAAGCATGAGCTGTCTTGAAGAATATTCGTACTCTTGATAGTCATTTTTCAAATTTTATTCGTTCCGACTAAATGTTTGCTCTTATTACTTACTTTTTGTTTGGTACATGTTTCGAGCATTCTATGCATTATCTCTTTTAAGAAAGTGTTTTTTTAATGTTTGATCAAAATTTCATTAAGAGTTAAAATATCTTGTACATGCCATTCCTCACAACTTGAGAATTTGTGTGTTTTAAAGTGAAGATGTTAGGATTGATGAGGAAGTAAGCACAAGGAACTAATGTAGAAGTAAGCTTTTTTACGTTATTTTTAACAAAAGATGTTACTATTTTTTGTACATGTTTCTCCTGGAAGCTAATAAACTGTTTTCAGGAAGCACTTAAATCTTCTTTTTCTCTGAAAACTGCATCCAGATTGCTGGGGCAGCCACCTTGCCTTAATTTTTAATCAGATATTTTAAAAGATTTTACTCTAAAAAAGCAGTCAATATATTTGAACAAAGGAGGGGTTTCATAAGCTATGTTTTGGGGGTACCCTGAATTTTCTCAACCATACGAATTTTTGCTAATTGAAGTTCAAAATTTCACGAAATGCATCTTGTATTGATCATTTTCATTTTCTTTGAGGGTCTTACACTGGCCTAAACATGGATCTGAAGACCGAGTTTGTAGAAAAGTGCAGGCTTGTTGTTGGATCCCGAAATATCCGTATTTTTGGCTACAATCGGCTTTTAGACCCATGTTTAGGACCACAAATGACGACATTGTGAGAAAATTCACATTGGGTCCTAAAATGGCCCTTATTGATACTCCTCCTTTTTTTACCGGAAAAAAAATCACATGCCTGCAATCAAGGTGGGAAAAATGAATAAAGCCGCCATTTGAAGAAAACTGTAAAACATTTTATTCAATATATTCAAGTTCCAGGTAGAACAGTAATAAATATCAGTAATAAATTTAACAAAGCGTAAAATATAATCATAAAATACAAAATACTTTCAACGTAAAAAATTTAAATGAATCGTCTGCACCAAGGATATTGGATTCCCAAAAATTGCTCCAGCTTTTTTTAAAGTTTTTTTTTTCTTGGAGCAAATTTAAACTTGTCTTTGTCTCATTCCTTTTTTTTCTGAGAATATTTTTTTCGCAATGATAGCATCATGTAAAACGTATCAACTGGAAGATGAAGATAAATAATTGATTGTGAATCTAGCTGTCATTGAATACGGCCAAAGCTGCTTCTTTGACTAGTGGCAGTCAAAACAATTGACTCAACATCTTGAAATGATTGTCAGAATATCATATTTAAAAATTCATCCCAAGGACAGGGTTGCTACGGTAATAGAAAACCAGGAAATGTCAGGGAAAAATTGTTTGATCACCTTAATTTGCTCTCTGAAATGGGTTTGACGTTTCGCATAGCAAATTTTGCCAAAAAATATTTCAAATTATATCTTTTTAACCATTTAGCATATCTTCAATCATTAGGGAATTTTATCAATATGTGTCAAGAGAATCAGGGAGATTCTCAAGTGCTCTTTCAATTGGAGTACATTTTGCAATTACGAATCATAATTTCTAGCTCAATTTAGAAAATTAGTTTCCATATACAGATAAATGTTTTTCCAATATGAGCAGATATTGTAGTTCGTAATCGCAAAATGAAGTCCATTTATCTCCTAGATCATGGCGTCTACCATCAGTAAACACCAGAAAAACTGGAAAATCAAATGCTTGTCAATAAAATCCAACGAGTGTCAATTAATTTGCACGAAATTAGTTCAATTAATTAGCGCAAAAAACAGGAAACCTCGTCAAATATCAGGAATAAATGAGGAAAATCCAGAATTAAATTCTAGTGCCTAGACACCCTGTAATCGCTGCAAATTAAAATTAGTATCATTGACAAAAGGACAAATCACTATCGTTTGTTACTAGCATGCTATCAAGAAATTTTCACTTTAGGGAGATCATTCTCTCTGAAGAGAGTGCCCAAAAGTTTGCCCTCCTCTTGCTTTGACCTAAGACTCATTCTGCCGCGCTTTGAAAGAACGCTGAATGATCATTTGAATGTTGCCACATTTCATCTGAAAAATTGTCCATTTCAAAGATGTCATGAATATTTTCTTTGACATTTTCAGTAGGGTCCAGGGTCTCTACTGGGCTTAAAAAACTCAGGGAATGAAAATTTGAGGAAAACACAGGCAAAGCCGGGGGAATTTGATGTTGACTTAGGAAATTATTTTTTCAAGTGGAAAGCTTACCTTTTCGAATAGTATTAACCCATTAAATATTAGGTAACTTTAGAATAGGATTGTGCGGTTGCGGATTTTGACAAGACATTTAAAAAGCAGAGGTAGCTGTTTTAAGTCGTCATCTATCAGAACCTCAGAGGTGTGATTGTATTTACTGCCGTGCTAAGGAAAAACGCCGTATGAACATTCGAGAGTTTCCAAATGTCCTCCAGTAAAATTTTAATTCTTGAGGAGAGTTATGTATATTATTTCTCTTGAAATTTTCGGATGATTTAGATTTAATTCGAAGAAAAGTCTGAAAAATTGTGCGACAAATATTCACAAATTTTCCTGAAAATTCGTATTTAATCAAAGGAAATTTGGCAACTGACAAAGGTGCTTACGCCGTTTTTCCTTATCATGGTAGTTTACACCTTTGTGGCGAATGAGTTGTCAAGAGGTATTTTATGCAATGAATCAGGGAGAATATAGGGAAAACAAGGGAAATTCAAAGTAGAAATGTAAAAGCCCCGATAGTTAAATGAAATTGCGAATGACAGTCTCTGAAAATCAACGAAAATACGAACGAGTTGTCTAGTAAATTCGTGTCGGAGAAATTCGGCCGTATCTGAATTTTCACACAGCGCTATCCCCCATCTCGGCAGCATTGAGAAGTGATTTTTCCTGAAAAATCTCTACTTGAGCCATCCTCTCTAATCTAGTCCCTTGATTCCAACCATTTTTAATATATGCATGAGCATGGGATCTGCAGGGTGTCTACACTGTCTACTGGATTTTTAGAGTTTTTTAACATGATTTTTGTTAAAAATTCTTATCATAAACAATTGTGTGCGTTACAAGTACCTATCTTGAAAGTGAAAAATGCAATATTTTGGCTGGAAAAAAAAAAATCCGCGCGCCAAATTCTGTAACTTTTTTTCCTGACTGATCAGGGATGGGCTGGATTCCCTGTAAATTAAATAAAAGTAAAATAGAGGATAGATAATGGTTTTCACAGGTCTGTTTTTGTGTCCCTCTATTTCCAATCGGTAAAGGAACATTTCATGGGTGTTTCAAGGCTTTCGTTTTAGAGGATGCTATCATTAACATATCACCGTAATTTCCAGATTTTATGTCCATCCGAAAAATCCTTTGGACAACATATAAGAATCCCTCTTAAAATAAAAACTACTAATTAAGCTGATGAAAAATTTCATTTTCCATCAGATGAAAAATTGAATGAAAAAATAATTTCTTAACTTTCTATTTTCAATGTTTACCATTAGGTAGGTAGCCATTTCTAAAGATACTTTATTTAATGAAAGTGCATGTATAAAGTGCATGTGCGTCGTAATGAAAAAATAAGGATAGGTTGTTAGTAGTAAAGACGTTTAACTCTTAAAAAATGTATGCTGATTAATTCAGAAGTTTTATAGGTACCCTAAAATGCATTTGCTTGTTGTCAATAGAAAACTAAATTTAAGTAGGTATTTGATGGCGAACCCCTATAACCACGTATCACTTTTGGATTTTTCTTTTTTGTAAAAAATTTGCAGAATGTGTATATTTCACTTTCTAAGATAAAATTAAGCATAAAGTGATTGCGGTGGACGCACGGGTCGTAAGACAGTTTGTTGGAGTTTTTTTGCCAACGTGCATTAAAAATTCAGCATAAAGCTGAAAATCTCAGCACAGAGGGAAAAAGCTCATATAAGCATAGTTTTCCCTCAAAGAGATATGCTGTTTGGTGCAACACTAGTTACGTCCATTGAGGTAGACCATTCAGGATTGGCCCAACAAGGCCCAAGATACGCGTTGGCAGTTGCCTGCATTGAGATTTTCAGCTTTATGCTGAATTTTTAACGCACGTTGCCAAAAAATCTCTAACAAACTATAAAAATATGGCTTGAAACTCATAATTGTTCATCGCCATTCCATGGCCATTTCATGTAAATTTGAAGCTTAAATGTTAATTGGTTTACCTATCTTCCTTAAAATAAGTACTCGCAAAAACTGTTGAAACGCCGCAGTGAAGATCCGTGGTTTTGGGGTTCAATCATCGTTTTATTTTTAAATTACAGATTGCCAGGAATTATTTTTGAGGTAAGAGCCTCGTATTGGTCAAGGTTTGATGACAAAAGTTTCGATTGATTTTCCCCCTCCTATTCAATTTTGAAGAAAACTCGTTCATTTTTTTAGCTAATTTATCGCTAATTTAAATCAATATTAAAATTAAATAAATTTAATTTAAATTTAAATCTTGACTGTTCCCGGCCTACTCGATTTCACATTCCAATCGTAAGGTAAAAAACGGGAATACTTAGTGCATTTTGTTACACTAAAATGCTTTGTAGATTTGGGATAGATTTGTAGATTCCCGTGGGAGGTTGAAGAAATAACCGCTCTATTTGATAGATCGAAGTTAGCTGGCGTTAACAGGCTAAAAAATGCTGCCATACCTAAAAGACCAGAGATTAACAAATATCAATGGTGGAAGCTTCAAGCTTCTTGCCTATCCTCCCTGTTCTAGGCGCCGAAAATGATCTTCTTGATTATAGATTGAACATCTGTTGATTAAGAATATTGATTTTATAGTCGCTTCATTTTAGCCAATTGAAACTAAACACCTTTTTTCGTTTGAAAAATGGTGTCAAGGAGTATGGGATCTGGATTACAATTAATTAATTTGAGAGGAATGATTCCAGTTCCAGTCTGTTTTTTACCTTGTTTCCAAGCGGAAAATTCTCTGTGAAGGTATCCAGTTCTCCTCCCAAAAAATGAACAAAGATCCAACACGAATATCCATCGTCGCTAATCAAGATAACTGTTTTCTGACTTTCAGACGGAATCTTCTTTGTAATGTTCCGATCTCTATATCGATCTATGGCCAAAAAATAGAAATTTGTAAATGGTGAGGTATTAGCCATTCAATCTTTCAGGACAAAACTATATGCCAAAACATCGAATGGCTGGTACCTCCTACAAACTGGAATTAAAGGGTTTGAAGGACAAGGCGCGTATATGTCTACAATATTTGTGCTGGTTTGTGTTTCATTTCCTGTATTAGCCAAAAGTAACACAAGAACACAAATATTTTTATCAGTGTGCTAAAGAAAGGATAAAGTTTCACCCAGGGTAGCATGAAATGTAAGAAAGAAATGAAAGATTGGAAATTTCAATGAAATATTTCATGAAATTTCAAGAGGCTGTAAAATATTTCATATTTTTCAGGGGCTAGAGTATGCAACCATTGCAACCCGCACTCAAACACTGAAACATAGAGAAAATCACAATTGGACCGAGTTTAACAGAAAGGAACCAAGCCACATCAGCCATTGCCAAGTTTAACTGGGCAATTAAATTTTTTACGTGAGAACATTTGCTCGGATTTCTTTGAAAATTTTAAGGAATTTGCTTCGTACCATGGAGAATTTTCGCTGAAATTTGCACATTCCACACAACCGTTTTCACGTAAAAAAGTAAATTGCCCAATTAAATTTGGCAATAGCTGATGTGGCTTGGTTCCTTTCTGTTTAACGCGGTCCAATTTTTACATTTCACGAAACATGAAAAGGAGCCGATATTTTTCAGCTCTTTCATAAATTTCTGAAAATTTCATGAAATATATCACGTGAAATTTCAAGATTTTATATACCATGAAATTTTGCCACCCTGGTCCATCTCTCCCGTCTTTGATCGGCTCTCAGAAGAGCAGAGAGGCCCACTCTGCACCTGGCTAGAACGGAGCTGGGGGTTGGTTGGTCGTTGCTGGTTGCTCGCCACGGCGCGAGCTTCGTTGTGTTCAAGTGTCCAGGAGGACATGCCAGCGCGCGATCTGCTCGCCGTTCACCTGGCGCATGTCGTCCCAGTGCGCGAGTTCCTCCTCACCGGAGCTGTTCTGTCCCAGCGAGAACCACCCCAGCATGTCCTTCCGCTTCATCGGGCGCCTGTCGTAAACGGCCACCATCAACGTCACATCCGGTAACTGGAATAAGGCCGCCTGGAACGGTTCCAACGGAGGATTTAGATAATTACAGATAAAAGCCCTGCATAGACGATCAAATTCCGAACCAATTCCGATCAAAGTAGACATGCTGATGACTGGTGGTTACCATCTACCATCAAATTTTGACGGGCCGCACTTTTTTGTTCAAAGTAAGATCAGAACGGAGTGCCACCATTCATCATTTCCTGTCAAGTTTTCATTTTAAAACGAAGCAAATTAATGAGTTTAAGACTGATGACTCCCGACACTTTGATGCTACTTTGATCCGAATTGGTTCGGGAATTTGATCGTCTATCGAGGCCTTTAGAGGAGAATAGGACCGCGTTTAATACAAAGGAACCAAGCCACATCAGGTATTGCCAATTTTAACCGGGCAATTTAATTTTTTACGAGAAAACGTTTGTGCGGATCCCTTCGAAAATGTTGGGGAATTTGCTTCGCACTATGGAGAAAATTCACTGAAATTTGCACTAAAATCCGCATTACTGTTTTCATGTAAAAAATTTAATGTAAAAATTTGGCAATAGCTGATGTGGCTTGGTTCCTTTCTGTTTGAAGCGGTCCAATACTGCCTTGCTAAGGAAAAACGCCGCGGCGGGCGAAGGCGACTAGCGCGACACGCGTATTGGCGCCTACAAACCTAACAGGGATACTTCACGCATTGCGCAATGCGTGAAGTATCCCTGTTAGGTTTGTAGGCGCCAATGCGCGTGTCGCGCTGGCAGCACGCCGCACAGTGCGGCATCCTTATGGACGATGCGGACAAAAATCGGTAAAAGACATGCACTTAACTTTAAATGATAAGATAGTAGCACCGATGTACGAAAACCCTTCGGCACTATTAAAGTAAAACACTCGAGGAGTAAGCAAATGTTATGTCTCAGGATTTTCTGCGTATTTTTCGAGAAAAGTTCATTCTAAGTCGGCAACCTAGAATTAGACCCATGTTAACAATGTAACAGCAACGAGAAACACTCAAACTACAGGGTACTAGTAACTTTTACATAACCACGAATTCAGAAAATATTGCGGTCAACCTCTAGCCCTGTTAAAATTCTCGAGTAAATAAAATCGCATTTCATACATTTATCGTTAGAGCTTATTTTGTTTGTTAGATCGTCTCGTGAATGGCATTTTCACGCTGAAAATCCTTGAAGACAGGAGACGGTCGGAAATTCTTGACCAGACATCTTGAGAGATTGAGGAAAAGTGAAAAAATTGTCCAAACCTACAAACTTCGTTACTTTTTGGAAATTAAAATTTGCGTTGATCAGAAACGGAGAAAAAAATCCGGGAAAACTCACCTGGAATATGAAAGTTTGCTTGAAAAGGGGATTGGGCTGGCCTCGCCGAACTGATGTTTTACTGTGAGCGATCTCAACCCCCGTGCTGCTTACAAGCCATAATTTGACGTACGTATCAGGTGCTTTAGTCATCCCGAGGTTCCTGTAAAATATGATATTGTTTTATTTTTTTCAAAGAGAAAATATTCGTCCCTAATTTACTAGAGTCATCAAAACATGGTTCGACGTAAAATGAAGTTCTCATCAGTGCTGCGGCATGATTTTGCGAAATATCGATTGCTCCTCTACCATTTTGACTGCATTTTGCAATTTGGAGCTATGAATTCTGGCTTGGTTTAAAAACAACGTATGTGCCATTAGTTTCCCTGTGCATATATGTGTTTTTTTAGATGAGACAGAATTTATAGCTCCAAATTGCAAAATACAGTCCATATAAACCAATGGAACACGATTGATTAACTGCGAACCTGGCTCGTTCCTGCTTGCTTCTGATTGGTGCCGGATGACATCATTCGGTATGGCGTGTAACCAGTTTTATTTGCCGAAAAGTTGCGCTGTTTCAACTGCGTATTTTTCGGTTACTGATTTAAATTTTCGCGTTTTTGTGATGTCACGCATCGTTTTCACGCGTCATTTACTTTCCGAAAATTTATGAGCAGGTGAAAATTCGTTCATGGTTTAGTGACGCTTTGATCCGACAAAGGATCATTGGCGGATCCAGCAAATTGGCAACATTGTCTTCTCTCCATTTAAACCTGTGGAAATGTGGAAATGTATCGATTCTTAAAGGGGCCAGGTCAGAGTTACTGAAAGAAATTTCATCGAGTGAAATTTCTTTTTTCCCCATGAAATTTCTTAAATTTCATGAAATTTCTTTTTTCCCCATGAAATTTCTTGAAATTTCCTCATGAAATTTCTCTCTCTTTCACGATATTTCTTAACTCTGGGCCAGGTGCTCCGACAAGGATCGATCATTAAGCATAGATTTAAAAGGAAGAAATCCGATGTTGCCAAATTGCTGGATCCGCCTCTGCAAAGGAACTTACCGGAAATGACTGCCTTTGATAATTTCGACGGAGAGGCATCCGGTGGTGGGATTGTAGGCAAGGCCGACCAGGAGTTCGGCCACTCCACCGTGTTGCATGGAAATGGTGCTCTCAGCAACACTCTCACTGCACGAAAGGCTCGCTTTGTCGCAGTTTAAAATGCTCAGCTGCAACAGTTTAGTATATAGAATGAAATACTTACTCGTTTCAGAGGGTCTTTCATTTCGTCGCTCCTCTGACGTATGGGCTTATCTTAATTTCTAGGTGAGCCCTGCAGGCTGATTACCCATTGAAATTGATAGACAAAGCGATGGACAAAAAAGAAACAGAGGTATGGAGCGATCCTATTGATTGAAATGAGTGGTCCCTATAGACTAAGGGAGAAAAAAATGGACTAACTATCGGGTCTCTCGTGGGATGCCGGTTAGTCTTTTACCCACCTGCTTTGTCCATTGCAACCACCCGCTTCAACCAATAAGATCTTTCCGTATCCCTTTTGTCTTCTTTGTCTATCAATTTCAATAATCGGCCCGCTGTTTTACATACAAACCCATGTTTTCTGGGGCTCCTTCGGAAATCGACAAACGCCCCATACGCCAGAGGAGCGACGATTTATGACCTAAATATCAATTGGATTACATTTTGCAATAAGGAACTACTATCTCTGGATCTCCCATAAAAGCACATATCTGCGTAGGGAAACCAATGGCATATATGTTGTTTCAAATATGGGCCAGAAATAGTGGTTCCTTTTTGCAAAATGTAATCCAGATGGACAATATATTTTGCAATAATAAAGGTAACATTTTTGTCGTAAACTTAATTCACATGTCATTTTAAAGAACCTTGAAAGTAGATTTAGTCGAGATTTCAGATTTATAACCATTATCACAGCTGAAATTAATGTAGAATTCGGATAGCGAGAGTTGAATAACTCTGATTGCAACACTGCAAACCTCCGCTCATATTTTATTTTCTTCAAAGAAACCTACCCACCCTGAAGTCTCTCTTGAAATTTGTCGTGAATTTTCTCGGTTTCAGGAAACTCCGTCAACGATTTTTGTCCGCGCACCTGTTTTGTCCAGTAGTTTACGTCCACGCGTAAAATAAGCAACAGTGACTTGGTCCAAGCGTTATACTTTAGTCCGTATGTAAAATTATATTGACAATATCGGAATTAGAAAATTGAGAGAGAAGGATGTGTTGTTCTGAACTCATTTTTTTAATGAAATGTCACCTTCTTCTGTTGATTCATCTTTTCAAATTGTTATCGGTGAATATTTGGTTTTATTTCTATCCTTAAAATTGTCGACGTAAAATATACTTTATGTGCATTTTTTTTTTGTTAAATATTACTTCATTTCAAAAACATTCACATTCTTAAAACGTGACAAATATTTTTAAAACCCTTTTCAAGCGATGGCATCGATATTTATCTCAATGAACCGTAGTTGTGTTCAAAGAAACTATAGGTACAAAAATGAATAAGAGAGGGAAATGAACCAAGAAGCTGGCAATCTTTGGTTTTAGCCCATTCGTACATCGATCTTTAGAGGCAAATACGTCTAATTTTGAGAGTTTGGTTGCGCGTACACCACGCTGCAGCCCAGTAAAAGCACAAAATGTAAAAAAAAAAAAAAAAAAAAAATTAAAGTGCTTTGGAAATAATTTTTGACACGAAACCACCTTTATATTCACAAAACACACATTTGGTTTTCTTTTAATACATATTTTTGTTTTCATCAATTTCGATGATAGTAATCCATGCAGAGTGTAAAAACATTTCAAAATCACTGATTGAAAAACGCTGACTCCGCGACTTTAAATATTAGAGCCAAACGTAGCGGAGCGGCGTGCTGCCAGCGCGACACGCGCATGGGCGCCTACAAACCTAACAGGGATACTTCTCGCATTGCGCAATGCGTCGCCCGCCGCGGCGCTTCAAGCAACTATTTCGCCACAGAAGTGTTGCACAGTATCATACGGAATTGAAGGCGCTCCAGCATATTGAGAATGACAGGCATTCTTTAAGAGTAAGGATCATTCCTCGCAAAATAAGTCAAGATACCACGGCACGAAAAGAAAGCGCGGTAGCCCAATAACTCACCAAGTCCTATTATCCGTATTTAATAACGTTTAACATAATTGTTGAATTTATATTGTTGAATTCTTGTTGAAAAAAGGGAGAAAAGTGGCTCGATTTAGGCAGAAATGTTTGCGAGTATGCTGTCAAGCAGATTTTTTTTAAATCAAGAATATGATTGCTAAATGAATGCGGGCTTCTGCTTGATGTAAGTGACTTTTCTTTTCATGAAAGCATACTTTCTTCTATATACAAACTTTTTTTTTCCATTCGTGAGGAAATATTTTCGGCGGTAAATTTGCGTATATTTCTGCTTGAATCAAGTCACTTTTTCCTCTAATGAAGTTCAAAAAACATGTCAAACGTTATTGAATACAGATACTACGACTTAGTAAGTTGTTTGACTACCCCTCTCTTTTTGTCGTCGTCACTCATTTTAATTTGCGAGGGAACTTCATGCTTTTGAAACATACCGTCAATACATCGGGGTGCCTTCAATCTCGTATTTCTCAAAATAGAAACAACTGCACTTATACGCCTTGTTCTCCAAGCCCCTCATTTCTAAATACTATATTTCCAAATACTCACCGCTGAGCTGCTGACTTTGGGCTCCAGCGTGAGCCAGATATTATTCTCCAGCTCCAGATTGATTGACGCGAAAGCAACGACCGTTTCACCAATAAGCCGAACGCGCCGCATTCTTGCGCATGCGTAAAGTCGTACCCGTATTCCCATGCCGTTTACCTCCTCTGTGAAACAAAATTAGGTACATTAATTTTTAGTCGGAATATGACCTAATTTCAGTGAAATCGCTGCGGAAATCAATTGAAATATATTGGTAAATTGACCTGAATCAAGAAATTAGTTAACAAGTTTCAGGAATGTAGCCAGGATTTTGTTTCGAGGGGGGCTTGGTCGGGAGAGCGAGGTTCTCCTCCTCCCCCCCCCCCCCCCCCCGCTAAGGGGGGAGGACTAAGGGAGGAGTTTGACCTCCCCCGGAAAATTTATGAAATTTTAAATCTAATTGGACGTACTTTGAGACTTCCGTGAAGCAGATTTTCCAGCAATTTCTGCGAAAAAATTAAGTTCCTTCTTGAACTTTCAGCCTACAATACCTTCAAATTGTTGCATTTAACATATTTGGAAAATTTTAGGAATTTTAACTGTATTTGAACGCATTTTGAAAGTTCAAACTTCCTCTTTTCTTGCCTTTTCTTATTTTCTATCTCTTCTTTTCTTCAGTCTCTTCCTCCTATTTTTGCTTTCGCTACGTGCCTGACAAGTTGCCCCAATAATAAAATATTTAGGAAATCTGATAACCGGTAAAGAGATATTAGCGATTAAGATTCGTGAAATGGGAAATGTTTCTCTTGCTTTTTTTTGGGGGGGGGGGGGCTTCGGAGGTTTCCTCTGTTTGATGTAAATGTCGATACCCATATGGTTCTAGATAATGTCATATTTTTAATTTTTGACAAGCATTTTCCTTGTTTGATCTCCGAGAGAAGATACGTTGAGAAATGGAGTAGAATCCAAAATCTTGTCTTAGCAACTATTAACTGGCTTCTATTCAAAGCAACCAACGAGGGCCATAAATGGACTGCATTTTGCAGTAAAGAAGTACAATTTCTAGCCTATCCGTAAAAACACTCATGTGCATGTCAAAACTAATGGTACATTCGTTGTTTCCAGGCTGAGCCAGATATTGTAGTTCTAAATTGCAAAATGCAGTCCAATTACATCAAGGTCAATCATTATACGAGTATCTCAAGGAGGGTAAAGCCGTTTGAAAATTTCACGTGTGAACTTAGACTTACCTGGGTTGATTCTGTTGAACATGAAGCTCTCTACAAATTGAGGGTTTTCGCCATGACGAATTTTACTTTTGTGTTTTTGTTTCTTACTTGGCAGTAGTTGTAAGCGTACCTGGAAATATACAATTTTCCATCAGATTTTTCGGATGGAGCAACTAGTATACTGTGCGCCTTCTTTTAAATTTCCACTTAGTTTTTTCGCTACTAAGAAAGTGGATTGAATACTTTCGTGAGGTCAGTGGTAAAGTTGATTTGTACTTTATTTCTTTTTTCTTTTAAACTTTTGTAAAGTGGAATTAAAATTTAGGAGATTTTTTTCAATATCTTTCAAATTTCTTAGAAGGGCCGAGTTGGTAGCTAGCAAAGAGGCAGGCCTTCTCGTCTTAGTTCTGCCCCTAGTTTTGCCCATGATTAAACAAATTGGATCGCTAAAGTATTCTCTAAATTGTTTTAAAAATTCTCCAAAGAAGTGCGAAGATTAAAGTGCAAAAACAAGTATCTCCGTCTGCGACGTTGCAGGCTTCCTGTCGTACTTCATTTTTTCCTTGGAAAACTGGTCGACGAAAATTCCTGAAAACTGCTTAATCGCTCCTCCCTATTAGCAGGATATTCTACAGTAAATATCAAGCAATTCAATTGGCTTGTTTCTTTCCGCAAAAACAATATACGAGGAGAAATTTTGAAACGCCGCAATTTAGATACGTAGTTCCGCTCTTTGATCATGAATAATTTCTATATACATAAAAGCCGTTTTTATTACGCTCTCTCGCGCTATGCGACACCTAGCAGCCAATGTCCCATATCCTCCTAAAGCCTTTCAGGGAGTTGGCACTCCCTCATTTCTTCTAAAACCTCCTGTCGCCACCTTTTCACTGGGAGTCTCCTTCGTCTCCTCCCAGGAGGAACCCAATCAAGCATCTTCTTAGCAGCCTATCGTCTTTCATTCTGTTGACAGGACCGCACAAGGACTAGAGTCCCTTTTTACTGAGAGTCAAGACAACACCCCTCATGGAGTCACAAACGGGAATAAAGATTACAGAAATTGAACGTTTTTCGTAATCTTTGATCGGCCCATTCTCGAATTCCTTTCTTCGTTCCTTCCCTCATTCCGTTTGTTCCTTGCCGAACCCGTAATTCCCCGGTCCATTCCAGATTATAATCTTTGCAATCGGTGAAACTGTAATCTTTATTCCCGTTTGTGACACTGTGAAGGCCTAAAATACGGGAACCAATCAGAAATGGATTCACATTGTCTTGACTCTCAGTATAAAGGGACTCTAACAAGGACGATAGGACTTACTTGTGAGTGAGTGAAGGCGGAGGGGAGGGACCCTCGGTCGGCGGAGGAGATGCCGCGGGCCTGGAGGACGTGGACAGTCATCTTGCGCATGGGGGCGTCGTAGGCGAAGGCGACCTCCAGGTAGCCGCAGTGCCCCTCCAGGGAGGAGTCGTCCGTCTCGGTCCCCGGTGAGCCGAGCGAGAAGGAGCGCGACTCGCTCGACGACTGCCGGTGCCGCTCCCCGAACGTCACCACCCGCGGCGACTCCAGCGGCGACATCGTCGAGCGACACGACTCCACAGGCGACGTCATCGAACTCTCCTGCGGCATCGTCACCACGCACTGAAACACACCCCGCACAACGAATTTCAGTAAGACTAATGTTAGTAATAGAGAAGGAGAGGTAAAATAATATATATATTAATCATTAGCAATAGAGAAGGAGAGGTAGAATAATATATATATTAATCATTAGCAATAGAGAAGGAGAGGTAGAATAATATATATATATTAATCATTAGCAATAGAGAAGGAGAGGTAGAATAATATATATATTAATCATTAGCAATAGAGAATGAGAAACAACAACAACAACAACAATTTGAATCTTTATTGTATTTTTGAATCACTGGAAAAAAAACAAATTGGATCTAGAGTCCAGACCCTTGAAAACATTGACAAGTATAGTATATAACAAGTATATTGCCATATCTTTGCCGCTATCTGATTGGTTCATCAGTTTTGGGGTATCATGGAGCTATAAAGTTGGCGCAGTTGGGCAGTTCAAATTCTCCGTAACCAATGTGAAATAAAAACGTTAATATCTTTGTTAGGAGTTGATTTCGGTAATTTTCGTTGCGCGAATCGTGTTCTACGTGAAATTCAGGTCAAGAGGCATGTAGCAGAATGCTTAAATTCGTACCGCGTGCACTGGAAAAAAAAAACACATTTTATCTAGAGTCCAGACTCTTGAAAACATTGACAAGAAAAAATACTCTTGATCCAATCGGATTTTTGCTTGAATCAAAACGAAATCCGCTTAAATTAGGAGGCTTGGTTCTTGATTTAAGCTAAATTCTGATTGAATTAAGAGTAATTTTTCTTGTCGATGTTTTCAAGAGTCTGGACTCTAGATCCAATGTGTTCTTACTTCCTCGCTCCCCTAGGGTAGAGAGGAGGTATTGTCATCCTCCAGGGGGAAAAAAAGAAAAAAGTTGAAATTTCATCATTTCTAGACGTTTTAAGGTCCCAGGAGTCAAAATAACCATACTTGAAAAAATGTGTGTCCGTCCGTCCAACGTCCCCCAAATCTGTCTACAGCGATATCCCAGAATCCATCTGTTCGATTTCATTCAAAATTGGCACAAAACACCATATCTATGGTCTCTTTATGCACGTCAAACGATTTTGGGGTATGATGTTGTCGATGTTTTTAAGAGTCTGGACTCTAGATCCAATGTGTTTTTTTTCCAGTGAAGAAATCTTAGGGTGATTCAAGTTTTCGGACGTGGTCGAACTAACATGTGATATATTATCTTATCGATTACGTCAAATTAACATCTCGACAGACGTTGAATTTTTAGCCATAAGAATGGACAATGGCCCCTGCGCATAAACCTGCAGAATCATTCTAAATCCAAAAATTGGCAAAATTTAAAGAAATGAAAGCGAAGTATTGTTTGAAAACGATACAGAGATCGATAACTGTATCGAATGCAAGGGTTTTTTTTCCAAACAACATTCGGCTTTCATTTCTCAAAATTTTTTCAATTTTTTGGTTTAGAATGAGAGAATATAGGCCCCTTTTCTCCGGAACCTTTATAGCTTCCGACTCATGTGGATCCAACTTATGGGGGTCCGTAAATGGAATTTATGAAAAGTAAAAGGAATAAGAACATTTTAGTGATTGAAAATCTCAAGTCGAGAATTTTTTTTAAAATTTCAATCAATCAAATGATTTTTAACTCAGAAAAGTAGGTAGACATGACAAGATCAAACTATAGCAGGAAAATGTATTAAATTATTCCTGACTCAGGAAAAATAGGCCAATATGACCCTCCACTAACCACATTTTTAACCATGCCTACCTTTTCCTGATTGATAGTCCTATGAGCCTGTGAAAATGGGAGGGAACATGTTGCGGATCGGGAACCAAATTGGCTTTTCTAAGCTGCTGTGCTAAGAGAGAACGCCGAATGAGCCTTCAGACGTTGCCAAATTTCATTGGATAAAATACGAGTACATAGGGAAATTTGCGAAGATTTTCCCTCCAATTTTCCAGAGAATTTCATTCGTAACCAGATCTAAAGTATCTGAAAATCCCAAGAGAAAATATTCGCAAATCTTCTCAAAAATAAACATTTTACTGGCGGCAATTTGGCAACTCTCGGATGACCATAGGGCGTTTTTCCTTAGCACGGCATTAATCAGGTTTTCTGACAGGAGTCAAAACGGTATCACCCGAGTAACATGTAACGCCTAAGCCACGAAGCGCCTCGGGGTTTGTCCGCGAAGCGATCAGTGGGTGTATCCTTTTAGTACGAATATAATCTCGTGAATGGAGTTGTTCCATGTGCGAGGGATTTGCGATTTGACCATTGATTCTTATGTAAAAGTTCGCAAGAAACAAGATGGTACCACTGGTTTTCTCTGAAATTAACTCCCAAGCTTAAAAATAGCTCTCAAGTTGAGGTCAAAATGGAGGGGATATTCCACCCTATTCTGAGAGTCCACCTCTACACCAAGACGAACTCTCCATGCAAAGATAGGGAGCAAATATATTGACAGGGCTGCCACTTTATTTGGGGACTCTGAAACTGAAAACACGTCAGCCCTGCTAATGTATTTGCTCCCTATCTTCGCATGGGGAGTTTGTCTTGGTGTAGACGTGGACTCTCAGGGTAGGGTAGGATATTCCCTACATTTTGGCCTCAACTTGAGAGTTTTTTTTTTTAGCTTGGGAGTTGATTTCAGAGGAAACCAGTGGCACCATCGTGTTTCTCGCGAACTTTTACATAAGAATTAACAATCAAATCTCAAATTCCTCACACATGCAACATCTCCATTGTGGAAGGAGTGAAAATATTTGGACCGCGTTAAACGGAAAGGAACCAATAACAGTGCAAGCCACATCAGCCATTGCCAAATTTAATTTGGCAACTTAATTTTTTACATGAAAACTGTTGTGCGGTTTTTCGTGCTTTCAGTGTAATTTCTTTATAGTACGAAGCTAATTCCGTAACGTTTTCAAAGGAATCCACACAAACGTTCTCTCGTAAAAAATTATGTAAAAACGTAATGTATTTGCTCCCTATCTTTGCTTGGAAAGTTTGTTTTGATGTAGAGGTGGACTCTCAGGGTAGGGTGGGATATTCCCTCCATTTTGGCCTCAATTTGAGAGCTTTTTTTGAGCTTGGAAGTAGATTTCAGAGAAAACCAGTGGGACCATCGTGTTACTCGCTAACTTTTTCGTAAGAATCCATGGTCAAATCGCAAATCCCTCACCATGCAACATCTCCATACACGAATTTCGTGGAAGCAAAACTTAAAGACTGATGATGGAGTCGATATGCTTACATGCTGTGCCCGGTCGTCTTGTAGCCTGGCGAGGCCGAGAAGCCGGTCTGGGCGTTCTGGTCGGTTCGTGTACCTGGAGTCCCTGTGCCGGAGGGCGTGCTCCTCCTCTCCGCTGGTCGAGGAGCCGCTGGTGGAGGAACTGCAACTCCCGCGTCCCATACGTCCTTTCTCCGCTAGCGATATCAGGTCACCGCTCCCATCTCTTGTATCTGAAACGTCAAACATCCCTCTCAAAAACTGGTAGGGATGCTCCTAAAAGAACCTCGTTTTCCAATATGGACCTAATATTTCTTGCTCATTTAAAAAACAGCATTAGTGCCGTTTATTTCCTTGGTGCTTTTAGGAGTATGTAAGAAATTGTAGTTTATTATTGAAAAAAAGTGGTCCCATCTCTTGTATCTCACCGATCCCATCTCTTGTATTTCGCCGCTCCTATCTCTTGTGTCTGAAACGTCAAACATCTCTCTCAAAATCTGGAAGGGATGCTCTTAAATGAGTCATGTTTTTCAATATGGACCTACTATTTCTGGCTCATTTAAAAAAACAGCATAAGTGCCGTTAATTTCCCTATGCTGATAGGTGCTTTTCGGAGTAAGTGAGCAATTGTAGTTCATTACTGCAAAATGTGATCCCATCTTTTGTATCTCACCGCTCCCATCTCTCGTATCTGAAACTTCAAACATCTCTCTCAAAAACCCTTGGTAAAAATTGGCAGTAGAATCTGTGTTCCAAAATACCATAGACCTACAGCCGGCTGTAAGATTTCCAATAGCTTCTATAGCCGGCTACACAATTTCTTATAGCCTTTTATAGCCGATGGCGATTTAGCAACAGCCAGGCGATAAAGTGTATGCTAAGCGTTACTAATTACGGATGCTAGGACTTGGTGAGTTTTTGGAATACTGCTCTCTTTTTGGTCCGTAGTATCTTGATTTATTTTGCGAGGAAAGCTCCGTACTTTTGATGGATGCCTGCCATTACTTATATATTAGAGCGCCTTCAGTTTCGTATGATACTGTGCAATAACTCTGGTGTGAAATAGTTGCGCCGTGGTACGCTGCGGCGCGGCGCGGCGGGCGGGCGGGCAGCCAGCGCAAAACGCGCATTGGCGCCTACAAACCTATCAGGGATACTTCACGCATTGCGCAATGCGTGAAGTATCCCTGTTAGGTTTGTAGGCGCCAGTGCGTCGCCGCACCGCTTTGTGTTAGGCTCTAATATTTAATCTGGCGGAGTCAGCGTTATTCAACTCATGATTTTGAAATGTTTGCACATCCTGTATGGATTATTCTCATTTTAATTGATGAAAAAAATATGTACTAAAATAAAACTAAATGTGTGTTTTGTGAATATTAAGGTGGTTCCGTACCAAACTTAATGATTTCCAAAGCACACAAATTTCTACACAATTTCTTAAGGCCTTTTATAATCGATGGCGAAAAAGCAACTGCCAGGCGATAAAGTGTAAAGCCCGGCGATAGGAACTATAGCTCGGCTGCATAATTTTTTATTGCTTCGTATAGCCCGGCCGTATGATTTTCTCCGCATTCCACAGCCAGCCATATGATTTTCTGTAGCCTTCTTTAGTCGGCTATAAGAATTCCTTTGGTATTTTGAAACGCAGCTCTTATCGCCAATTTTTACCAGGGCTCGGAGGAAAACTCCAGATTGAACCACGCCTTGCACTATGGACGTACTATTTCTGGCTCATTTAAAAAACAACATATGTGCCGTTTATTTCCATATGTTGATTGGTTCTTTTAGAAGTTATTGAGAACTTGTAGCTCATTATTGCAAAATGTGGTCCTTTCTCTCTTATCTGGAACGTCAAACATCTCTCTAAAAAACTCGATGGAAAGCTCTTGATTGAACCACGTTTTGCAACGAGGACCTACCATTTCTTGTTCATTTAAAAAACAGCATATGTGCCGTTAATTTTCCTACGCTGATAGGTGCTTTCAGGAGTAAGTAAGAAACTGTAGTTCATCATTGCAAAATGTGGTCCAATTATCAGTTTTACACAAAATCCGAGAGCTTAACATGGGGCTGTCCATAAACGGGTCAATTGGTCTGTTGCACGTAAGAAAATTAGCCAGATAAATATAGGCACTCTTAGTGGATAAAACCACACGAAAATTACTTTCGGTACGTCAAAAAAGTTTGAAAGATATGAGGCGTAAAACGCCCTCAATGCTCGTTTTTTGAGAATATCTCTCCCCTCCCCCAAAAGACAATGAAATACAAGTCTCTATTGGTAACAATATTAATTAAAGAGCTAAGATGTTTTTCAACATGTATTATATGATTGTTTTCAGTTCGCCTTCAGCTGCATCCGCAGCGATTGTTGTTACGTACGAATATGTTGTGCATGTTTATTTCAATAGGGGCGTACTTGATTCTCTTGCGGCGTTTAAAGCGAAAGTAGAGCACCCTGTTGGAGGAAAATAGAAGTGAGATTGAATGAATCGCTAAATCCCTACTTCGTTTGTTCCTAGAGAGATTGCGCTACTTACGCACATAAAACGCCTTCAGAGAGTCGAGTATGTAATGAGCTAAAATTATCACGCTCAACGCATTCGCAACAACAATAGGTGCAGACGCAGCTGAAGGCGAAGTGCTTTCGCACATAAAACGCCTTCTGAGAGTCTAGTGTATAATGAGCTAAAGTCAGCACGCACAAAAAATTCGTAACAATAATTACTGCAGACCGAGCAGAAGGCGAATTGTTCAGTTAAAAAAAAATAGTTTGATAGGTAGTCTGCATGTAACGAGAGGGTATATGTATTCGATCGACATGAATCGAACGAAAAAGGAAAACGTGAGCCGATCAACACCGATTCAATGGACAAATAAATAAAAAAGCGTATCAAATCAGTAGAAAACTTGCATATACCATGCAAATTTCAAATTGCGATATCTCGAAATTATGATCGGCCAAGATTTTGAGTTTTCGCGATTTTAAGTCCACACGCACCGTAGACTCAAACCGTTCTTGGGTACATTTTTGTTGCATTATTTTTTGCTTCAAAACCACTGTGCTTGGTTTCATCAATCGGCGAGACACACATTTTCATTCATCGCACGACTTGCAAAAATGTCACGCAATTTAGGAGTGAACTGTCAATTTAAAAAAACATAAATAAATGTGAGCAGAATTACGTGGGAATTTGTACTCACGGACATTGATGTTGATTTGCGAAGGCAGTTTGGAACCTTCGTGCGGGTGATGTTTTTTGATTTTCATCTGCAGCCGCTTAAATACCTCCTCCCCAAACTCCTGCTTGCCCAGCTCCCGCTCAAACGATGCCCCTTTCCGAACTGCAACAGAAACATTTTTATAGAAATAAGGGAACAAAGAGAAAAATGATCCGTGTGACATTTTACTTTCCGCCGCCATTTTATTTTTTATAGAGAAATTGTTGGTTGAATCTGTTTGAAAATTCTTACTGATTTTTTCCGGCAGCACAAGGAAAATTCAGTGAAATTTTCGTATGGTCAAATAAAAATTATCTTATCAATTCCTGCACGCTTGGGCTAAAAGCTTGAGAATTTGAAAAAGTAGAGGTCCCTCGCTTTCAAATGCTCGAGTCACGAGATGATTCCAATTCGTAATCTAAAATCACTTTTGTGGAACCATTAACAATGGTTCAATATTAACCGAGGTATCGCCCTTTGAAAAGTCGGGTTTTTGACGTCATTCACCGCGGTAGTGACACTCTTGGTTTCTTCCACCTTGCTCTTATCGATCAGGGAAACACACATTTGCACCGGTTACCTACTCCCCATGAATCTCGAATGAAAGCTAGGTGGAAGAAACCAAGGGTGTCGCACTACCACGGTGTATGACGTCTAAAACCCGACTTTTCAAAGGGCTATATCTCGGCTAATTCGAACGTAGAAAGTTGTAGTTTGGACACATATTATTATTTTTAGCTAATCTAAAAGAATCAAGCGCCAAAACACGATTCTGTGACCAGCGCAACTGACCCACTTTTTAAAAAATTCCGTTCAAATCGATCGAACTATTTCCGTTCCGCTGCGTCTCATTACACAACTCCCAACAAAGAGACGACGTGGTTTATACGTCAAGCAATGTTATCAGAATGGGAATCAAGATGAGCGAATGTTCACTCAGGCTCGTTATTTAGTTATTTTGCGTCAGCATCTTTACCAACAACCAACGAACGTGATGCGACGAGACGTGATCATACTGCAAACGTTTGAATGCAACTATTATAGCTCAGTGGCTGTCCGTGCGGTATACATCAAAAATTGAAGGCGTTTTTGCTTCCCGTGTCATCATATCGACGTCATACGGACGTGACTCCTAGAAGCTCCGTCTAGCCATTGTTATGTAGATGTTGTTCGACTAAAGGAGTTCTGTACTGCTGCACTGAGAAAAAAATCTCGGTGTATTTACTAAGAAAAGGGTAAAATGACCAAGAATTCAGGGTTCTATTTGATCCCAGTTTTTTCTTGGAAAATTACCATTTATGGAATTGGTAATTTTACCGAGAAATCTCGGTAAAATTATTGAACTTTCTCGGTAAATTTACTGGACCTTGGTAAAAACGCCAATATTTTTTATAGACTATGGTAGAATTACCGAGATAAAATGGCAAAGTTACCGGGAATTGATTACCAATAAAAGTGGTATTCTTACCTGAAAAAACAGTAAAAATACCGGTTTTTAAGGTAAGCTTACCAGCCTGTCTTGGTAAAATTACCAATAATTGGTAAAAAAAGTGAGATGGTAAAGGTACCAACGGACCGTGGTAAAAACGCCGAGAATTTTTTTTCAGTGTGTGTTAGCGAAGAGAGCAGTAAGTGGAAAACAGACGTTTCGAGAAAACGGGCTCAGACGCTCTTAATCGGAAAATTTTACTGAAAGAAGCCTCCGTTCTTTGTAAAGTTGCCACTAATCATCCGAAAGACTCTTAGCAATCGTTCAGATGATTAAAATTGACTGATTCGATTTCAAGTACATAGAAAGGGTGTGTATGTTTGTGCAATGTATTTGGTCAAATTTCACAGATAATTTTTATGGCAACTTGAACCGGACATATTCGAAAATTTCACGAAATAATATGCATAATTTTCCTCAAAAATACGTGTTTTATGCGGAGATATTCCGAACAAGAAAATTCGAGGAGTGATTTTTCACTAAATACTGAGAATCTGTGAGCTCTTCGCCATACTTTTATAAAATTTCGTTATTTGTCTTTTGATAATCTGCCGAGCAATTTGATGAAATGTCTTGATTTGACTATTTTTTCGTGCTAAGAAAAAACGGCCGTATGAGCCTTAACCGTTGCCGGATTTACTTCAATGAAAAACGAATTTTCATGGAAAATTGCGAACCTTTTTTCCAAATTTTCAGATAATTTTTCTCGCAATTTGATCTAAAATATCTGAAAATTCCACGGAATAATATGCATAACTTTCCTCAAAAATACACGTTTTATGCGGAGGAATTTGGCAGCTCTCGAATACGTCGTTCATACGGTGCATTTTTTCAGCACGGCAGTATATGCATACTCTAGCACTGACTCCACCATATTGCCGCAATCACACGCTGAATTTGGCAGCTGAATGCGGTGGTCAACAGTCAGCGCTCAACAGCGGAAATTTCACCAATTCGAGTTATTTTTATCTAAAAGTGTATCAAATCTATTCGAATAGTTCAGACAAATCCGACATTACCCGATGGTCGCTGAGGATCGTTGCTGAATTTTGCGCGTGACACGCAAAATTCAGGTATCGGGCCGATGACTTCCACATTCAAGCCACACTCAGCTCCCACATTCAGCGTGTGATTGCGGCGTACCTCTCAAAGCTTATCAGTTGCAATGTTCCTCTCCGAACCGTTTCGGTGGTTGCAAGGGGAGTTTGAGGGTGAATTCCCGACAGAGTGCGCTGCTCGTGCTNGGGGGGGGGGGGGGGGTGCGCTCAACAGGTCAATAGAACAATGGCGGAAAGAGTGGGAAAGCTCCGAAGCAGGGCACTGCAACGACGGCAAGCGGGGTGCCGCACAGTGGATCGAGTCAATGGACCACTAGACAAGGTACGAATTAAAGGATTCTCATACAGGTTTCTTAACCAAAATTTCACGTAAAACACGATGCACACAACGAAAATTACCGAAATCAACTCCTTTCGAAGATATATAATGATTCTTGGTGCGTAAATTCAAACCACCCGCTCATGAAAACTCAATGCTCTACGAGATTCACATCGCGCCAAACGTTATCATGAACGTCTCTGCGATTAGAAAATTTGGCAACCTAAATCTTGACGCTTTGGCTTAGAGCACGCTTAGAGGCTAGAACACATTTCGCGCAACGAAAATTACTGAAACCAACTCCTGACGAAGATATAAACCTTTTTTATTTCACATTGGTTAGTTGGATCATAATACTCAGTAATTTAAATCACCAGAAATAGTCAACAGGTGTATAATTACAGAACCTGATTATCAACAACAGGTTTATGAGTGGCGAGCCTCATGGAAGGCCTAAATTTAGGGAACCAATCAGAGAGCAGCATTCACACGGGAATACTTGTACGAGACTGAGCACTTTAGCTGAGAAGCGGATCCAGCAATTCGGCAAGACCGGATTTCCTCTATTTACCCTTTCGTTTAATAATCGATTCTTGTCAGATCACCTGGCCCCTCCAAAAATCGATACATTCCCATACTGCCGCGCTAAGGAAAAACGCCGTATGTACATTCGAGAGGTGCCAAATTTCCTTCGATAAAATATTTATTTTTGAGGAAAGTTATGAATGTTTTTCCTTGAAACGTTAAGGAAATCCAGGTGAAATAGCGACCAAAATGACCGTGAAAATGGGAAGGAAAATAAACTCATAAGTTCACCAGGAAATTCGTGTTTTTTCAAAGGAAATTTGGCAACGCCTCAAGGTTCATACGTCGTTTTTCCTTAGCACACTAGCATAGGTTTAAATTAAGAAATAACAATGTTGCCAATGGACCACTAGACAAGGTACGAATTTAAGCAATCTGATACTTGTTTCTTAATTAAAATTTCACGTATAGCACGATTCGCGCAACGAAAATTACTGAATTCAACTCCATACGAAGATATAAACGCTTTTATTTCACATTGGTTACGAGGAATTTGAACTGCCCGCTCATAAGAAACTCAAAGCTCTACGTGAGTCAGGGCGATCAACGCAATACGCGCATGGGCGCCTACAAACCTAACATGGATACTTCACGCATTGCGCAATGCGTGAAGTATCCCTGTTAGGTTTGTAGGCGCCAATGCGCGTTTAGCGCAGGCAGCACGCCGCTCCACTGCGTTTGGCTCTAATATTTAAACTCACGGAGTCAGCGTTTTTCAATTAATGATTTTGAAATGTTTTCAATCGAGCAATGTTCATTTCCCACCATGTGTTGTTCAAACTATAAGCAATTTGCTACAGCTGAGCCAAAGCGTCAAGATTGAGGTTGCCAGATTTTCATATCGCAGAGACTGTCATGATAACGTTCAGCGCTCGATGTGAATCACGCAGAGCATTGAGTTTTCGTGAGCGGGTGGTTTGAATTCACGCATCAAGAATTATTGCATATCTTCGTAAGGAGTTGATTTTGGTAATTTTCGTTGTGCGCATCGTGTTTCACGTGAAATTTTTGTTAAGAAGCATGTATCCGAATGCTGAAATTCGTACCTTGTCTAGTGGTCCATTAGAGAGGTCTGACATGAACATTTTTACTAAAACTGCAAATTTTGATGTTCAGTTTGTCACATCGTAAATTTCAAGGGGTGGTGTCAGACGAAAATTTCACGAGGAAACCAATGGAATCACTTTCAAAACCTCAAGGTTTTGTTTCGACGGAGTCATGCGTACTTAAAGTTTCCAAATGGAGATGTTGCATGTGTGAGGAATTTGCGATTTGACCGTTGATTCTTATGTAAAAGTTCGCGAGGAACACGATGATGCCACTGGTTTTCTCTTAAATCATCTCCCAAGCTCAAAAAAAGCTC
This sequence comes from Bemisia tabaci, assembly GCF_001854935.1. NCBI lineage: Eukaryota > Metazoa > Arthropoda > Insecta > Hemiptera > Aleyrodidae > Bemisia > Bemisia tabaci. Next base: position 116,955 of record NW_017547361.1, read on the forward strand.
TCAAAGTGAGGCCAAAATGGAGGGGATTTCCCACGCTATCCTGAGAGTCCACCTCTACATCAAGACAAACTCTCCATGCAAAGATAGGGAGCAAATACATCTGCAGGGTTGCCGTGTTTTCAGTTTAAGAGTCCCCAAATAAAGTGGCAGCCCTGTCAATGTATTTGCTCCCTATCTTTGCATTGAGAGTTCGTCTTGAACCTAATACCTTAGCAGGGCTGCCTCTTTATTTGGGGACTCTAAAAGTGAAAACATGGCATCACTGCTAATGTATTTGCTCCTTATCTTTGCATGAAGAGTTTGTTTTGATGTAGAGGTGGTACGTAAGAATCAGTAGTCAAATCGCACATTTCTCACACATGCTACATCTCCATTTTGTCCGGCTTCTCCGATTGACTCAATCCAGTGTGCGGTGGGATGGCGGATCTCCGTGCAAGGATCAGAATCGGGTTGACCTCCTTTTTTAGACTTTGCCCCTCTGGCCCGCCCAATGCGCTGCACCACCGCATCCCTCGGCCCGCGAGTATATTAACCGCCTTGCAAAGCGAGCATCAACCCCTATACTGCTCGGACAAACGTTGCCGTATGGTCGCCCTGGACTCGAAAGAAGTTTTCCACGGAAGCATATCATAGGGTTGGAAGAAGCACTATATACTTCAGGGGGTAGTCCGGTCTTGACAACATTTCCCCCCTTCAAGCCCTCACGGAAAAAAAAGTGGCAGGGGTTATCCCCTGAAATTGTGGCACTACCCCAATTTCTTGGATGATATGGACATTTCCCATTAATTTTGGGAGTATCGCGACTCAAGTCGGGGTAGCACCGCTATTTTCTAATTACTATATTTTTTTACGATGTTAAGACGTGATCTGAAGGAAACCTCTGAGAAAATAGTAAGGTGTTTGTTCCTGAGTGTTTGACAATCTTAAATAAACTTACCCATGTGAGCAGTGGGTCCAGAGATAGTGAAGACCTCATCGTTGCAGTTTTTTGTATTTGTACATTTTCGATTGAAGTAGAGCAAGAATAGGAGGCATACGAACACCACAGCAACTGAGAATCCGAGGAAGGCGCTTGCTTCGACTGATACTGCAACAAAATATAAGATAAAAAATTAATATTTATTTTTTGAAATCTAAAATTGTCTCATTCTTTTTATAAAAAAAAGTTTGTTTTCGTCCTTAAGAACCTCCCCTAGCTCAAGTAGCATTTCTCAGCGGAAAAATCGCTATATATTGCGATTTTATCGGCAATGAAGTCGCCAGGATCATCAACATTTAAGCGATTATCCTCGACCTTATCGCAATAAAATCGCGCTTTTATCCCCCGACAATTTATCGCGATTATTTCGAAATGAAAATCACGATAAATTGCGATTTTATTTCGATTTTATCGACGAAAATTGATCACGATTTTATCGAACCAAAAATTGCGATGGGTAGCGATTTAATCGCCATATTTTTCAATTTTTAATGCGATAATATTCCGATATATTACCACCAATATAATTGCGATCACCAACCGATAAAATCGCTAATTATTGCGATCACTGCTACTTGGGAGACTGTAGAGAAATTGTTCCATCCGCGGTAACGTTGAGTTTATTAAGTTTCTGTAATTCGGATTGTAACGTCGCATTAAATATTTGGATATAATATAAAATTAGGTAAAAAAAACAAATATTTTTAATTTTGTCCACTTTTTGTTCGCCCCATGAAAGATATCTTGTAATAATATTTTGAAGAAATACTGGTCTTTTCTCCTTTGACGCATGATTAAGTAAACTCGTGAAATTTATAACATTGCTATAGATAGAAACGTTTGAGTTTTCACATGCAATTAAGTTTCCTGTAATGGAACATTTCGATGCCTACAGTTGTAAATTAACGTTTCTTCTAAAGCAGGTTCGCAAATCCCATATTTTATTTTTGTCTTGATTGGTTTCAGAGGAAAGTAAGGGAAGGTATTGCTCGAAGTTTTGATACCTAAGTTTTTAAAAACCTAAGTTGTTCTAAGTTGTTATGATTGAGTCATGAGTTTTTTTATGTACTAAATTCAATGATTATGCAGCCATGCAAAGGCAGAGAGAAGTATTTTCGATTTCCAAGAAAAATAAACAAAGTACGATATATGATCAACACGACGATAATTTGCGCATGAACTCTTTTGACCCCGAAGAGCTTGCTTTTATTTCATTTGTACGCAATGACGCACTGCAGATGGCACTTCATTGAAACATCTTTTCAAGCGAAGGAAAAATGTACAGACTTCTTGGCATACCTATCACTGCCACGAGTCTCTCAAAAGGATAAAAGAACGGATGGAAACATCTTCAATACTTAATTCAAAAGGGACTAGCAATCGATATCCACAGCGGAGACGTGTAATTCCTTCGTATTTTCCTCCTTGTTGCCAAACATTCAGCTTCAAATAACATAGCCCTGCAGATTTTTAACGGCGTCATATTGTCGGAGGAATTATGATTGATCCCTTCATTCATTACCGCTAAGTTTGGATTGAACGTTAAAACATTGACGTCAAGGGTCAAGGTCATATATATTTGAATTTTTCGACCCTTCCTCCTAGTTTTGAGACAATGAGCCACAAGACAAGATCTGAACTAAAGAAAACATCGTGGGTTTCCGCTTCAAAATCTTGCGTAAAAAACTATGCATAAAACAGAAAGTTCTGAAATGGACACCTGAATGAGATATTAACGAGTAGGTATTGCAGTGGCGATTATCGATAATTTCCCATTTGTGGCTATGGTAAAGAATCGATTATTAAGGTGTTCGTTGCGAACACCCTGTTTATCGATCCTTTTCCATAGGTTTAAATGGCAGATCAATCGATCTATCGCAAAGCACGCCACGCCACTGAAGTATTGTTAACAAGGATGAAATGGAAGTTAGATTATACAGCTGACGTCATTTGACATTTATAATGAATTGTAAAAAGTTATAACCTGTCTCGGAGCGTTTATTTCCAGACTTCCCTAATTACTTAGTCTTCCCTCGTGCGATGAGAAAACTTCAGTGGCGTGGCGAGCTTTGCGATATATCGATTGATCTTTCATTTAAACCTATGGAAAAGGATCGATGAACAGGGTGTTCGCAGCGAGCACCCTACTAATCGATTCTTTACCATAGGTTTAAATGCATTAACAAATGATACATCGCAATTCATGCCAAGCCACTGGAAAACTTAGGGCGTAGTGCTCTAATTCGTATCTTGTTTGAGGGCCCATTGGTCCTAAATGGACGGTTTTGCTGGAGACGAATTGTCTGATCGAAAAGATTTTGATAAATTCAAAACCGGAAAAAGTCCAAGTGTGCTGATAGTGTAATTTTTGCTGCTAAATTCAGAAACATTTTTGGGTTGTTACTGTCGCGTTTTAATTTTTCGGAAAATCTAGTTTTTCGTTGAAAACTTCGCTTTCTTGGAACAATACTAATTTCAGCAATTACAAAAGATGCAGTAATGGAGTGTGAGGAGAAATAAAATTTGTCTTTTTTAGAACGTCCATGTTTGATTCCAGGTCCCGCCTACTTTCGTTGCAGTTACGATGTTAACAATGCTGCATTGTCATTGGGACCGAAATCGTTTTTGTTACAAAAGTAATATTGTAACTGCTACGAAAATTATTTAGGGAGCATCTAGAATCCGTCAAAAGCATTTTGAAAACAACGATGAATTTTTCTCCGTTTAGGTCTTTAGCAAATAATCACACGAGAATCACGTTGAGACCATAGGAAAATTCTAAAAACCACTACTTAGCGTATTCTCTGCGTAGTCTGGATCACGCATTTTCAAATTTCCCGCGTTTGCGAGAATTTTTTTTGTAGCCGCGTGGGGAATCAGTTTTGCCTAGAGGAAACTTGTACGAGGAAACGGAATTTAGCGAATTTTTATCAATTTTTCTCATTAATGTGTATGTATGTATGTATGTGCCACTTTTATAGCGCTCTTCGGCGCTCTGCGACCCCTAGCCGCCAAAGTCCCCCATCCTCCCGAAGCCCTTCAGGGAGTTGGCAAACCCTCATTTCTTCTATAACCCCCTGTCGCCACCCTTTCACTGGGCGTCCCCTTCGTTTCCACCCAGGAGGAACCCAATCAAGCAACTTCTTTGGCAGCCTTTCGTCCGTCATTCTATTGACATGACCATACCAGACAAGCTGTCTGGTCATGACGTCGAATATGATGTCATTTTCGACTCCCACGATCTGACGCACTCTGTCATTGCGGACCCGATCTTTCTAATTAATGAGTTCAATAATTTTAAAACACTCGTCTCCTCTTCATCCACGGACAAATTCAAAAATAACGGGTGAATTCTCTGCGATTTGGGGAGCACACTTATATTACGTAAAGTATCCAGGGGTGGAGGGAAGCGGAGCGTTTAGACTCTGCATTACGCCACGTTACTAAGGGAAGGGATCTAGGGGTTACGCACAGCAATACGTAACCTTTTCAACCATCTCAACAGAGACAAGAGACTCTCCACTGGGCTTTTTTTTTTTTTTTTTTTTTTTTTTTTTTTTTTTTGGTCTCGTGCAGATAAAAATCTTTATACAGATACCAAACTTTAACCTGCCTTGGCCGCCACTGGACCCTTGGCTCTTGGAAGCCTAGGCTTCCACCTGTAGCCTACACTGCCGTGCCAAGGAAGAACGCCGTATGAACCTTCAGGCGTTGCCAAATTTCCGTTGATAAAACTCGAATTTCCTGGTGAATTTATGAATATTTTTCTTCCAATTTTTCAGGTAATTTTTCTCGTTATTTAACCTAAAGTTCCTGAAACTTTCAAGAAAGAATATTCAGAGTTTCTCTCAAAAATAATAATTTTACCAGAGGAAATTTGGCAACTCTCGAATACTCATACGGCGTTTTTCCTTAGCACAGCAGTACAGGTGGAAGCTTTCACTTTCGGGAATTCAACACTTCCTTATGGACAATCACTCATTTTTTTTAATTCATCAAAATCTTTACCCCTTCTCATTACATTACTGCGGTCCAGAAGAAAAACGCATTAACTTCATTCTTTAAATGTTTTCAATTGTAAACCCTTTATCACATGTGAACTAATTAAAATTTATCCTTCATATTTCGAAAGAAAATGTGACATACCATTGGCTAAGCAATTTTTAAAAGCAAAGCCTGATACTCATCATTTTTGGGGTAGCAAAGCAGTTCGTGTAAAGGGTGAATGCAAAATCAGGAATGAGAGGCTTGGAGGACAAGGCGCATGAGTGCAGTTTTTGCTATTTCGAGAAATACTTGTTCGAGGTTTCAAAATTACAGGAGTCTTATGGCGGAGAGAAAATTCAAACTAACTTTTGGATGCTTGAAAATTTAAATTTTGGAGCGAATTTTTCACAGAATGTGCACTGAAACTAGGGTTACCTGAACTCCTCAATATCTCAAGTTGTTCAACAACTGAACTTATGCGCCTTGACTTCCAAGCCCCTCGAATGAAATTATGCCGTTTCTACATTTGACGGTATAGTGCCGTGCTAAGGAAGGACACCGTATGAGCCTTCAGACGTTGCCAAGTTTCCTTCGATAAAAACCGAATTTTCTGGGGAAATTGAGAATATTTTTCCCCCCAAATTTTCAGAGAATTTTGTACGCAATTTAATCTAAAATGCCTGAAAATTTCAAGGCCAAATATGTATGAATGTTGTCAATAATATATGTTTTATTAAGCAAAATTTGGCAACTCTCGAATGCTGCCGTGCTAAGCAAGAACAACGTAAATCCATCATGATTTTCCCTCGTTTTTTGGAACTTAACACTCTATAAAATATAAACCGTTTTACCCATGCACCTCAAAATTTTCAGGTTATGTTTTTGATAATATTTGCAGAAGAATTCTGTAAAAACATTGTCCCAAGGTACTTAAGTTTTTCTGCCATGATACATTGTTTCTAAATAATGTAAAATGTCATTTACGGCGTTTTTGCACGGCAGAATGTTCATACGGCGTTTTTCTTTAGCACGGCAGTATACTAAGTGGTTGGTATGCAAGTTTCAAAGTTCAAGTAAGTGTCCGTTGTTAATAATACTTTAGGCGCGAGAAACTCGTGACCCTTGGGCTCCGCAGCCCCTTTGAAAATCACGGCTCATGAGATTCGAGGGCTTTAATCATCTCTCGAATAATTAATGGCGTCGAGAGGCGCGGAACCGACCCATTACGAAATGAATAGTTGGCAAGCCTTCGAAACTGAATAAACTCATTTCCCTTTTCTCGGAGTCAGTCCAAGCGCGTCGAAAAGTCTCATGGACGGAGACTTTTGCGCCGCTAATGCCAGCCTGTCTGAGGGATGGAATTTTCCGCACTGTTAACATCGTTCTCGTTTAAATAATTTCCACATCCGTGCTTCGGAACGTAGTGTGTTCGTCCTGAAAGTTTCGACTTGCTCGCTGTTTCGGCTCGCCATTAGTGTAGTTTGTAGGGTGGAAAAATCAGGGGTCGTCACTTGTCACAATATCGCCGCACGGTGGATCGAGTCAATAAGAGAAGTCGGACATAATCTGGACACTTTAAACGCTTATAACTTTATTTTTACAAAATTTTGAGGCTATAAAAGTGGTTTCATTGGTTTCCTCGTAAAATTTTCTGCCAATAGCACTCCTCGAAATTTAAAATGTGACGAAATCGACATCAAAAATTGCAGTTTTAGTCGAAAATGTCAAGTCCGACCTTTCTATTCGACTCGATTCACTATGCGCCATTACGTTTATGAGGGTTGATAGGTAAAGTGTGCAATCGCGCCAAGGAAAAACGCGCAAATTTCGTCTGATAAAATGATTACTCTCTGTGAATACTTCCTCTTGACATTTTCAGCTAATTTAGATCTGATCGCGGACAAAACTCTCTGAAAAATTGGAGGAAAAACATTCTTAGATTTCTCTGAGATATTGTATTTTATCAAAACCAATATGGCAACGTCTGAAAGTCCATACGACGTTCTTTTTTAGAACGGCAGTGTAGTCGTGGTTATTCGATCATTCGCTGTTAATTAGTGATGTTTTTGACTCGTTTCAAAGATTGAAATGGGGAAAAGGGGGCATACCTATGTATTGTTAAGTCAGGAAGAAATGATTTCTTTTTTTAAATTAGCGCAAAATGTGTAATTTATTCTGCAATCAAATTGGTTTTTTTATTTTACTCAAAGGGTCTAAAAGGGAGTAAAAAGGGGGTGGGGTAGTTTGCATTGGTGAGTTCTTGAAAAATGATTTTTATATCTTTTTAACTGACATCATAAATCCCAGTTTCTCGAAACCATACATCCAATGTGTTTTTTTCCAGTGAAGGGAAAGAATTTTTGCAATGAGGATTTTCAAAACATTTTGAACATCATCAGGTATTGCTAAGATTGTGCAACCGTACACCCTCCGTTTGAAAAGAATAAGCAGTTTACGAATAATAATTCTTGTTGAACACTATTCTACCGTGCTAAGGAGGAACGCCGTATGAACATTCGAGAAATGCCAAGTCTCATTCAATAAAATGCTCATTTTTGAGGGAGGTAATGAATATCCTTCCTTGAAATTTTCAGAACTTTTTGGTGGAACTGCGAACAAAATTATCTAAGAAATCGGAAGAAAAATATTGATGAGTTTGACAGGAAATTCGTGTTATATCAAAGGAAATTTGGCAACGCCTGAAGGTTCATACAGCTTTCCTCCTTAGCACGGCAGTATTGAGACCAACATTTACGGATAATTTTCTAATTGGAAGTTTATGGGGCGAAGATAACTTGCAATTCTTTACCTTGCCCAAGTTTAGCAACTCCTGGTGCCCCCCCTCCCTCCTCCCCGCGCTCTTCAAATGACACTGACAGGGATTTTGACGCTTGAAGTTCCCGCTCAAAGCGCTCGATTCCTAATCGGCGTTCGAACGACAGCACCATCAAGGCTTTCAATCACGTGGCTCCGTTCGGCAGGTAAAGGTACGCTCACACAGGTCAAACCACTTTCAAGACCTCCACGTTTTGTAATGATGGTGACACGAGCTTTGAAAGTTTTCAAATTTTGCCCGACCTCTCTAATGGAGATGTTGCATGTGTGAGGAATTTGCGATTTGACTATTGACTCTTGTGTAAAAGTTCGAGAGAAACACGATGGTGCCACTGTTTTTCTCTGAAATCAACTCCCAAGCTAAAAAAAAGCTCTCAAGTTGAGGCCAAAATGGAGGGGATATCCCACGCTATCCTGAGAGTCCGTCTGTACATCAAGACAAACTCTCCATGCAAAGATAGGGAGCAAATACATTGACAGGGCTGCCACCTTATTTAGGGACTCTAAAAATGAAAACCCGGCATATCTTCTAATGTATTTGCTTCCTATTTTTCCTGGTAAAAATTGGCGAAAGGAGCTGCGTTTCAAAATACCATAGGAGTTCTTGTAGCCGACTGAAGGAGGCGATAGAAAATCATATAGCTGGCTGTCGTAAGTGGAAAAAATCATACGGCCGGGCTACATGAAGCGATAAAAAATTATACAGCCGGGCTATAGTTCCTATCGCCGGGCTGTACACTTTATCGCGTGGCTTTTGCTTTTTCGTCATCGCCTATAAACGGCTATAATAAATTGTGTAAAAATTCGTGTGCTTCGTAAATCCGTAAATTTGTACGGAATCACCTTAGTATTTACAAAACACACATTATATTTTCCTTTAATGCATATTTTTTTTCATCAATTAAAATGGGAATAATCCATACAGGATATGCAAACATTTCAAAATCATGAGTTGAAAAACGCTGACTCCGCGAGATTAAATATTAGAGCCTAACACAAAGCGGAGCGGCGGCACACTGGCGCCTACAAACCTAACAGGGATACTTCACGCATTGCGCAATGCGTGAAGTATCCCTGTCGGGTTTGTAGGCGCCGATTCGCGTTTAGCGCTGGCTGCCCGCCCGCCGCAGCGCACCACGGCGCTTGAAGCAACTATTTCACACCAGAGGTATTGCAAAGTATCATACGAAATTGAAGGCGCTCCAACATATTAGGAATGGCGGGCATCCCTCAAAAGTACGGAGCTTTCCTCGCAAAATAAATCAAGATACTACGGCCCAAAAAGGGAGCGGTAGTCCAAAAACTCACTAAGTCCTAGCATCCGTAATTAGCAACGTTTAGCATACACTTTATCGCCAGGCTGTTGCCTAATCGCCATCGGCTACAAAAGGCTACAAGGAATTGTGTTGCCGGCTATAGAAGCTATTGGAAATCTTACCGCCTGCTGTAGGTCTACGGTGTTTTGGAATACAGATTCTACTGCAAATTTTTACCAGAGTTTGCATGGAGAGTTTGTCTTGATGTAGAGGTGGACTCTCAGGGTAGGGTGGGATATCCCCTCCATTTTGGCCTCAAGTTGAGAGATTTTTTTGAGCTTTCAGAGAAAACCAGTGGCACCATCGTGTCTCTCGCGAACTTTTACATAAGAGTTAACTGTCAAATTGCAAATTCCTGACACATGCAACATCCCCATTGATTCGTTCCGTTGTGCGTCGCGCAGTTGACTTCGCGTCGCGCGCTGCTTGTGGGAGCGTGCCTTAACGCGCCGCGCATGACCCTATCGATCTGCGTCCGCTTTACGATGTCCGCCTTTCCCATGTCCGACCCAGCATAGCGAAAACCGCCAGTGTCGTGGCGTGAACGATCGATTATCGATATCTCGCCATTTGAAGCTATGGTGAAGAATCGATCACTAAGGTGTTCGCTGCGAACACCCTAACAATCGATCTTTTTCATAGGCTTGAGTGGCGTATCAATCGATATATCGCAAAGCACGCCAAGCCACTGAAAACCGCGCAACTCCACTTAAAAATTCCGAGGAGATACGTGGGTTTTCTCCAGCGCGGCTGTGTTGTGTTTCGTTTTTTAACATCGGGGCCCAAACTGCTTTGACTCCTCGCCAGATGCCATAAGTGCGAAGGGAAATGGGTGGGGGTAGTCCGCAACCCTGTAGACAATCAGCCTCCCCTCACCTTTGGATTCAAGCCAACTCAACACCTCCTCCCCTACGAAACGCATTGTTGCGATATGCCCAAGTAACAGTGATCGCGATAAATAGCGATTTTATCGGTTGATTATCGCGATTATATCGGTGGCAATTTATCGCAATATTATCGAATAAAAAATTGCGATTCATGGCGATTAAATCGCTTTGCATCGCAATTTTTTGTTCGATAAAATCGCGATCAATTTTTGTAAATAAAATCGAGATTAAATCGCCGTATATCGCAATTTTTGTTGCGATAATATCGCGATAAATTACTGGGCGATAAGATCGCGATTTTATTGCAACAAGATCGAGGATAATCGCTCAGATGTTAATGATCTTAGCAATTTTATCACCGACAAAATCGCAACAAATCGCCATTTTTCCTTTGAAAAATGTCAGCTAAAAAATGCGCTAAAATGTCAGCCTTCCCCCCGCTTACCCGCACGAATAGTCACATTATAATGCACGACCTGGCAACTATGGAGAGCTGTCAATCATCGTAATGAAACCCGCGAGAATGAATTGTGCGCAACAGGCTGGAAGTCAACCTAGGCCAATACGCCGAGGGGTGCGCTGGCAGGGTGGAGGGGTGGAAACGGTGGCGAAGGGTGGCTAATGCGTCGCAGGTTCCGGAAGGTGCTTTTCACGGGCAAACTCATCGTTAATTTACGAAAGCGCTCTCCAATTCATATTAGAGTGCTTATACGCGGGCAGGGTTTTGCCACGTCTATGTTGCTCCCGGATTTGTTCGCGACTTTCGGGTCTTTCATGAAACTCTTGGAGTCCGATGTTCCTGTCGTACTTCATTCTTTCCTTGGAAAACTATTTGACGTGATTTCTTGAAAACTCTTGATCGTTCCTCCCTAGTACCACGATATTGCGTATGTGAATTTCAAGCATAGAGTACATAGAGTCGTAATGTAAATGGGAGAGCTGGCGCCATGTTCTGCTCGACGAATTCCGAGCCTGGTGTGCGCCGAGTTCGGGTCGCTTTTTCGATACATTTTCGATCCAAAATGGCGGTATGGAATACGTGGCAATTCCTATCTCCTTTGTTGTTGTTGTTGTTGTTGTTGTTGTTGTTGTTGTTGTCGGATGGCCGGGTACCCGTGTATCGCAAACAATCGATTATGTATCGAAAAAGTGACCCGGCGTCACACAGGAGTCTCGGAATTCGGGACATGGAAAATGCTTAAAAGTGGCGCCAGCTTTCCCACTTACATTACGACTCTATTGACTCTATGATTTCAAGCTATCAAGTAGACTTGTTTCTCTTCGCAAGAATAAAATCCGATGGGAAATTTTGCAACACCACAATGGAGATACGTGGTTTCGCTCTTAGACACAGTCTCCAGAACATCGAGAATACTCATTCCCTGATTTTCAAGAGTTTATTCGCTGATAAGAAATATCAAAGTTTTCACCCACTGTCACACAATCCACTTGGTTCGCTTAGGAAAAATAAAATAGGAGCGAAAATTTTGGAACACCGCAATGGAGCACTAAACAAGGTACGAATTTAAGCATTCTGATACATGTTTCTTAACCAGAATTTCTCGTAGAACACGATTTCGAAAACTAATGAAACAAACTCCAAATGAAGATATTAACGTTTTTACTTCACATTGGTCACAAGGAATTTGAACTGCCCGCTCACGAGAAACTCAAATCTCCACGTGAGTCACATCGCGCACTACAACGGTTTCAGCAAGCTTCTCAATCGAGCAATGTTCATTTCCCACCGTGTATTGTTCAAACTATAAACAACTTGCTATACAGCTGAGCCAAAGCGTCAAGATTGAGGTTGCCAGATTTTTATATCGCATGCAGAGATTGTCATGATAACGTTTAGCGCGCGATGTGTGAGTCACGTAGAGCATTGAGTTTTCATGAGCGGGTGGTTTGAATTCAAGCATCAGGAATCATTAAATAGCAACGGCGTGGCGTGCTTTGCGATATATCGATTGTTATGCAATTTAAACCTATGAGAAAGGATCGATAAACAGGGTGTTCGCAGCGAACACCTTAATAATCGATCCTTTACCATAGGTTTAAATGGTAAAACAATCGATACATCGCAGTTCACGCCACGCCACTGTTAACTATCCTCGTAAGGAGTTGATTTCGGTAATTCTCGTTGTGCGCATCGTGTTCTATGTGAAATTTTGGTTATGAAACGCGTATCAGAATGCTGAAATTCGTGCCTTGTCTACTGGTTCATTTGTATTTTTTACACGGAAACAAGAGACCCTCCACTGGCCTCTTTGCGGCAATGCCAGTATGGGTCTGTTGCAACAGTCTGTTGATACAACTATTTGAACTATCCGGAATGCGTGAGGTATCAGGCCGCATTTGAAGTTTTCGAAACAGCCATGTTCCGATACCCGGATTATCGTTTTGCAAAGTTCCGATTATTATGTTTTATTTCCTACCATTTGTTTGTTTTCAATCATCGTATAAAAACTACTCATTTGCTGACTACACTTCTGGCTGGAGCGCACTTAAGCTATGCACACACGACTGCAAAAATGTCAAAGGAAATCAACAAGCCCAGCGTGCATGAGGGTTATTTCAATTGTAATCTTCCGTCACATTCTTACGGCGCAATGATACAACTATTCGAACTCTCCGGAATGCGTGAGGTATCACGCCGCATTTGAAGGCGTTTTCAAAACTGCCAAGTTCCGATACCCGGATTATCGTTTTGCATAGTTCATCTTCTTTTGATATATTCCGTACCACTTGGTCATTTTTAATCCTCGTATAAAAACCACCCAAGACAAAAAGACGTAAACAAACAAGATCGCGACAAAGTTCTACAAAGTTCTAAACGAGATTTTAGATGTGATAGACATTTTTGTATGATCAACTTCTGAATTGAGTTTGGATCGACCTTTAATCGATATATTTGCCGAAAATTAACCTTTGAGTGTGATTATTATTCATTTCTCAGCCCATAATACGTGTTCCTCTGGGTTTGGTTTGTTTAAATTGCGCCAACTTTATAGCCCCATGATACCCAAAAACTGATGAACCGATCAGAGAGCGGCATAAAGAGATGGCAATATACTCTCCCGTAAATAGAGACTCTATGTTCAGTCCCTCAATTGCGTGTAAGTCAGAATAAAATGAAAATTTTCTTCAAATAATCATTTTTATTGAATCATGAAAGGAGGTGGTCCTGCTTCATCACGCATGCAAATTCGAGAGTTTATGAGCTCGGTAACATAAAATGACGTCCAGGGGATGTTTTAGGGGCGAAAATTATTGCGTACTTCCATCGGCTTTAACGACTTTCGGTGATGGAAAAAAAACCGGAATGCTAATTTTAGCTATGAAATGAAACGATTCCCGGTTATTGAATTAGGGGCGTTTTAATGGCGGCACGTCAAATATGATTTACCTCTTTTAGCCACATAGCGTTGTTCCACTACAACTAAGGTTACTTGCCGTGCGGGTGGACTGCGGTGAAATTTCAGGCGCAAAGGGTCGACACTAAGGTGGATTATTCAAGAATTAAATATACATGACGTCTTATCAAAGATTAGATCCATGCCACAGGTGAATGCACGACTGCTTGGAAATCAAGAATAGCAACGACCAAATGCATTATAAGCTACACGTTTAACTTATCATATTAAGGATACGAACTTGATGGTTGTAGTTTTTGGGGTCGTTCAAGATATTGCAGGAAGAGAAATAAAGGGCAGAAAAGTACGGTTTAGGTTGGATCCTAAGAAACTGTTCAGTGAACCGGTTGGCGAGGTACGAATTAATCTGTCTTGGTTAAATTACCAATAATTGGAAAAAAAAGTGAGATGGTAAAGGTACCAACGGACCTCGGTAAAAACGCCGAGAATTTTTTTCCAGTCTATATATTTCGATCGTTTTAAAAGCGTTTAAATGGGCTACGCTCGGTGTTGCCACATCGCAAGCACGTTCTCAAAGGTGACTGAATGACCGGCAAAAATCATTCCACTGAAACTCACCGAATGTTTACACACGCGGTCATGCTGTTTACGAGGATGCCACGATCGGAAGAAAACGCGGTGTGATCCGCGTTAACCGCGCGCTGAAATTCAGCGCGGTCGTTGAATTCCGGCAACCGGAGAATCCAGAAGATCTGCTGACAATCGCGATTTCAAAACACCTAGCCGCCGAGTCCGAAACGGACCCACTGGAATTCGCAATTTTTATTCCACGGAGATGACACTGTTCTGTCTTTCGGTAACGCAAATTAGTGCCGTGAAGTGATAAGCATTTAAAACTTTAAGTGGAGTTGGCTCGGGTTATTTCGACGCAGGGCGGGTTTGAAAATGGGTGAGTGGTTTTCTCCGTAAACAATCCTGACGATGATGTTCTAATCATTGGACGACTGAAGTTTTGGCCATTTTTAGGGCTCGATAAGCTGATAATTCCATCGATTTTTTTTTGTGTGTTGAATCCATTGTTCTCGCATTTGATCGAGCTGTTTTCCTCAAACGTTCATGTTTCAAAATATGCTTTGAAAACAATTTTTGTGCGACTTTCGAGAGGATTTTGCTTATTTTGCTTCTTCCTCTTCCAATTTTTTTCCTTTTCCTTATTTTTAGTTTTGATGAAAAGATATATTTTCCCTCTAATTTTTTCAGTCTTGATGCTGGAACGGAACGGGTTAGAACTAAATAGACTAAATGAATGGAGATTCTACTCATTTAAGCCGTTTTTGGGTTTTTATGGATTTTGTAGTTTTACGCATTCCAGTTGTTCAGTTTTAGAAACTCATTTTTCCTTTTATTATAACTTTCCATTTTTTTTCAAGAATTTGAAACATAAACCATTTATAAAAGTTTTTTTTGTTAAACTTTGGCCACGAGAGGTATACAAAAAAATCGATGAAAAAAAAGCAACGTGGAAGATAGCATACGTACATTCCCCGCATTTATTGCTGAATGCAGGATATTTGTTGTAGTTATAAACCTCGCCAATCAAAGGAACGCTCTAAAGTATATTAGTTCGTCATGCAATATTTAATGACTTTTCTCTTTGGTTTTAACTTCTTAGATGAACCTCAATTCGTTGCAAATGGACACTTTAGGACACAGCGTATATCTTTAAATTGCACTCCTACCCAAGTAGCAAAGATCGTGAAAAGTTGCGACTTGATCGAAGAATGTATCTAGATTTCATCGACGTCGATAAATTGCAGTATTATCGGATGAAAAAAGCGATAAATTGCGATTTCATCGCATAGATTTCAGTGGCGTCGCGTGAATTGCGATATATCGATTGTTATGCCATATAAACCTAGGGTTAAGAATCGATTATTAAGGTGTTCGCTGCGAACACCCTGTTTATCGATCCTTTTCCATAGGTTTAAATGGCATAACAATCGATGTAACGTAAAGCACGCCACGCCACGCCACTGATAGATTTGCAATAAAATCGCGATTTTATCGACGGCAATTTATCGCAATATTATCAAAGCCTCAGGATAAATTGAGATAAAATTCCGATTTTATCGAACGCGATTTTGTAGATATAAAATTGCGAAATTGTCGAAGATTATCGCTCAGATGTTGATAATCCTAGTGATGTTATTCCCGCAAAAAAATCGTAAAAAAACGTGGCCGAATTTAAAAATGTCGCGATTTTTTCGTTGTAAAATGCTACTTGGCTACTTACCGATGCAATTTTGCAAGTTGGCAATACCGTTTTTCCTTTACTTAGATCCATTAAAAATATTGTTTTCGTACCTCACCAAGAATCGATTGTCTTACATACATTTAAGTGGAGAAAAAATAGTGTTGCCAACGGGGTGGAGGGAGGGATGAAAAACGGGAAAAGTCTGTTACGCAGTGCTAGGACGAATCCTTCTCAGAATGAAAGACGCTATGCCATAACCGCCACTTGTGTTTAAAACACTGGAAAAAAACCACATTGGATCTAGAGTCCAGACTCTTGAAAACATTTACAAGAAAATGGACTCGTGATTCAATCAGATTTAAGCTTAAATCAAAAGGAAATCCGCTCAAATTAAGAGGCTTGGTTCTTGATTTAAGCTTAAATCTGATTGAATCAAGAGTATTTTTTCTTGTCGATGTTTTTAAGAGTCTGGGCTCTAGATCCGATGCGTTTTTTTTCAGTGAATCTAGTATTTTGTAAATTTAATTTTAAGTTATATTTGATTGGATTGTATTTCTAACTTCTATCTCTTCATTTCACAGATTTATACGGCAAGCTTTTGCGGATTTTGTGCATATGGGTATTGTATCAAAGAATTCATGTCCTCGCGATACCCCTCACTTTCTTCACGGCAGTTTTGCGATTGTACGTCGAGAAAGGTCTGCTGGCCAAGGAAGAGTCTTTTGTGAGAGGTAACGCACGGTCATCCCTCTCTTATCTTTTCACTCGTATCTGCATAGTGAGAAAAATTAACTGAAGCACAGTGGATCGGGTCAATAGGGGAGGTCGGACAAAATTGGGAAACTATAAAAGCTTATAACTCCGTTTATACAAAACTTCGAGGTTCCAAAAGTGGTTCCATTGGTTTTCTCGTGAGATTTTCTTCAAGAAACACCCCTTAAAAGTTAAAATGTGACAAAATAAACGTCAAAATTTGCAGTTTTTGTCAAAAATTTCATGTCTGACCTCTCTGATTGACTCGACCCTCGGTGTGACGTTTGTGTTAATATCAAAAGTAGAATACATTAGTTCAGCAGGACACTTTCTTCATCCCCATTCCCCAGATGTTTCAGACAGTGGTGAGGCGTGAATGATCGATATTTCCCCCATTTGAAGCTATGGCAAAGAATCGATTATTAAGGTGTTCGTTGCGGACACCTTGTTTATCGATCCTCTTCCGTAAGTTTAAATGGCGAATCAATCTATGAACCGCAAAGCGCGCCACGCCACTTTTCCCGGGATGTTTCAGAGTAACCAAAGGTTTGGGTAGATTCAACAAAAAATCTGGCCAATCGATCAAGACCTTTTGGTTGATCTGACCGAAACTAAGTAACTCAAAGTAACTTAAAGCAGAGTGGAAACATTTTATGAAAAAGAAAATCGTGAAATATCTCATGAAATTAAAATTTGACAAATATATACCTCCAATCGTGGCTCATCATTTAACGCGGAAAAATTGGATGTATTTCTGCCCAAAGGAACTATATACATTAAGACATGAGCCCTGAGACCCGTGAGAATGTATGCATAACGAGGCTCACTTTATAATGCACATAGTCCCGTTTGGCAGAAATACGTCTAATTATCGAATACTGCCAAAACTGCTTAGTGGCTGTACTGCTAGTACTGCTTAGTATTTACTCATTTTTATTACCTACTCATGTTTCCCATTCAATTAAAAAGAGTTCACCTGGAACCGTAGATTTGGATATTTGGACGAATTTCTGCTGAACGGAACTACAGACGAGTGGGAAAGATGGAGTGTGCTCTAGAGAGTTGCATGAAAAAAAAAATGTACAAGTGAGCGTGGGGAAATGGAAAAGCGGGATTTTGCATTCTACTAAACGGAAGCAAGTGCCAACTGTACGCGGCAGTCGTGAGACATGGGCATGTGACAAGAGCGTCATGGACAGGGCTCATGAGTTAATGCGTCGTATTCTGCAGTGCTAGGGAAAAACGCCTCATGAACATTCGAGAGTTGCCAAATTTCCCTGGATAAGACATGCATTTTTAAGGAAAGTTGTGCATATTTCCCTTTGAAATTTCCAGATATTTTAGATTTAATCGCGAACAAAATTGTCCAAAAAATTCGGAAAAAAATATTTACTGCATGTTTAAGAATTTTTCAATCGTGATTCCTGAAAATGTTGATTCGCAGAGGAGCTGTTGGATCGGGAGTACGACTTCATCGTGGTTGGCGGGGGTACGACGGGGAACGTGGTGGGGGCACGTCTGTCGGAGAACCCTGATTGGACGGTGCTGGTCCTGGAGGCCGGCTACGAGCAGACCTTCTTCACGGAGATCCCGCTGGTGAACACGTTCCTGATCTTGACCGAGTATAACTGGAAGTACCGGGCCCAGCCGCAGGAGGGCATGTGCCTCGGGCTCGAGGGCGGGGTCTGTCCCTGGCCCGCCGGGAAGGGCATCGGCGGCACGAGCAACATCAACGCCATGATCTGGACCCGTGGCAACCGCAGGGATTACGACAACTGGGCCGCGCAAGGCAATCCAGGTACTGTCCACCAAGACAATATATCTGTCGAAGGCAATTAGTCAAGTCAGGCATTTTATCGAATGCCTAGGCTGGTAAGAAAATTGTGATAGTTTACGAAATTCTGTAAATTTATGGCGACGAGATCACGGCTTTTCAATATTTTGGGAAGAATAACTCAATTCTCTTTTACAGGAGTAACGATTCATTTTTGCTAAAATTTGGAAAATAACCAAAATTTCAATCTCGACTATTAGCCCGTAGGCATTGGACAAAATGCCTGATTTTACTATTTGCCTTCGACTTATTTTTCGACGGTGAAACTACAAAAATTCGTGCCTCGGTAGCGGTGTTTCGAAATTTCCGCCCTTTCTTTGTTTTTTGAAAGCAGACCGAACCAACATCATGGCTTGACGCTTTTACGGAATATTTTGTATAAAGAAAGAATATTTTTATGACTTTCGGTAGTTTCCCGTGTGGAAAATAAAGTATGACAGGAAGTTTGCAACGCCTCAAACCGAGATATACGTTTCTGTAGTTTTACCATCGATTTTTGAGATCCCGCACATCCTGATTAAGAGTATCTACGAAAGCTTTAAAGACTTATTAAACTTTCAAACTTTCTCAAGTGACGGTTTATCAAATGCTTTTTTCACCAATTTTAGGAGCTAATCGTAGCGTTCCCATCTTACATGGATGTGCAATGAACCGTTTTTACTTGTTTAATAAAACGGTTGAAACGGTGACAAAGAAAGGCGACGATTTTCAAACTTACTTGGGGGTTCGTTGAGATCGTGGGACTTTCACGATGGCGAATACGGAATGAGATGACTGCAGTGCAAGGAGTATCTTGCTAAAATGAAGGCGCTGTAAGAAGTACCTCGTCGGAACTAAGACACCGCAAACTGTATCTCGTTAAAATGAAGGCGCCAAAGGAGTAGCTTGTTTGATTCATTGCAAAAAGTAGTTTTCGGGATGAAGGAACTACAAAAATATCTCGTTAGAATAAAAGACCTCGAAATAATAATCTCGCTAGAATGAAGACACGACGGACAATGTTTCGTCAGAATGAAGAGATGCAGCAAAAGTATCTCGGAAATAAGACAGCACGACAAGTAGGTTTCTCGTTAGAATGAAGGCGCTGCGAGGGGTAGCTCGTTTGGCCCACTGCAAACTGTATGTTTTCGGGATGGAGGAATTACAAAAATATCTCGTCAGAATAAAAAACACCGAAAAAAATCTCGTCAGAGTGAAGATACGACGGACAATGTTTCGTCCGAATGAAGACGCAGCAAAAATATCTCACAAATAAGACACCGCGACAAACATTTCGTTAAAATGAAGGCGCCTCGAGGAGTAGCTTGTTTGCTTCACTGCAAAAACTAGTTTTCAGGATGAAGGAACTGCAAAATATGTATCTCTAGAATAAAAAACACCGAAAAAAAAAAATCTCGTTAGAACGAAGACACGACAGAAAATGTTTCGTAGAAATAGTATCTCGTGGGAATGAAGGCGTAGATAGAAATATGTCGTTAGACTCAAGGTGCAGCGAGGGGTATCTCGTCAGAATGAAGGCGCTAAATTGAGCTCCGCCGGACGCGAGCGATACCGACTGCGGACTGCCACCGTACTTTCCGCGCTCGCACTTATCAAGTTAAATGAAGCGAAAAATTCTAGAAAGCTCCGCGCGCCCCCAAACTAAAGCACGCAAAATGAGGAGGTTATTCAGCGCACCCTTGCTGTAAGGGCGTATCTTAATTTCAACGTGAGCCCTGTTTTACATATAAACCCGTGCTTTCTGGGGCTCATACGGAAATCGAGATAAACCCTTACGCCGCGTTATGTTGGCATCGAGAGTAGGAAGTCGCTAACGCCCTGCTACGACATCCCTGGGGATTATTTATCAGAGCTAGTTACCCAAGTCCCTCGTCCAGGGATCTAATCGCGGGAGCCCGTCCGTGCACGCGATATTTTCATTCGGGCCTGTTGACGCACGGTCTTTAGCGCACCGCTCTCACAAGTTACGTCGGTGATGCGTGAATAATCGATTATCGATATTTCCCTATTTGAGGCTATGGTAAATAATCGATTATTGATGTGTTCGTTGTGACACCCTGTTTATCGATCCTTTTCCACGGGTTTAAATGGCAGATCAATCGATATATCGCAAAGCACGCCACGCCTTTACAGAGCTCCGTAATCAGCGGCTCGTGCCGAAAGTAGACACGAAGACTTGCGGATTAACGTAGGCATTTCGAGCGTGTCCGTCGGGATAAGAAATTAAATTATTTTGCTGCTTGCGCGCTGGAAAAGATGGAATCGTTGCAGAGAAGTTTGTTATTTTTAGCTCGAGAGCCATCATTTTCCGACTTTTGAAGGGTTTCTCCGGCTTTATTTAGCTACCCTCGAGATTTCAAAATGCCCGGACGCGCCTATTTTTTCTATTTTTACGATGCTTGGTATTATCTGTGATCTTTTCAAATGTGGAAGTAATCTCCGGTTACTGAGATCGATTTTAGGTTTTATTTATCATTTAGGACATCAAAGTTTCGGTTCAGGTATTTGGAGCCATTGGCGGATCCAGCAAATTGGCAACCTTATTTTTCTGTATTTGAACCTAAGAAAATGCATCGATTCTTGGAAGGGCCAGGTGCTCTGACAAGAATCGATTATTTAACATAAGTTTCAACGGAGAGAATCTCGGCGACACCATGTTGCTGGGTCCGCCTCTGTTTGGAGCTAGTTTTCATTAAAACTGCACTTCGATGGACATGGATAAAGTCTGCGGTGGAGAATGTAAGGTATTAGTCTATTACGGTTACCTGCATATAATTTCGGTTCCATGACTGAAAATTTTGGTTAACTGGATTGAAATTCAGTTTTTTTGAAGGAGAACTTATTTTACCTGGACCGAAAACTTTGGCGTCCTGCACGAATCGAAATTTTCTTTTCCGTGCAGTTTTTCATCAGAATTTCAAGTAAAATTCCCTGATTTATTTCAACTTTTCCGGATATTCTAAATTTTCCTGACATTCGCACTGAAAACAGATTACATTACATCTCAATAATATTGACGGTGTCAACGCGATTTCCAAAGTAAATAATTAAAACCTCACGGTTGTAGTTTTTCTAAATTTCTTAAATTCGTACATCATTTCCTTCAACCGACTCATTCATACATTTTTGTCTTTGCTGCAACGAAAGTTTTCTTCTAAAAAGGAAAGTTTTGCAGTCATAGCAGCTAAAGAGTTTTTATTGTTGCAAATAAACTTCTTCAACGTCAAATTTTACTTGGCACGATTTGTAGCTACCTTGAAGTAAGGATTTAATTTCCCTATACATCGCGCGGAACTTCCTACGCAACTGTTTCCTTCCCTGTACTGAAGTTTTCTTCGTGCATATCTATGTAAAAATCGGCGGCCATCAAGTTATGTTTTTACATAGAGAAGATTTGCTTGAGCAACTATCACCCAATTTTTGCTCTGAACGCAGAACACGATTTATACGACGAAAGTCATTGAAACTAACCACTAACCAAGATACAACGTTCCCCGATGCGATTCAAAATCTCTTCTCATATGCGCTGGTTACACGCTCAAATTTCCATCAATTTCCGATCAAATGGTGACTGGTGCGCACCATCTACCATCAAATTTCTGCGGCCTGCAATAATTTGATGGTAGATGATGGAACTGTGGGGCTCATCCTTCATCTGATTTCCACACAACCGTGTTTATTTCATGCTTAAATCAATCAACACGCTGTTTTAATTAATTTTACTCATCAATCTAGATAACTCTCGACCGCCATCTTGACCGTCATTTTGATCGGAATTTGACGGAAATTTGAGCGTGTAACCAGCTCATACCAATTAGAACTACATACGACGGGAGTAAGGGAAACGTGACGATTGAGCCGCGCACAGTGCCGTTCGCGCAATGCGTGAAGTATCCATGCAGTCTTGAAGGCACTGACAGCGCGCGCCATGCGGTACGCGCATTTTGTGAAGTATTCATGCGGTCTTGCAGGCGCTGGCATGCGTTCGCGCGTTTAGCACGATCATTGGAACACAAATCGACTTCATTTGTTGAGGTTTTCGCAGATTCTCTCCGCACAGAGAAGATGAATCACGGCAGTTTGTAAGAGCTGACGTTGGGTGATTTCTCTTCAAAAAATAAAGTATGACAGGAGGTCTGCAAATTCGATATGCATGATTGTGGACCTATATTGTCGATATGTTCAAAATAAAGAAAAGCGTCCATTTCAATCCCGGAGGAAATAACCCGCACTCCCATTTTTCTACATTTTATATTTTTCTATTCGCCAAATGATTTCCAAACTGCCGGCGATCACTTGTCGCTCGTGGCACATATATTGCGCAGCACTTTCTATGGTAAAACTAATAGTAAAAAGAAGGGTAAGAAACAAGAGAAGTACATCAATAGAACTGCTTTTTGCAATTTAGAACTATAAAGTCTGGCTCATCTGAAAAAACACTTATGTGCACTTAGGGAAACTAATGGTACATACGTTGTTATTTAACCAGGCCAGAATTTATAGTTCCAAATTGCAAAATGCAGTCCAATAAATACTGGAATCTCCAAAATTAGGAAACTCCAACTTGCCTTACGTAATACATCAAGCGCACTACCATTGAAGTACATTAGTACATTCCTTAGCCTATTAAGTAAGGGGGAGTGTAAGTTTTTTAATTTATATATTCTAACTCTATTCCAGTTTAATTACTGTTTTTAGGTTTTTGACCACCATTCCAGTGTCTGATCGTCACAATACTGTTTCTGTTACAGGTTGGAGCTACTCAGAGGTTCTACCTTACTTCCTGAAGAGCGAAAACTACACGATCCCCGAGTTAGAAGACTCGCCATGGCACTCGAATAAAGGCCCCATCGAGGTAGGCTACGCGCCGTACAGGACCCAGATGCTCAACGCTTTCCTCGAGGCCGGTAAAGAACTTGGTTTCCAGCTGGTCGATTACAACAACCCCAACACTCACGTCGGGTTCTCCGCCATCCAAGCATCTCAAGGTAGGCACAGGTAAAGTTACTCAATTGGAAGAGGATTCGCATGTCAAAGTTCGAAAATTCATCAGGCCTTCAACGACACCACTGAATTTAAGTTGAATCGGCTTCTCTCGAAATTCGAATAATGGCTCAGTTGCGCTGGTCACAGATTCGTGTTTGGGTGGTTTAATCTTACAGATTAGCCAAAAATAATGAAATGTTTCCGATTGCCGAATTACGGGTACATCGTCTATCCAAAAATATAGTGTATGACGTCATTCACTGCGGTTGAACCATTGATAACAGCGTCATTTCAAAAATGATTCTGAATTTATTTTTTCAACACATTTTCAAGGTGGTGTTATTATACTTACAAACTTCCCACAAATATCTTCTATCCACAAGTATTTTACAAGAAGATTATTTAAATAATTATTTAAAAACTTAAAACAATCTTTTTTAAAAAAAATGTCAAAATTGTTGTCGAATTTGGCATGCGGCCAATCTTACAATATTTATATGAATCGTTTCAGACATATTTCTTGTTTTACCGAGGACTTTAGTGGGTCATTCCACGTCAACGCAACCAAGCTCGGAACCCGACCCCCTCCGATTTGGCTGAAAATTGGTATACGGGGTCTTTACATCATTCTAAGAAACTAAGTTGAAGGGTTTTCCCATCCGACGCCCCGTTCGCGAGATATCGACCCCCAAAGATGGGGTGAATTTTAGCGATATTCAAAAACGCCCGTTTTTGCGATTCTCATTTTCTCGACTTCCCTCTCTATGACTCTCTGTAGCAAGACTCTGTATCAATCGATCATACTTTGAAAGAGTGTTTCTAGACCAATTTTTCATGTAGATTCTAAATATGCTATCAAAATTGAGCTAAAAATTATTTAAATGGCCGTAATTTAGAGTTTTTTAAAATTTACGATTTTTTCGCCATTCAATGTTCAAACTGCATTATCTAAAAAACAGTCTCTCCGATTTTCGATTTTTTTTTTAATACTTCAAGCTTAAGATATATACTTTTAGGTGATATACTTTTTTCAATTGCCATCGGACGGTTAAGGGCCTAAAAAAATTCAAATAGGCCAAAAAAGGCCAAAAATTGGTAAAAAAGGACGATTTTTCACACGTTAATCCAAATATTTAGATAATGAACTCTTCAATTATCGATATTTTTTCCCACTTTACCCTCTGACAAGTGTAAAAACGGACTATCAACGCTTTCCATACATGCACCGATCGATTAACGGCCTGATGGAAACCGGGAACCGACCGAAAATCCTCGAAATTGACGCAAAAAGACGATTTTTCACACCGTAACCGATGCATTCCATGGATTGTAACTGCAAATTCCAATTTTCTCTCTCCATTTCAACCTTAAGGTGTATACTTTCGAGTAATAAACCCTTACTAACGTGCATCGATGGGGCACGGATCCAAACGGAAATGAAAACCGGCCGGAAATGCTCAAAAATGACGGGAAAAGGCGATTTATTGCATAGTCAGGGGAGCATGTGTTCGAAAATTACGTCCATTTGCACGTTTGTGATGCAAGTTTACTCTCTTCATTTTGGTCCCTAGGATGAGAAAATCTTTGGTGGACTCTCCGATTTTGATGCCAAGGCCCCAAAAACAAGACGGCGGCCAAAGTGGAGACTGAAATTCAAATTTTGGTAAAACGGCACAAAACGCCAAGAGAGGTGTCGATTCTCATGTTTTTTGGATCGTAGATTCCAGAAAAATTGTCATACAGACCCATCGACCCACGGAAATGCCCAAAATCCAAGATGGCGGCCGATTTTGGCTCTTTAGTGGCTAAAACGTCAAATGCGGAGCAAAGAGAGGAGTAAACACTCTATATATCTGTTTTCGAGGTCACATATTCCAAAAAAATAGGAGAAAAAAACATTTCATGCCAAATGGTGCTGATTTGGACCATGCGAAGGCCGAACTCGGCAGTCATTTTGATTAGAGTGTTCAGGAACACTCTAATCGAAATCATTTTCCGGGTCAGTTTCTATAATTAGCATTATTGGTTTTTTAGGATCGGTACCCCTGCAGAATATGGGTAAAGTTCTCAAATACGCAATAAAACTATTGGTGGTCAGCATTGCATTGGGTTGGAGGATGGGCAGCAGATCAAAGGCGCACTATAGGTCCTTGGGGGTTCCGTTGACCCAGGATGGGAGAACGGATAAAGGGATCAAGGAAAGAAACATCCTAGCAAGGAAGGCTACAGCTATATTCAATGGAATCCTTTGGGATCCGCAGATTTCCAAAGAGAACAAGAGGAAAATTTATAACGTTGAAGACAAAAGTATTCTTACATATGACAGTGAAGTTTGGTAGCTGAAGGAACGGACACAGGGGATGCTAAGAGCAACGGAAATGGATTTCTGGAGGAGGTCGCTGTAGGAATTTTTAGATGGGATCGGGTCCGCAATGAAAGAGTGCGTCAGATCATGGGAGTCGAAAATGACATCGTATTTGACAGCATGATCAGACAGCTTGACTGGTATGGCCATGTCAATAGAATGACGGACGAAGGACTGCCGTAAAAGATGCTTGATTGGGTTTCTCCTGGGAGGAGACATAGGGGATACCCATTACCCAGTGAAAGGGTGGCGACATAGGGTTTTAGAAAAAATGAGGGTATGTGAACTGCCTGAAAGGCCTTAGGAGGATCGGGAACTTTGGCGGCTATAGGTGTCGCAGAGCGCCAGAGAGCGCTATAAAAGCGGCTTTGTATGTATGTGTAATATATTAATTATTATCGAAATTGGGAGTATCAGGTACTCCCCGGCAATAGCACTGTTTAACAAGCAAAAAAATTACAACCATGTCTCCCGGATGAGATAAGGTGATTCCTACGTATTTTCAGGGGCTGAATCCGGAAACCTCCGTTCTTTTCCATCACCCTACATTATCTGGAAAAGCCGATTCCGCCCGAAAAAATGATCATTATTCTGGTTAGTTTTTCGGAAAACCGAGGGGTGATCGGGAAGAATAAACGCAATTTTCAGATTTAGTGGCTCAAAACACATCGGAATAGTTTTATTGCGTATTTGAGAACAAATTTACCCATATTCTGCAGGGGTACCGGTCCTAAAAAAAAACCAATAATGCTAATTATAGAAATTGACCCGGAAAATGACTGCCGAGTTCGGCCTTTGCATGGTCCAAATCAGCACCATTTGGCATGAAATATTTTTTTCTCCTATTTTTTTTTGGAATACATGACCTCGAAAACAGATAAATAGAGAGTTCATTCCTCTCTTCGCTCCGCATTTGACGTTTTAGCTAATAACCCCAAGTACCAGTAATCGCGATAGATAGCGATTTTATCGGTTGATTATCGCGATTATATTGGTGGCAATTTACCGCAATATTATCGAATAAAAAATTGCGATTTATGGCGGTTAAATCGCTATGCATTGCAATTTTTTGTTCGATAAAATCGCGATCAATTTTCGACGATAAAATCGAGATTGAATCGCCATATATCACGATTTTTGTTGCAAAAATATCGCGATAAATTGCCGGGCGATAAAATCGCGATTTTCTTGCGACAAGATCGAGGATAATCGCTCAAATGCTGATGATCTTAGCGATTTTATCGCCGACAAAATCTCAACAAATCGCGATTTATCCGTTGAAAAATGGTACTTGGGAAGAGCCAAAATCGGCCGCCATCTTGGATTTTGGGCATTTCCGTGGGTCGATGGGTCTGTATGACAATTTTTCTGGAATCTACGATCCAAAAAACATGAGAATCGACACCTCTCTTGGCGTTTTGTGCCGTTTTTTGTGCCGTATTTGAGAACTTTACCCATATTCTGCAGGGGTACCGATCCTAAAAAACCAATAATGCTAATTATAGAAACTGACCCGGAAAATGATTTCGATTAGAGTGTTCCTGAACACTCTAATCAAAATGACTGCCGAGTTCGGCCTTCGCATGGTCCAAATCAGCACCATTTGGCATGAAATGTTTTTTTCTCCTATTTTTTTGGAATATGTGACCTCGAAAACAGATATATAGAGTGTTTACTCCTCTCTTTGCTCCGCATTTGACGTTTTAGCCACTAAAGAGCCAAAATCGGCCGCCATCTTGGATTTTGGGCATTTCCGTGGGTCGATGGGTCTGTATGACAATTTTTCTGGAATCTACGATCCAAAAAACATGAGAATCGACACCTCTCTTGGCGTTTTGTGCCGTTTTACCAAAATTTGAATTTCAGTCTCCACTTTGGCCGCCGTCTTGTTTTTGGGGCCTTGGCATCAAAATCGGAGAGTCCACCAAAGATTTTCTCATCCTAGGGAGAGTAAACTTGCATCACAAACGTGCAAACGGACGTAATTTTCGAACACATGCTCCCCTGACTATGCAATAAATCGCCTTTTCCCGTCATTTTTGAGCATTTCCGGCCGGTTTTCAGTGTTACCCTAGTGTAAAAACCATAGAGTACACAGAGACATATTAGGAATGAAGGAGCCGGCGCCACTTTTAAGTATTTTCCAGTCACCGAATTCCATGACTCCTGAGCGGTGCCGGGTCACCATTTTGGTACATAATCGATTGTTTTCGATACAGGGGGACCCGGCCATCCGAAATACACAAAGAGGTTATGAATTATCACGTACATCGCTATTTTGGATCGAAAATGTATCGAAAAGATAACCGAATCTTGGCGCAAACCGGGCTCGGAACTCGTTGACCAGAACATGACCCCAGATCACTTCATTATACAGGGTGGCCCAGACCTACCGTACCAGGTCTTTTTTCCGGTTAATTTGGGTCGCACGAAGTCCAGTATCGCGGTGATGAATAGGGAATCGACCCCACGGAATCCGAATTTCATGGTCCCAGAGCCCCGCTGGCGCCCCTTGAGGCGTGAAAGGGGGGTCCGTACTTCAAAATTCAGGGTTTATGTCAAAATTTTGAAATTATTTCATCGGTATCAGAACGTACGGAAATTTTTATTTTAAATCGACACCAAGAAATCCAAAATTGGCCCATCCGTGTCCAAAATACCGACCCCTAAAGTCGGGGGACAGAGCCCCCTTTCAAAAAAATTCACGTTCGTCAAATTGACGTGGAGACTCGGAAAAAATGTGTATTCTTGGGTAATCGACCCCAAGGAATCCGAATTTGAGAGCCTGTTGTCGTCAGAGACTTTTCTGATGGGGCACAGGGGCAACCTCCACACCGGTCAAATTTAAAAGTTCATAGTCCCCCTGTGCCCCATCAAAAAAGTCTTTGAGGACAACGGGACCCTCAAATTCGGATTCCTTGGGGTCGATTACCCAAGAATACACATTTTCTCCGAGTCTCCACGTCAATTTGACGAACTTGAATTTTTTTGAAAAAGGGGGCTCTGCCCCCCGACTTTAGGGGTCGGTATTTTGGACACGGATGGGCCAATTTTGGATTTCTTGGTGTCGATTTAAGTTAAAAATTTCCGTACGTTCTGATACCGATGAAAAATAATTTCAAAATTTTAACATAAGCCCTGAATTTTGAAGTACGGACTCCCCTTTCACGCCTCAAGCGGCGCCAGCGGGGCTCTGGGACCATGAAATTCGGATTCCTTGGGGTCGATTCCCTATTCATCTCCGCGATCCTGGACTTCGTGCGACTCAAATTAACCGAAAAAAGACCTGGTACGGTAGGTCTTGGCCACCCTGTATTACGACTTTATGCACTCTTTGGTAAGAACCTGTATGTTGTACCAAAGTTACACCGTTGACACGTGTTTATTTTTGCGTAGGTCACGGCCGACGGTCCTACTCGAAAGAGTACCTGAAAAACGCACACTGGCGGAGCAACTTATTCGTTTTGCAGCTATCCCTGGTGACGAAGATCCTGTTGAACCGCGACAAAATAGCGTACGGCGTCCGGGCCGAGATCAGGGGTAAACAAGTGACCTTCCGGGCCCGCAAGGAGGTCATCCTGTGCGCAGGGGCTTTTAACTCCCCCAAACTCCTCATGCTCTCAGGGATCGGCCCCAGGGACCATCTTGAAGAACTCGGTATCAAAGTTATTACCGAGCTTCCAGGAGTCGGCCAGAATCTCCAGGTATTCTACTCAACGCCTTTTCATCTGCGACTTCTTTCAGAATGGATGTATTTCAGCGAAAATGGAACTACCCAAGTAGCATTTCTCAACGAAAAAATAGCTATATATTGCGATTTTATCGGCGACAGGATCATCAACATCTGAAGGATTATCCTCGATCTTATTGCGATAAAATCGCGCTTTTATCGCCCGACAATTTATCGCGATATTTTCGAAATAAAAATCTCGATAAATGGCGATTTAATCGCGATTTTATCGCGCCGCCGACGAAATTCAGTGAAATTTTCAAATCGAATCAACCAACGATTTCTCTGTTAAAAATAAAATGGCGGCGGAAATTGTGAAACGTCGCATGATGCTTGTGATACTTTGGCCAAAGTTGACGAATTAACGAAATTTTATAAATTTATGGAAGGAAACTTACGAGTTTTCAATATTTAGGGGAAAATAACTCCTCACATTTTCCTCTTTGAATTCTTCCAATACACTTGTAATTGTTGAAATTTTAAAAATTTTGTATCGTATGACATGCTGAACAGTTCAAATCGCTTAAAATACTATTGTGCGATGCTTTTAACAGAGATTTCTTTCATACCAGAGCACTTAATTATTTTGCAATGCTTTTTAAGCAATTCACTCCCGGCGACAACAATGGTGCTCGTGATACTATGGCGGGAAAGTGATTGAATACAAACGAATTGTGCACATTCCAGGAACACACATCCATGGCGGGACTGACTTTCCTGGTGAACAGCACGAAAGGGATCACGACCTCGCTCCTCGTCGACACGATCCCTGACACATTCACGGAGTGGTACTTGCACGGCACAGGGATATTGACCCTCATGGGCTGCGAGGGACTGGCATACGTCAAGACTAAATACGACGAGTTCCCCGACGAGGATGTCCCTGATATCGAGTTTATCTTCGTCCCTGCCTCCTTGGGCTCTGACAAAGGACTCGATCTTCGCAAGGGGATGGGAGTCACCGATCAAATCTACAATTCGGTAAAATAACATTTTTTTGCCTTATAGAGGTTTTTGCTAGTTATTTGATCTAAAATATCTAAAAATTGCAAGGACAAATGAATCAGTGAGAACGAAAACACACCAACTCGTAAAAATGAAAAAAAATCAAGACACACAAAACTGCATATTAGATGAAGAAGTTAGTCGAAGAAAAATATTTTTGGCGCCTGAAAGCAAGTATTTAAGGAATTTTTAAATGTCCAAGTTGGTACAGATACGGTAACTTCAATGAACTTTATGAAAATTGTCTGTCCTTACTGAAAATAGAGCATTTTTGAGGGACCGAGTTGGTGTGTTTTTGTTCTCACTGATTCAAATATTCATAATTCTATTATAAAATCAAATATTCTCTGAGAGGAAATTTGGCAACATTCAAATATTCGTACGGAGTTCTTCACTTCTTTTTGAATCGATTGAAAGTTCTCCCTCGGAAACCTTGAGCCTTGAACAATACTGTCGTGCTAAGGTAGAACGCCGTATGAATATTTGTATGTTGCCGAATTCCCTCTCAGAAAATATTTAATTTGGGAGAAAATTATTAATATTTGTCCTTGCAATTTTTAGATTATTAGATCAAATCACGAGCAAAATCTTGTGTAAAATTGGAAGAGAAATATTCACACATTTTCTGAAAATTCATGATTTGTGGAGGGAGATTTGGCAACGCCTGAGGGTTTATACGGCGTTTTTCCTTGGTACAACAATATATCTATGGTCAAAGTGCGAAACTACGCATCTTCATTGCGGTGTTTCAAAATTTTTGGTCCTATTTTACTTGTGCAAAGAAAAACGTGCCAAGTTTACAGAGTGAAATTCACACAAAATATTTGGTGAAGAGAGAGGAAAAATCAAGATTGAGTTTAAGAAATTACGATGGCAAGTTTTCCAAATGAAGTATTACAGGAAGTCTGCAACGTTTCAAACGGGGAAACTTGGTTCCGCACTTTGGCCACCGAAAGATTCCACGCTGTTGGAAAGTGGTACTTTGTCTACTGGTCCATTGCATCCAGGCGTTGCCTTAAGAAAGCAAGAGCGCCTTCATTTCTTCCGCATGCAACACAGACATCCCTCAGGCACGAATAGTTGCATCAGATTTTTGCCATTCAGTAAGCCAGAGCGCCTTGATTTTTGGTTCAAATGGTCTGTATTTTGCGATAATGAACTACAAAATCTGGCTCATACATGGATCGTATTTAGCAAAAAGGAACCAGTACGATTACAGTGTTGTTAAAATGTTGCTTTTTCTTAATTATCTAAGGAATTTTCCAAAATAGCAAATCGACTGTGTAAGTCGGCAATCATATAACTCGGTTTGTGACTTCACAGACTTCCTGTCATACTTTATTTTTTGAACGGGAAACCTCTCAACTGCAATTTTTTAAAACTGCCGTGATTTTTCTTCTCTGTCCGAAGAAAATTCTGCATATATTTTAAGGAATGTTGTCAATTTGTTCTCCTTTCAAAAAATAACATAGAGGCGGAGACTTTCAGACACCGTCAACGAGATATGTGATTGCGGACTTACGCCGTCAAAATAGTTTTTAGATCTCACTAAAAATTGTTAATTTTAAAGGGAAATAATTGTGTAAATTTTAATACTGTAAACAAATATTGTGTATTTTTAAAAGCAAAAAAGAAATTGCACGATTTCGAAAACATCGTAATCACACTGGTTCCTTATCGCTAAATGCGATCCACATAAAAACACTCATCTGCATAATAAAACTAACGTCACATATCGATGGTGAAACTACCAAACCACGTATCTCGTTTGCGGTGTCTAAAAATCTCCGCTCTCATTTTATTTTCCCGGAGGAGAACAATTCAATATCATTCCTTGAATTTTTATAGAATTTTCTTCGCACTGAGAAGAAAAATCACGGAAGTTTTCAAGGATTGACGTTGAGTACTTTCCCATTTAAAAATTAAAGTATGGCAGGAAGTCTGCGACGTCGCAAACCGAGATACGTGGTTTGGTAGTTTCACCGTCGATACGCTGTTTCTGCAAGATTAGATAAAAATCATTGTAGTTCTTAATTCCAAATTGTAGTCCATATAGGATATCTCCTTGCTTCGTATTTGTTTTATCGGTCCTCTAATCCATCAATTAGCAAAATTACGTCAATTATTTGTCTCGTATGGTTGATTTTATTCCGTCAACCTTATTGTCGTAGGTTTACAAGCCGGTGGAAGACCGCGACGCGTGGAGTATCTGGCCGATGATATTGTACCCCAAAAGTCGCGGGGAGGTTCGGCTGGCTGATCGGAACCCTCATTCGGCCCCGCTTCTCTACGCCCGCTTCGGGACTGACCGCAGGGATCTGGACGTCATCGTCGAAGGGATCAAGTTGGCCATCGGGCTCTCAGCCACCAAGGCCTTCCAGGTAAGAAAAACGTGAAATTTTGTAAAATTGTATATTCTGAGGGGTTTATAATTTCATTTGGTCTATTATTTATTTGCTGAAACATTTGATTTGCGTGGAACATAATGGAATTTATTCAAAGGATTTTTTTTTTTTTTTTAAAAATAAATGACCTTTTGGACCGAGGATCAAATTTTTAAAATGCTTCCTTCCCCCGTTCTCCTACGGCCCGTATTTGTGCTTCTTTATAGTTCCCATTCATTCTTACGGCCTCAACTCGTCACATTCCGGCCAAAGTATCTAGATATTGGACTAAATTACGCTAAAAGGAATTACAATTTGTAGATCAGTTTAGAAAGAACAAAAACGTCATTCGGTTCTCAATGTAGGTAGATAGGTGCGCTTTGATAAATCGTCACCTTTCGGCCAAAGTATATCAAAAGAGCCTTGCGGCGTTTCAAAATTGCCGCCGCCATTTTATTTTTTTACAGAAAAATTGTTGATTGAATCTGTTTGAAAATTTCCCTGAACTTTGTCGGCGTCACAAAGAAAATTCAGTGATATTTTCGGACAGCTTCATTGAAGAATTTCTCTGTAAACAAATATAATGGTGGCGGAAATTTTTAAACGTCGCATAGCGCTTGTGATACTTTGGCCGGGAGGTGACGAATGATGACATGGGAAGACAAACGCCTTCAATTTTTGATGAATACCGCACGGACAACCACTGAGCTATAATAGTTGCATTCAAGCGTTTGCCCGACAGTAGTCGTGCATAAACCTAATCCATCAAGTAGCGTAAGCAGGGTAAGGTTCGGGGAGGAGGGGGACAAACCTCCCACGGAGGGTCACCCCCGGAAAATTTGCAGGATTTTAACCCCGTAAAACCCCACTTTTGGACAATTTCTGCCATGGAAAGTGATAAGGAGCTCTCCACTTTTCTCCCCCAAAGGACTTCAAAAAATCTTATACAAGACCAAATGCGATGTTTTGTTTTAAGTATAAGATGGAAAAAATCTACTAACTTCCTGAAGAAAAAATGAGACTCCTGGCCGACGCTCGAGGCCCTTTCGGTCCGACGTCGAATCCTTCCACTCGTTCCTCTGGCCGAAAATATCATCGTGTTCTCTCTCTACCTGATTTTTCTTCTTTTCCCTTGATTTTTCTTGTTTTTCTCTCTCTCTCTCTTTTGGGGGCTCTGGGAGGGTCCTGACCCCCGGGTCCCCCCGCAAATACGCCACTGAATCCATCTTATCCCTGTTTAATCTCGAAATTCCTCTTGCGCAGGCCCTGGGCCTCATGGAATCACAAACGGGAATAAAGATTACAGAAATTGAAAGTCCTTTGTAATCTTTGATCGGCCCATTCTCAAATTCCTTTCTTCGTTCCTTTTCTCATTCCGTTTGTTCCTTGCCAAACCCGTAATTCCCTGGTCCACTCCAGATTATAATCTTTGCAATAGTTGAAAATGTAATCTTTATTCCCGTTTGTGACACTGTGGAGGCCTAAAATACGGGAACCAATTAGAAATGGATTCACATTGTCTTGACTCTCAGTATAAAGGGACTCTCGTTTAATCTTGAAATTCCTCTTGCGCAGGCCCTGGGCAGCGAGCTGGTCACAATCCCGATCCCGGGTTGCGAGACGATGCCGTTCGGGGCGGACGAGTACTGGGAGTGCGCGGCGCGGACCATCACGACGCAGCTCCACCACCAGTGCGGGACCTGCAAGATGGGCCCCGCGACGGACCCCACGGCTGTCGTCGACGCCCAGCTCCGGGTCTACGGCGTCCATAACCTCCGCGTGGCTGACGCCTCCATCATCCCCACCCTCCCGGCAGCCCACACCCAGGCCCCCTGCTACATGATCGGCGAGAAGGTCGCCGACATGATCAAGGAGGAGTGGATGCCCGAATACGTCCCAGAACACCTCCGCTACCTCAATATTAAGCAGTTCGCCGTCCCTGAAAACGAGGTTCCGGTCCAGTGATTACTCGCGAGTCTATTCGGGGTGATTATTTGCAATTGATAGACAAAACGATAGACTAAGCTGCCGTGCTAAGGAAGAACGCCGTTCATACGCATAGAGTACATAGAGTCGTAATGTATATGGGTGAGCTGGCGCCACTTTTAAGCATTTTCCAGGTCCCGAATTCCGAGACTCCTGTGTGACGCCGGGTCACTTTTTCGATACATGATCGATTGTTTGCGATACACGGGTACCCGGCCATCCGATGTAAACAAAGAAGATAGGAATCACCACGTATTCCACACCGCCGTTTTGGATCGCGCATGTATCGAAGAAATGACCCGAACTCGGCGCACACCGGGCTCGGAACTCGTCGAGCTGAACATATGGCGCCAGCTCTCCCATTTACATTACGACACTATGTACTCCATGTTCATACGGCGTTCTTCCTATGTGAACTGTGTTATATTTCTAAACTAAGTCAAATATGTTAGAATTTTGTTGAACCTTTGTTACATCCGGATGCATTTATGTTTCCATTTTCCTCTAATGTGTGCCAATTATTAATGTGCGAGTCTTGCGTTGTTAAGCGTAGATAGAGTCCAGAAGTTTATGCACTTCTAGACTACGACAGAGGATGGTCTGACGTCAGTATTACATGGAAAGTAAATGCAACAAGCAAGATGGCGGATCTTCCGTCGCGGTCCAAAAGTGCGTGAACTTATTTGGCCTGGACTCCAGTAATCTAGTTACGTAAAATGTAAAAGAATGAAAAGCATTTCAAGTCGAAAAGTCCAGAGGTGTGTATGATGTTTGAGACTCTCAGTCGGACTATTTAGGACTGAAACTTAAAACTGTAAACCGAAACGGGGAGACAAATATCAGTAGTTGGGCTCCAAATTGTAAGTTATGATTAAATTTTTGATATAAAAAAAAATTCCGAAGAACTCTTTTCCTTGTCACTACAATAATGGATCATCATGACAAGGAAAATTTTCGTCGAGGTGATGGAATTTTATTCTGGGTTCATGCGCCACTCGTCTCTCCTGCGACAAACGAAATTTCCCTTGTAATGGTAATTTATTCTTATTTGTGTTTACAATCGTTGATCAACGAAGCGAGCCAATCCCCCTTCCCTTCGCAATTTTTCATCCGATAAAATTGCAATAAATCGACGTCGG
The DNA here is from genome assembly GCF_001854935.1 of Bemisia tabaci. Taxonomy (NCBI): domain Eukaryota; kingdom Metazoa; phylum Arthropoda; class Insecta; order Hemiptera; family Aleyrodidae; genus Bemisia; species Bemisia tabaci. Next base: position 152,772 of record NW_017547361.1, read on the forward strand.
AAAAATTGCGATACATTCTTCCATCAAATCGCAACTTATCGCTATTGCTGCTACGCGGGGCAGTGATCCGATGTCTAGGGATTTATAACCAGATCTAGGGATTTTTTTTTGATGAGGTAAAAGTAAGCAAATACGACTTTTATACCTCAATTTTAGCTAAAATATGTTTTCATCTATATTTTGTAAGCCTTATTGGCAACGCTATTTTCTCTGTAAATAAGCCGGAACAGGAAGTATTGCGTCACTCGATAATATAATTGACTTTTAGCAGTAAAAAAAAAAACAACAACAACAAGGAAAACTCAACTAATCATCTTTCATTTTATTGGTCTGTTTTAGCCCTACTTGGCACTACGTTTTCAGAGAGCGGTAAAATTCAAACGAGCCAATCATATTTAAATATTACCAATCAATGTATCGAATGGCGTCATAACTCTAAAATGGCAGTTTTTTTTGCAAAATCTAGGGATTTTTTGGGAATATTTGAGCAAATCTGGGACTTCAGGAATTTTTAGCGAAATGTAGGGATGTTTTTTCTTTCCTGCTAGGGATTTAATATCGGATCACTAACTTGGGGTGCGTCGCTGGGACCAATCAACGGTGCAATTTTTCGGCTCGAAAATCTTGAATTTAGATCCGGCCGTGCGATGGGCGGAAAAGCACCTGGGCGCAGGAGCCACCTCGAGGTTGCCGGGAGGCGAGAGGGGGTTGGAAGCAGGGGGGGGGGAGTCTATCGATCTCCCTGGTGCTCCCCTACCCCCTCCCCGTCCCCCAGTTAGAGCCTCTTCCCGCAGTTGAGCTGCCAAGTGAGCCCTGTACAACACCGCTTCCTCTTTCGGAAGATTTTCGGAAGGATTTCTTGCCTAACTGCGCATCAACATCCTTACTGCTGAGAAAAAACGCCGTATGAACCTTTTGGCGTCGCCAGATTTCCTTTGGTAAATCACGAATTTTGGGGGAAGTTTGTATGAATATTTTTACTCCAATTTTTCAGATAATTTTTTTTCGCAATTTTACCTAGAGTTCTTGAAAATTAATCGGAAAAATAATCATAACTTTTCTCAAAAATAATAATTTTATCGAAGGAAATTTGGAAACTCTCGAATTATCATAAGGCGTTCTTCCTTAGCACGTCAGCTTACTGCTATGCTTAGGAAGAATGCCCTATGAGCCGTCGGAAGCTGCCGAATTTCCACTGGTAAAATATGAATTTTCAAGGAAATATCGATGGTCAAAGAGCAAAGCCACGCATCTCCAGTCTGACATGCTAAGGAGGAACGCAGTATGAATCATCGGACGTTGCCAAATTTCATATTATGCAACATGAATTTTCGGGTAAATTTGAAAATAAATAGTCCACTTTCGTTTTTTCACAGAATCTTGTTCGTAATTTGATTCAAATTGTCTGAAAATTTCAAGGAATAACATTCATAACTTTCTTCCAATATAAACATTTTCTGAGGGGAAATTTGGCAACATTCGAAAGCCCATGCGGCGTTTTTCCTTAGCACGGCAGCATTATAGTGTTTCAAAACTTCCACCCCTGTAGTATTTTTTCGAAGAGAAGCGAACCAACTTTAAATCTCCAAATTTATGTAGGGTATTTCGCAAATAGATAAGACATTTTCAACAAATTACGTTGACTATAGTTTTCCAGAGATAAAATAAATCATGAAACGCTTAAAGATACGCGATCTCACACTGTGGCCCATTGATATGTAAATATATATTTTCGAGTTCTACGGGGAATTTCGCTATTAGATCTAAATTACCTAATTGAAACTTTAAAGACAAAATATTCATAAATCTCTTCGAAAATACACATTATTTGTCGGCCCTGGTAAAAATTGGCAGTAGAATCTGTGTTCCAAAATACCATAGACCTACAGTCGGTTGTGAGATTTCCGATAGCTTCTATAGCCGGCAACACAATTTCTTATAGCCTTTTATAGCCGATGGCGATTAAGCAACAGCCTGGCGATAAAGTGTATGCCAAACGTTACTAATTACGGATGCTAGGACTTGGTGAGTTTTTGGAATACTGCCCTTTTTTTGGGCCGTAATATCTTGATTTATTTTGCGAGGAAAGCTCCGTACTTTTGAAGGATGCTCGCCATTCCTAATATGTTGGAGCGCCTTCAATTTCGTATGAGACTGTGCAATACCTCTGGTGTGAAATAGTTGCTTCAAGCGCCGCCGTGGTACGCTGCATTGGCGCCTACAAACCTAACAGGGATACTTCACGCATTGCGCAATGCATGAAGTATCCCTGTTAGGTTTGTAGGCGCCAGTGCGCTGCCGCTCCGCTTTTTGTGTTAGGCTCCAATATTTAATCTCGTGGAGTCAGCGTTTTTCAACTCATGACTTTGAAATATTTAAGTTTACCAGTTATAGTTAAGTTTACCGAAGTTTCTACCAGGGCAAATTCTTGTTTTATTAAATAAAATTTGGCAAAGCCTGATGGCTCTTACGACGTTCATCCATAGCATAGTAGCAATCCTAGCAACGCGTACTTTTGGAATATTTACTCCGAAGGTTCCTTATTAATTGTAAAGACCAATGTTTTCATTTGGACGTATTTATGCTAAAAGGAACTATGTTGGGCATAAACCTTATGCATATAGTTCCTTTTAGCATAAATTCGCCCATTTGATGATCTTCATAAAGAACCGTTCACGTTTTACTAGTCGTGTTTCCCCCAATTTTTGACACCCCCCCCCCCCCCCCCCCCCCCGCCCGTGAGCGTGACGGAGCTCTTATAATTCTGCCGTGCTAAGGAAGAACGCCGTATGAACATTCGAGAGTTGCCGAATTTTCTTCGATAAAATGTTCATTTTTAAGGAAAGTAATGCATATTTTCCCTAGAAATTTTCAATACTTTCAGGTGAAATATATAAAGTCACTTTACAACGCACTCTGGCGTTCTACGACACCCAAACGCCACATATGCCTGTCTTCCCAGAGGTTATCGGGCAACTGACACCGCAACATCTCTTCGTCAACGCCCTGCCGCCAACCCTTTACGGGACGTCCCCGTCGCCTCTTCCCACGTGGTACCCAATCCAAAACTTCGGGTGGAATTGCGAACTAAATTATCCGAAAAACCAGAAGATAAATATTCATAAGTTTACAAGGAAATTCGTGTTTTATTAAATGAAATTTGGCAACGCCTGAAAGATCATACAGCGTTTCTCCTTAGCACGGCAGAACTACGTGATGCCAGTTTAGAGCTTTGCCAGGGAACCTTCTCTGCCGTGCTAAGGAAAAATGCCGAATGAGCATTCGAGAGTTGCCAAATTTCCTCCAATTAAATGTTCCTTTATAAGGCGACTTATGAATATTTTCTCGTGAAATTTTCGGATAATGTAGCTCTGATTACGAATGAAATTCTCTGGAAAATTCAAAGAAAAATAATCAAAAATTTTCCTCAAAATTCGTATTTTATTTGAGGGCATTTGGCAACGCCTGAAGGATCTTGCGGCGTTTTTTCTTACCACAGTACTGCCGTGCTAAGGAAAAACGCCGTATGAACCTCCAGAGGTTGCCAAGTTTCCTTTGATGAAACACGAATTTCCTGGTAAACTTATGAATTGTCCTTCCATTTTCTCAGATAATTTTGTTCGCGTAAATTCACTCAGAGTCCCTGAAAATTTTCAGGAAAAATATTCATATCCTTCCTCCGAAATAAACATTTCATAGAAGCAAATTTGGCAACTCTTTAATGTTCATACGGCGTTCTTCCTAAGCACGGCAGAGTAGCACTGGTATTCGTTTTTCCCTCGTCAATCAACCTCAACACATTCGTTTACATTCGCGACGTAGAGAGGCACATATTATTAAAACACCACCTCCGCCTATTTTTCTACACGGCACAGAGTGTCAGAGTCAAATAAGCCAATCGTTTTCGAAGAGAAACAAGTCCATCTCTTGAGCCCTAGTTTCCATGCATGCTTACACACTCCGGGTTCAATACGGAAATCGACCTGTGCCTTTTTGAAAACATTCGATTAAGCAGACAACCCTGATACACCTTAACAACCTACCCGGAACGCGCGACTTGAGTGACATCCCCACTTCGAGTTTGTTTTGCTCCCCCCCCCCCCCCCCCCCNAACTCCACCCTCCCCGCGTATTGCATACTTTCGATTAGATGAGTGGTCTTCACTCATCCCTGTCTTGAGAAAACCGCCCCCCCACCTCCCCCCTTTCTCTCGGTGCCTTCGTTCAAGGTTCGAGGATCCCACCGTTTTGTTTTGTTTTTCATTTTCGGCGAAGCGCTGGCGATATTAAATCGATACTGTCCTATTTGAATCTACGGTAAAGAATCGATTTATCAACGTGTTTATCTGCGAATATCCTGATAATCGATCTTTTTTCACGAGATTAGGTGGCAGATCAAACGATCCATCGCAAAGCACGACACGCCGCTGTAACGTCGCTCCTCTAACGCGAAGGCGTATCTGGATTTGTGTATGGGCCCCAGTTAGCATGGGTTCATATGTAAAGCAGGGCTCACGTGGAAAATGAGATAAGCCCTTGCGTCAGAGGGGCGACGCTATAATACCTGGCTCGGAACTTGGATAAACTCCCGGGAGAACTTTTCAAGACGCTCATCGCGAGAGAGAATGTTGTGCTTTTGAAATTAGGGAGCGAACCCTGGTATTGACGGGTCGGAGCATTGCTGCCAGATTGTGCTGAAAAATCAGCAATTTTCTCCGTTTAAAACCACGTAAAATATTCATAAATAAATAAAGAAATAAAATATATTAAAATAAAAAATAAAAATATATTAAAAACAACACATAAAATAAAATATATTGTAATAAATAAATAAAATAAAATATTTTAAGATAAATAAATATTACGGAATTAAAAAATGAAGGTAAAAAATGAAAAAAATATAAAATATTCAAACATATTAAAAAAATATGCGTAAATATTCAGATATTTTATCGTGCAACCTGGCAACAATGGGTTGGAGAGAGGCTCTTGTTCAGGGTTTCGTCGACGACTTAAGGTCCTTCATCCGAACAAGTTTATTGGGGTTCCGTCTGAAGGACACTACAACTTTGGAAAAGAGTTTGAAAACATTCAAGTGAAGAGATATAGAGCCGTATCCATTGTCATTGGTGATTTGATGGCCGCCATATTTTTTTGTTAGATCGACATGCGATATACATCGCACCGATTGGTTTCATTTTTTCAGCTACTTGTCATTTTTCTCAAATTTTAAGATCGCAATCCTGTTGTCAGGAAATTTAAGAATTCACTTACCAATTTTGAAAAACAAATTCAACGTGATAAATGCGTGTTTTTTTTTAGAGGAATAATATAGCATTTAATACTGATATCGAAACTACACTCGAATGCTATAGTTTTCCTCTGAAAAAACTACGCCTTTATTACGTTGAATTTGTTTGTCAAAATTGGTAAGTGAATTTTTTAGACTCCTGACAACAGAATTGCGACCTCAAAATTCGATAAAAATGACGAGTAGCTGAAAAATGGTACCAATCGATGCGATATATATCGCATGTCGTTCTGACACAAAATATAGCGTCTATCGAATCACCTTCAGAGATCGGCGCACAGTGGAATGAGCTAAGAGAAGTGGTCGGACATGAAAGTTTTGGCTCAAATTTCAAAATTCGATGTTTATTTCACCTCAAATTCAATTTTGAGGGGTGTTTCTAGAAAGAAATCTTACGAGAAAACCAATGGAGTCCCTCTTAAACTTTCATGTTTCGTATTTTCGAAAATATAAGCTTTCAAAGTTTCCAGATTTTGTCCGACATCTCCTATTGACTCGGTCCGGTGTGTGACGTTCGAGGAGATCCTTGAAGAAGCATTAAAAAAAGAAAAATGTTTGCCAGCCACGAGTAAAATTTAGCAATATATATCATTGGAAATGGACATCTTTGCGAGGAATTACACTAATTTCCCGCTGCAAAAAGTACAAAATATCAAAGAAAGCATAATGTGAGTTTTGTAAATTTTAGGGTAGGTTCACACCCTACATTAAAGTTTGTCAAAATAAAAAAAAAATTTCTTCCGTATTTTGTATGTTTTGCGCTGTGGGAACTCAGTGAAACCCGCCTTGCAAGGATCCATTCGGACGTATTTATGCTAAAAAGAACTATGTGCATACGATTTGCGTGTAACATAGTTCCTTTTAGCATAAATACGTCCGAATTTTACTTGTGGTTGGCAAAAGTCGTCCATTATTTAATGCTTTTTAAGGACCTCGTTAAAGCTCCCTTAATCACAAGTTAAACCGAAGGAAGTCTCCTAAGGAAAGGGGCAGTTTAAGGACCAGACATATGAATACGATCCAGCGAGCTGCATGATTGTTGAACTTGATAGACAAAGCGATAGACAAAGAGGCCGTAAGGAGTATGGAGTGGCAAAAAATAATCGGAGGGAAAACTAAGGATCAAGTAAAATTATGTTCAATATTGAGGAATTTCGGCTCTTCGAAGAATTGAAGCACGAGGAACGCTGGAAAAAAACCGCTTGGATCTAGAGTCCTGACTGTTGAAAACACTGACAAGAAAAACTACTCTTGATGCAATCGGAGTTATACTTGAATCAAAAGGAAATCCGCCTGATTTAAGAGGCTGGGTTCTTGATTTAAGCGAAAATCCGATTGAATCAATAGTAATCTTTCTTGTCATCGTTTTCAAGAGTCTATACTCTAGGACCACCGGTTTTTTTCCCAGTGAAGTGTCTGCAACGTCTCAAACTAAGGAGCGAAAACTCGTTAAATCACCGCCCATGTGCAACTAAATTGAGGCGCATTGGCTTCTTTAAGAGCAACGTCTAGATACAACTATTCGTACTCTAGGGTAGTCTTCGTTGCATATTCAGATAACTGAAGGCGCCCTGACTTTCTTAGCATTTTCTCATAGCGCGCCGCGCTGTCTCAAGTTACCACATAGCTTATCTCTGACACTCAAAACTTTGCACACGCACATACACATCATACTTTCATCTTTTTATTTTCTTTTTTTTTTTTCTTGATTTATTAAAGGTGACTTCTACAAGAATTAAGCTTTATTGAACCAACATAAGTTGGATTGCATTTTGCAGAAAGGAACCAAGAGCATTCCACTGACACTAAGATTGTGCAAATTTGTTTACCTTGTAATAAGTGTGAACTGGATCGCATTCAGCAAAAAGGAACAAGCGCGATTAGAGCGTTTTCAAAATCGTGCAACGTATTTTATTCTCTTAAAAATACTTAATTTACGTACAAGATTTAAATTTACACCATTATTAGTCTCTAAAATTAACAATTTTTCGGTGGGGAGCAAAAAAGATTTGCCTCTCTCACAGATTTGTTAGATAATAATGAAGAAGCAACATTTGTACAACATAGTAATCGCGATGGTTCCTTTTTATTGCTAAATGCGATCCAACCGATCATCTAAACAAGTTTTATCTTCACTCCCAGTAAACTTTTAACTCATTATGAAAATTACCTTTGTAAATTCAATTTTTTGCATGATTTCAGTAGTTTTATTGCAAAGATGTAAGTTGCACAATCCTACACGGAAAAAAAATTGCCGACTCAACAATTCAATTGCTAAAAACAGTGAGTGCAATGTTTCAACGCAGATTTTACAACAAAAAAATGCTACTTTAACCACATTGTAAACTAATTTAACCACGGAGGTGGTTACAGTAGCATTTTTTGTTGTAAAATCTGCGTTGAAACATTGCACTCACTGTTTTTAGCAATTGAATTGTTGAATCAGCAATTTTTTTTCCGTGTGGCAACATTGGAATGCTTATGGTTCCTTCTTGCAGAATGTAATCCAGTTCATCTTTTAAAAAGCCAAGATAAAAAATGGTACGATTTAACTCGCCCCGTTTAAAAATCAAATAAAAATTAAAAATTCGGAAATTTTGAAACGGTGCAATGGAGTGTGTTGCAATAGTGTTGCCTGACCGTGGATATTCGGGTTGCCGGGTAACTCCCATTTATTTTGCCGACAACATTTAAGTGACATTTTCCGCCTATCAATGCCAATGCCGCAGTTGATAGCGCCATGAATTTTTTACACCCTGCATGACTCCACCACCGCAGCACCACGTGCTATCACCGCCCATGACACGGACAGCACGGACACACCCCATCATATTCCCGCAGTGGGTCATCATATGGATGTATTTCTGCCAAACGGAACTGTGTGCATTAAAACATGAGCCCTGAGACTCAGAAGAATATATACAGAACAGGGCTCATGTTATAATGCACATAGTTCCGTTTGGCAGAAATACATCCATATCATCCTCTTCCAAATGGCTTGAACGGGTTTCGGTATGACTGCCGTGTTATGAATAAATTTTGTTGTTGCATAACGTAATTTGCTGAAGCTTTATCGGCACTATAAGAACACAACTTCAAATGAGGATAAATAATATTTTTTTCAAAACTAACAAGTAAGATGGACCAAATTTTGCAATAAGGAATCACTATCTGAATTACGTTTTGCAATAAGGAACGCCTGTTACTGGCTCTAGCATAAAAACACATATCTAGGTAAGGAAACCAATGGCATGTATGTTGTTTCTAAAATGGGCCAGAAATAGTGGTTCCTTATTGAAGTATGTAATTCAGTTGTATATGATTGGATTTAAAAACTGTTATTTGTCCTCCTTTAAAGTTGTTGTGTCAGCTATGGAGCCGAAATCGCGGAGAAAACCGCTCTTGAAAACTCTAAAAACTGCAAGACATATCAAACGCACCCGAATGGTGGTAAACTAACGGTGGTGATGTACTGCGGTAGTCAAATCGCAATCTTCTCTTATTTTCCACTGACGTGTTTGTTAAAATAAAACGTCTTTCTTTGTGAAATTATTGCTTGTCCACTAAAGATAACATAAATGAGATTCGATTCTTTAATTCTAAAGATGTAAGTTCGACTTTAGTTTTGTTCTCACATACGAGGGGTAGATAGACATTTGACGGAAGTCGTAGAAACCCGTGCTCGCTTCTGATTGGTGCCGGATGATATCACTCGGTTCGGCGCGAAACCAGGGCGTTATAAATTTGCGGATATGTTGCGCGATTTGAACTGCGTATTTCTCGGTTATCGAGTTATACTTTCTCGCGTTTTCAATTTGCGTATCGTGCTCTACGCGCGATTTACCTTCAGACGAATGTATTCGCAAGTCAAAATTCGTTCATAGTTTAGTGACCCATCGTAGCATACTCGGGGGTGGAGTTCATGATCGGCGATTGCGGTGGCGGTGGTGATAAATTGGAAAAACACGCAACGGTACTCCGTGTCCTTTCCCGCCAAAACGAGCAAACAAAGACTCCGTCTCACCTACGCCCCCTGCACGCTCGAGTGCCTTCAATTTCCGCAATTTTTTAATCCACTCACTCGACTAAATACCGGGTTTCGATTCCGGTAGCGTCACGCCCACACCAGCATCGATTCCCAGTAAAGTAAGATTGGGTCCTCGTTGTCTGCCTTGATGACATCAAGAGGGCAAACTTCGGGGGCCAATTTCCTCCGGTCAATCATAAATATTAGATGGCTAAGGTCGGAAATTGCGTATCTCCGATTGCGACGTTTCTACTGCTCATGCACTGAAAAAAAATTCTCGGCGTTTTTACCAAGGTCCGTTGGTACTTCTACCATCTCCCTTTTTTAACCAATAATTCGTAATTTTACCAAGACAGACTGGTAAGCTTACCTAAAAACCGGTATTTTTACTGTTTTCTTCAGGTAAGAATACCACGTTTATTGGTAATCAATTCCCGGTAACTTTGCCAATTTATCTCGGTAATGCTACCACAGTCGATACAAAATATTGGCGTTTTTACCAAGGTCCAGTAAAATTACCGAGAAAGTCAATAATTTTACCGAGATTTCTCGGTAACATTACCAATTCCATGAATGGTAATTTTACCAAGAAAAAACTGGGATCAAATAGAACCCTGAATTCTTGGTAATTTTACCCTTTTCTTAGTAAATACACCGAGATTTTTTTTCAGTGTTTTTTATTTTCTATGAAAGAAATCTAACGACATCTCCTATTGAAATGCTCTGCACTCAAAAAAAGGTATGACTCTGAGACCCATAAAAATGGCTCGGAGATCCGTAATTTCTAACCAAAGTGACTTACCGTCTACAGTATGGCTTTCTGAGCCATACTTTATTCGTCGTGAACCTTTAAACATGGCTCCACGAACTATATTTTAGGGCTCCATGATCCATAACTCGGCTGGCAAGTTACTCTTCTCATACTTGCTTTTTGAGTGTGGAAATTTTCTTCACTAATTTAGAATTATCCGCAAAAAGTTCGTCGTTTCGAAAGAGCTCCGAAAAAAATTGAGGTTGATTTAACATTCCGGACGTAAAACAAGTGTGCGAGAACTTGTAAATTCGAACGAACGATCAAATTCCGAACCAGTTATGATCAAAGTAGACCAGTTGATGACTGGTGGTCACCATGCAAGAGTCCTCTTTGATCAAAATTGGACGGGCCGTCAAATTTTGATCAAAATGGGGTGCCTTCATTCATCTTTTCCTGTTACAGGAAACATTTATGCCAAGTTTTCATCTTAAAATTAAGCAAAATAATGATTCTAAGACCGATGACTCCCGACACTTTGATGGTAATTGGTTCCGGAATTTGATCTTGTATCGAGCTAGAGTAACTGTTGTAACGGGTGATTCTGCATTTTACAAGTTCCCGCAAACTTTGTATACATCCAGAATGTCCCTGGTAAAAATTGGCGATAGGAGCTGCGTTTCAAAATACCATAGGAGTTCTTATAGCCGACTAAAGAGGGCCATTGAAAATCATATAGCTGGCTGTAGAAAACGGAGCAAATCATATAGCCGGGCTATATGAAGCTATAAACAAGTATACAGTTGGGCTATAGTTCCTATCGCCGGGCTTTACACTTTATTGCTATTGGCTATAAAAGGCTATAAAAAATTGTGTAGAAATTCGTGTGCTTTGGAAATCATTAAGTTTGACACGGAACCACCTTAATATTTACAAAACACATGTTATATTTTCCTTTAGTACAATTTTTTTTTCATCAATTAAAATGAGAAAAGTCCATACAGGATGTGCAAACATTTCAAAATCATTAGTTGAAAAACGCTGACTCCGCGAGATTAAATATTGGAGCCTAACACAAAGCGGAGCGGCGACGCACTGGCGCCTACAAACCTAACAGGGATACTTCACGCATTGCGCAATGCGTGAAGTATCCCTGTTAGGTTTGTAGGCGCCAATGCGCGTTTTGCGTTGGCTGCCCGCCCGCCGCAGCGTACCACGGCGCTTGAAGCAACTATTTCACACCAGAGGTATTGCACAGTATCATACGAAACTGAAGGCGCTCTAATATAATAGGAATGGCAGGCATCCATCAAAAGTACGGAGCTTTCCTCGCAAAATAAATCAAGATACTACGGCCCAAAAAGAGAGCGGTAGTCCAAAAACTCACTAAGTCCTAGCATCCGTAATTAGTAACGTTTAGCATAATTTATCGCCAGGCTGTTGCCTAATCGCCATCGGCTATAAAAGGCTATAAGAAATTGTGTTGCCGACTATAGAAGCTATTGGAAATCTTACAGCCGGCCGTAGGTCTATGGTATTTTGGAACACAGATTCTACTGCCAATTTTTACCAGGGGTTATATCAACTTCACCTTTTTTCGGTGAGGGTTTGAATACGTTTCAACGTTCCAAATTGCCCTCTCGCACACTCTCTACATCTTTTTGGATGCCTTATATCCACCTTTTAGCAGGATGCCCTCTAAGACGCCTGGAGGGGTCCGCTCAAAAACCTTTTTCGGCAACCTCGCATCAGAAATCGTCACCTTCCGGTCAAAGCATCAAAAGCGTCATGCGACGTTTAAAGATTTCCGCCGCCATTATATTTTTTTACAGCGGAGTTGTTGATCAAATCTGTTTGAACATTTTGCTGCATTTTATCGGCAGCTTAAAGAAAACTCAGTGAATTTACCGGACAGCTTTGTTGAACTATTTCTTTGAAAAAAGAATAAAATGGCGGCGAAAATTTTCAAGCGTCGGATGGCACTTGTGGAACTTTGGTCGAAAGGTGACGAAATTCTCCGCACAAGACCATGCCATAATAATTGCTCATGTCTACCTACTCATAACTCATAAAAATCGAGCCTAGATAAAAGATGATGAGAATAAGAAAATTAGAAGATCTGGGGAGTTTAGTATATGCGGTTGCATGAATCATGGTCTGAACTGGCAAAAAATGACACAAGCAATTCTAGTAGTTGATAATTATAATTTTTCTTTTCTTTTTCCACATTAACTCTGTCCTCCAAAAAAATAATACTAAAGTGATAAGAATAAGGGTACTTACGTCTACCCCTTACTTTGGAGTAGCTGGACATCTACGTATTCATAACAATTTTAGGTCTGAATAGGCTCACTTCAAAGTCTTTTCCCCCGTCCTAGTTCTAGCTGAGAAAAATCCACTAATATACAACAATGACAGTTTTTGATGGTTTCTCGAGAATTTCGAGGAAATCCACAAATTTCAGAACTACCCTCTTTAAATGAATTTATTTCCGCTGAAAGAAATTGTGTATAAATAAAGTGATTGTGCCTCGAGGTGGCCAGTGCTATGGATGTAAATAACGAAAATAAACTTACATTATATGCCTTTATTCATTAAATTACACAATCGAAGATTTTCAGCATTTAAATGTAAGCTTATTTTCATAATTTATATTTATAGCACTGGCTACCTCATAACGTCATTACGTCAAGTGCTACCACGAAAAATATTGTAAATACGCTCAGCACCTTCAAAAAATAAATAAATAAATAAATAAAATAAAATAAAATAAATTAAGAGGAAGTATAGCGCACAATGGATCGGGTCAATAGGAGAGTTCGGACAAAATTTGGAAACTTCAAAAGCTTATGACTCCGTTTATATACAAAACTTTAAAATTCCAAAACTGGTTTAATTTGTTTCATCGTGAAGTTTTCTTGTAAAAGCATCCCTTAAAATTTAAAATGTGACAAAATGAACGTACGAATTTGCAGTTTTAGTCAAACATTTCATGTCCGACCTCTCTGACTCCCTCGATTCACTGTGTGGCGCACTCAAAGCCTTTGTACATGATTTCTTTTGAGCCAATTCACTTGGATACACGTCCAAATATTGTTAATCATCGCCGAAAGTTTTTGAATTATTTTCATCCTTCTGAAATTCGCCAGTAAGGTCAGGCGTCATTTTTGAGAAAGCTTGCCAAATAACGAAATATCCACTTAAAAAGCCTCTTACCTTGAGATCTTTGATGAAGATCTATCATTTCCTCAGGATGAGCACGAAAGGCGCATCAACAAGTAAGCTACGTGACCATGGTAGCCCTAATTTTCGGCCCGGGCCGACCACTAAACAACCAAGCTTTTACAAACGCATTGAAACGACGGCTAAATCGAGTTGAATCGGACCAACCAATTATAAGCGATGGGAACAGAGCAATTATGTGAGCATCGCGTTCAGTTGCGTGTGGACACCCGCGTTATCGCGTTAACTGATGTTCAGTTGCTCGGTTGAACTGCGAGGGGCCAGCTTGTAAGCCGTACTGAGCGGCGTTCGAGAAAGTTGCCCCTGCCCTAAGCGGGTTATGCTTCACAGCACGACGCTGCGGTGTTGCCGGTGGCTTCTCCGAGTTGCGCAGTCGAGTCACCCCGCACCCCCTACCACCTCCTCTCCACCACTCTCTCGCTCAGGATCCGCGTCCTTCCCGCTTTTATCATCCCTCCCCTGACGTAAGGGCGTATCTCGAGTTCTGTATGAGCCCTGGGAAGCGTGGATTTATTTGTGAAACGAGGCTCACGTGAAAATTGAGATATGCCCCTCCGTCAGAGTAGAGTCCCTTTATACCCAGAGTTGAGACATCTCGATTATCAGCTGGCCTGGGCTGGCCATGGTATTACAAAAGTGAACACCCAAACGAACGATATTGAGGGATAAGGATAAGGAACCCTGCGATGTCTGTCGTCCAAAAACACATCAAAAAAACTGATCAAAACCTAATGTCCTGGTTACACGATCAAATTCCCGTCAAATTCCGATTAAAATGATGACCAAGATGGCAGTCGAGAGTTACCTAGATTGATGAGTAAAATTAATTAAAACAGCGTGATGATTGAAATAAGCATGAAATAAGCACGGTTGTGCGGAAATCAGATGAAGGATGAGCCCCACAGCTCAATCATCTACCATCAAATTTTTGCAGACCGCAGAAATTTGATGGTAGATGGTCCGCATCAGTCACAATTTGATCGGAATTTGACGGGAATTTGACCGTGTAACTAGGCCATAACAAAAAGAAATTGCAAGTAAATAAAATGAGATTGATTTGTGAATAATTTCTTAATTTATTTTCATTTCGGTGCGATGAAAATAACAATTTACTCTTGATAAATCACAATCGGGTTATGTTTCCATTATTTTTTTTCACATCTGAGCCACCGCCATCTTGGTGCTTTTTGCCTTTTGGTGATTCTTTAACACACCTTCGAATGAGGAAGCGTCGATTATCGATTTTTCACGCCTCACCACTGCTGGCACACCAGCATTGACCAGGCAGCACCATTAAAAAGTTTGACAAACTGGTTTGTAAGGCCACGAGTCATAGCGGGTTCTAATAACACCTGTACAACTTCGTAGCTATGGGCCTTAGCAATAGTGCCAAATTGTTCTGAAAAACCACCAGACATTAATTGGACTACATTTTGCAATTTGGAACTGTAAATTCAGGCTCTTCTGGAAAAACACTTATGTGCATAGGGAAACTAATGGCACATACGTTGTTTTTAAACCAGGCTAGAATTTATAGTTCCAAATTGCAAAATATAGTCCAATTTCTCTATTACAATTGAATCGATTTCTGTTCGACGGGCGATAGTCCAAAAAATCATGAGCCCTGGCTTTCGTTGATCTTGCAAGACAATAGGGATCATGAGTTATTGGACTTCCGCCTGTGTAACAAAAACTGAGTAAGGGCCACGGAGGAAATAATTTTCTCTTCGGAGAAATCAGTTAGTGTTCCGAAGAGAAAATGTTTTCCCCCAGATCACTAATACTTATTTCTCTGGAGACAAAATAATTCCCTCCCCAGCATAAGCTTCTCGTTCCGAAGAGAGACTATTCCTCTCCGGAACATTAACTAATTTCTTCGGAGAGAAAATAACTCTCTCCCTAGCAATAACTTATCGCTCCGAAGAGAAAATATTTTTCTCCAGAACACTAACTAATTCTTCGAAGAGAAAATATTTCTCCCTGTAACAATAACTCATCGTCCCGAAGAGAGAATATTCCGCGCGATGCGACCGTAGATCCTTGCAAATAAGAGAAAGCCTTCAATTTCGAGTGATACCACAGTGCACATACGAGCTAAATAAGTTGCATCTTTCCTTCCGCATGGTTTTCGTAGGGGCCGATGAAGGGGCAAGAAACCAAAATTTTCATCGATGAAGCGCAAAGAAGGATTCCCTCAAACGGTGACTGCTCGTAAGAAGTGGAAATTTCACGGAAAAACGAAAATCCTTTAAAATATAAAATCACTTGCAGAATTAGAATTGAGATATCAAAATTATCAAAGACAGTAAAATTAGAATAAAAAACGGGGAAAAAATATAATAATGAATGCGAATTTAGCAAAAAATAAATCGATTTTTACGGTATGGATCTAGAAAATCTTACATATGTACAAAAACCTACACGATTAATAAGTCCCGCAAGTAATTTAGAGATCCAAAGAAGATTCAACATACGAAATTCAGTGGAATTTACGGAAGTTCTTATTTAAGTCAAGCAACAGAGATGAAACAAAAAAAAATATTAAAAGATAAAAATGTAAAATTCATCAATATATTCGAAATTTTAAGTATTTAGACGCACTCGAGGACGGTAAAAAATAACTTTCCTATCAACCATTCTGCCGTGTCAAGGTAGAACGCCGTATGAACCTTCAGACGTTGCCGTTTCTCCTTTAACCAAAAACAAATTCACTTAGAAAATTGTGAATATTTCCCCCCAAAATTTCAGACAGTTTTAATCGGTATTCTCCCTGAAATATCTGAGAATGTTAAGGAAAAAAATGCACAACCTTCCTCAAAAATACATGTTTTATTTGAGAAAATTTGGCAACTCTCGAATATCCACACACGGCGTTTTCCTAGGCACGGCAGCATTCGAGAGGAAACGCGAGGATTTAAGCGCGCACGGTAGGTTACGCGCAATGCGTGAAGTATCCGCGCAGTCTTGTAGGCGCTAACATGCGTATCGCGTCGGGTGAACACATTCGATTGAACTCTTTGCACGCACCGTGACGCTTTCCGTACTAAATCTATAGAACTTATTAAAGGCGTTTTGACTTTTCTAACCCCCTCTCTCTGAACAATGTCGATCGTAAAGGCAGGATACAACTATTCGTCCTTCAGTTCTGTGTATATTGCATCTACAAACATTGACTGCGTTTTGATTTCCCTGGACCTCTTTCCGAATGATGTTGTAGTCCAGGAATTATAAAAAAGTTAGGGGAAAAAATTAATAAAGAGCTGATTTTGTGCATAGTGAATTCTTAGGACCCCCTGAGTCCCCCGTCCCCCCCCCCTCAAGAAAAAGTCCTTATCGCACTGGAAAAAAACACACACATTGGATCTAGAGTCCAGACTCTTAAAAACATCGACAAAAAAAAGTACTCCTGATTCAATCGGATTTTTGCTTAAATCAAGAACCAAGCCTCTTAATTTGAGCGGATTTCCTTTTGATTTAAGAAAAAATCTTATTGAATCAAGAGTACTTTTTCTTGTCGATGTTTTTAAGAGTCTAGACCCTAGATCCAATGTGTTTTTTTTTCCCAGTGCGGTTGGTTTGGGTTTTCGGGGGGGGGGAGGGGTGCCCCAAAATCGGTTTCCCGGCATGAATGGTTGCTTGCATTACTACGCATAGCACCATTTTCTGAATCCTTGTGATATTTTGGATCGATATGACACATTATCAATTTTCCATAGCCACCAAATGCCCCCTCCCTCCCCCCCATTGCTAAAACATCATTTCAAGGCATACTTTGGAAAATTATTCTGCAGGGAAAGTCTATATCTCGAGTAGAAGCGCTCGTCCTGTGATTTGGAATATCGGTTCCGTGGTAGAAAACCTGGGTAACAGGAAGCAATCGG
Organism: Bemisia tabaci; assembly: GCF_001854935.1. Taxonomy (NCBI): domain Eukaryota; kingdom Metazoa; phylum Arthropoda; class Insecta; order Hemiptera; family Aleyrodidae; genus Bemisia; species Bemisia tabaci. Next base: position 169,984 of record NW_017547361.1, read on the forward strand.
TCTATGATTAAAAGAGAAAACATGTCTCTCCTGAACAGAGTACTCACTGCGAATCAGAGAAATGTTTTCTCTCTTGAGCATTTAGTTAAAGCTTAGGAAGGAATGCATTCTTCTCTTAAGCACCAACTAGTTGCTCAGGAGAGATTACATTTCTCTCGAGAACAACTACTCAATGCAGAGGGGAGAAATGTTTTCTTTCCCTAACAACTAGTTGGTGCTTAGGAGAGGAATGTATCCTTTCCTAAGCACAAACTAGTTGCTCGGGAGAGAAAACATTTCTCTCCTCATTGAGTATAGTTGTTATGTTATGTTCGGAAAACCGATTTTGGGGCATGTACCTCCCTCAAAAAACCCAAAGCTGTCACGCTATCGATGAGGATTCTTCTTTGGGGGACTCAGGGGGTCATGAGGATTCACTAGGTACGTCAAAAATCACCTTGTTATTAACTTTTTCTATTAACTGGCCGAATTTATTGTATAATTCTTGGACTATCGATAGCGACGTTTGGATGCAATTACAGTGGATATCGGATATGACGACATCGGTTATAACGACATATCGGGCATAACGACGTAAACTGATCGATCCCGGCTGAAATGCCATTCATTCAATGTATTTAGGTATCGGTTATAACGACATCGGTTATAACGACATATCGGTCATAGCGACGGCATTTTCGCGTCCCAACAGATGTGGTGATCGGTTATAACGACCTGAGCGACAGCAACAGAGACCGAAGAGAAGAGGATCTCGTTTCCAGACGCCCTAGAAGCCATCACAACTGTTCAAAAATTCCTAATTTTGAACCCAGAATGGAACGATTCCACTTTATCACACTTTACGCTCGGCCCATAGAGCGTTACAAAAAGGGTACACGAACACAATTGTGAAGCAAAAAAAAATCACGGACTATGATTCAAATTAGAAGTTTTATACTTCCTCGGTATTGCGCATATGTAGTGCAGACATAATGTAGTGTGTAGTGCATGTAATCTCAATATTATAAAATACCCTGTTTTTACAAATTCAAACAAAGTGTTTTCATTAAAATTAGTCCTAGAATAAAAAAATAAAAAAATAAATGAATTAAATAAATATTCAATTCAAATAAAATTAGATAAAGCTAATAAACGAAGGTGTTACTGAAGAGATAATGAATCAGCAGCAAAATTCACCGGGCCCTGGAATCCCACCTACAGCACAGCCTTGTTCTCAGCTCTTTATCATAGGGTACGTGCGTAAAAGTTCCACTATCGGTTATAACGACTATCGGCTATAACGACCGAATATGGCTGGTCCCTTCAAGGTCGTTATATCCGATATCCACTGTATTAAAGCTGCAGCGATGTCCGTATTGCATTCACAAAAGTTGAAGGCGTTTCGACTTTCCTAAACCTATCCTTCGGAACGTTGGTTTGTGATAATGCCATTCTGCCCTCATCCGTTAACCGCAGAAGTTGCTGATGGAGGAGATTTTTGGGTAGTTGGCCCAAAGGTTCCAATCTGGATAATATTGGAAAGCGACCCCTTTCTGTCCGTCTCGGATATAGTCTATCGCCTCTCCCGTGCAGTCTTTCGACGCGTAAAGCGTGGCACATTTCGCGTTTACGATGAGCGACTTTGATTTCCCTGCCATATCCGCGCACACCGCTTGGCATTTCTGTTTGATAGGAACCACGCAAGGTTTTCCTTTGAAATACGTATTGGGAAACAGACCGACCGACTCATCTGGAATCTGTAAGAGGAATCTGTTAGAATCTTTTTTCGCGGAATGGAGAATCTGCACACCGAAAAAAAAGGATGCTGATTTAACATTCTTGATGCAAACAAAGTGTTCAACAACTCACAGAACGCTGAATTATTAACCGCAATAGCAGATATAATTTTACATCTTGAAATTACTGAAGTAACTGCTGTAGCGGATAAAACAGCGTTTTGTGAGTTGTCGCACACTTTTTAATATCCAGAATGTTAAATCAGCGTCCTTTTTTTCAGTGCAGGTGTCTGAAATTTGGTGAATGACGTGTTTTCAGAAGAAACTATATTGCGTAAACAGAACATAAAAACACTCCTCGTACATATAAAAGGCAATTTCGGAGGAGCTATAACCGAATGACCTAATCTGTTATAATATATGAGTTTGACAGGGCAATGCGACCTGATGACGTCAGACACTCTGAAATTTAGGTAACATTCGGAAGTATTCGGAATCAGACCAACCGACTCATATGGAATCTATACGAGGAATCAGTTAGAGTCTTTTTTCGAGAAATGGAGACTTTGCAGGTGTCTGAAATGGGCCTGTTGCATGCTAGAGATACAGCCGCGCGAATAGACTTTTCAGAGGTTAAATGACACGAAAATTACGATGGTCACATTAAAAAAGTCTGAAATACACTCCTTACTGCGCAATTTGCGTTGTCAGGAACGCGCTTTTTCAAATTTCCCGCGTCTGGGGGCAGTTTTCTTATCACCGGAAACGAGCAAACGGCGGGCTCGGTGATTTCCGGAAGATGCCGAGTCGTTGTTGTTGTTGTTATTTTTTCCTTCAGTTTGTTTACAAATCCAACGTGATCTCTTATAGTGGTCCATATACGCTTTATGCGGTAAAAAAATCGATCAACTTTTAAATATCCAACGCAATCCTTCTACATTTCATTTCACGATATCACGAGCTCCGATTTTTAGGTTATGTTGTCAGTTTTAGTTGACCGGAAATAGCCGCGAGTTGCCGTTAATTGTTTCCGTTAGAAAACTGCCCCCAGACGCGGGAAATTTGAAAAAGCGCGTTCCTCACAACGCAAAATGCGCAGTAAGGAGTGTATTTCAGACTTTTTTAATGTGACCATCGTAATTTTCGTGTCATTTAACCTCTGAAAAGTCTATTCGCACGGCTGTATCTCTTGCATGCAACGGGCCCATTTCGAGGATTTCGTGTTTTTAGAGGAAACTACTGCGTGAACTGAGCATAAAAACCCCTCGTACTTACATTATAAAATGTACAATTTCAGAGGCCTTATAACCAAATGACCTACTGCTGTAGTGTATGAGTTTGACAGGGCAATGCCACCTGATGACGTCACGAGGCGGCAGATTTTCAGAAATTTAAATCTATTTGCCTACAATTTCCCAAATCAGAAAAAAATCTGAATAATACCGCGAATTTCAGAATATTTTCAGAATATCGAATCAAAATTACAAGGTTTAGTGACCCACTATAGGTTGACTATAGGAGCTATAATTTCTGATTCAGTTTAGAAACAACGCATGTACCGTTCGTTTCCGAAAAATCGTACCGGCCAAAGTATTACAAGCGTCATGCGACGTTTAAAAGTTCCCGCCGCAATTTCATTTTTTACAGAGGAATTGTTCAACGAAGCTGTCCGAAAATTTCACTGAATTTTCTTTGCGCCGCCGATAAAATTCAGTGAAATTTTCAGACAAATTCATCCTTTAATTTCTCCGCAAAAAAATAAGATGGCACCGGAAATTTCAAACGTCGCATGGCGCTTGTGATACTTTGACCAGAAGGTGACGAAATATACAAATAATTATTTTCATGAATGAGCCAGAAGTGGAGATGTTGCATGTGTGTGGGATTTGCGATTTGACCATTGATTCTTATGTAAAAGTTCGCGAGAAACACGATGGGGCCACTGGTTTTCTCTGAAATCAACTCCCAACCTCAAAAAAAGCTCTCAAAGTGAGGCCAAAATGGAGGGGATATCCCACCCTACCTTTAGAGTCCACCTCTACATCAAAACAAACCCTCCATACAAAGATAGGGAGCAAATACATTAGCAGGGTTGCCACTTTATTTGGAGATTCCAAAACTGAAAACACGGCAACCCTGCTAATGTATTTGCTCCCCATCTTTGCACGGAGAGCTTGTTTTGATGTAGAGGTGGACTCTCAGGGTAGGGTAGGATGTCCCCTCCATTTTGGCCTCACTTTGAGAGCTTTTTTTGAGCTTGGGAGATGATTTCAGAGAAAACCAGTGGCATCATCGTGTTTCTCGCGAACTTTTACATAAGAATCAATGGTCAAATCGCAAATCCCTCACACATGCAACATCCTCATTGAAGTTCCTAATTGCAAAAAGTAGTTCCAGTATTCTAGATTTCGAATGCATCTAGTCTTCACCTCCCTTTTCGGCAAGAAAACGTTAAAACTTTACCCCTATATCTTGTTTGCAATCTCCGATGGCTTTCGCCTTCATGTGTGGTGTGTCGCTCATATTCCTCCAGCCTGGAGCCGCATAGGGCAATACTCTCTCTGCACTTATGTACGTAGCAGGTACACCTTTGCAATCAGCCGTGGTGTAGAACTTCATGCATAGATATGTGGGTGCCTTCAGTGACAATATGCTGCCCAACACTTTTGCGCAAACTGGTTTACAGCCCGGAAATGAAATATTGCACTGATCCCCGGTGAAATTCGTCTTCGAAAATAATATCACGCCCGCCGCTTCTGTGTGAATCGCAAGAAAAACTATGGAAATCGTTGTTGGTAAGAAGGAATCCATACTCCTCGTTACAAAGGGTTCACCGTGAAAATCTGTAGATAGATAGATTGACAAGATATTTATTCAAAATGTAAAACATAAAATAAAAAACAACATTAATCTGCCCGGTAAATTGGGATGCCGAATTATTCTGCCGGAGCAGACATAAAATTAAATACAACCGACAATAATACAAGAAAGAACAGTAATAACATGAATACATCGACATGAATTAAAACTAGAAAAAGACGCAATTATAATAAACTTTAATTCATTACAAAAAATTAGGGGGAAAATATAATAATTGTAAAATGTTGAAAAAATAATGTAATGCTGTAAAACATTGAAATATTTGCGATGGGGTTGGGCAAAAATCTAGAGGTGGAGGGATGCGATAACTACATCACAGATTAGAGGAGATTTTTAGACCGCGTTCAGCAAAAAGGAACTAGGTCACATCAGCTATCGTCAAAGTGCATTTATGAATTAAAATTATCGCATTAAATATTCCTTCGGAGAAAGAACGGACGGACTATCTTGCAAATCAATGATTGTATGAGCCACACGTCACAGTGAAAATTCCCTGAAATTCATAAAAAAGTTTGCACTACTATATCGCAGTGAACGAATATTGTACTTTTATCGTAGAGAGGTAATATTCTGCTGTAGAAAAATGTTTGAATGTTAAAAAATGCCGAATTTCCCTTAAAGAATATCTAACTGTCGGGAGAATTTGTTGGTCTTTTTCCTCCAATTCATTGGAGAATGTTGTTCGCAATTTGATCTGGAGTGTCTAAAAATTTCAGGGAAAAATATTCATAACTTTCTTCAAAAATAAATATTTTCTAAGATATGAAATTAGGCAACATTCGAACACTAATACGGCGTTTTTCCACAGCACGGCAGTACATAGCCATGCTCTAGGCTCACAAATTTTTAGGTATGAAGGGTTGAAGGATATTGGGAAGGAAATCTCGATCCTCGACGTAAAGACCCCCAAGGGAGGTAGTCTGGGACTCCCCTTCAGGAGAGTTTAACCATTTCTGTGCCGCCCTCTAATTGGCTCATTAGTTAGAGGTTTTCATGTAGGTATCAAAGACTGATAAAAACACATTACGTCCGCAGAAAATTGGATTAGGGAGGGAGAAATGAATGATACTCATAGGAATACTGTAATTCTCGGTAAAAGTATCCAGCGAAGTTCGATCAGAGCTTATTTCCAATGTATGAATTTTTAGGGGGCATAGCACCTTAAAACAAATTTCAATAATTTCTTGATCTCTATTATATCACCATCATCTTCGTCTACCACAGTCAAAATTAAGATCAGAGTGGCTACCATGAAGACGTAAAACTTGCAGACTTATCAGGACATAATAAAGTTTCCCTGAACTAAAAAGATTGAGATAGCGCAAGAAAGAACAGATTAAGATTTTAGTGCTAATTTCTACCCGCTGTGATAAAGAGATTCCATTCTGGAACTGAACACAGTAAGCAGTCTTAGAGGTGCATACACGCGAGAGGGCACTCATTATTCACTTACGCCACTTTTTTTGCCGGGGAAATACAGCTGAATACACGAGATCATGTAGGATTAACCCAAAATGGACGTCTTTACATCAAAAGGAACTATATCCATTCTGACGAGAGCCTTAAAGTGTATTAGAATACACGCATTACAGGGCTCATGAAACAATGAATATACTTCCTTTTGATTAGAATGCGTCCAAATGTTCACTTTTTCATGGACAGCGATGACTTTAATGTGATTTATAGCAGTGCGCCTCTTGCAAACTTCAGCTGGCACATAAAAAGAGTCATTTCCTATAGAAAATGGTTCAAAAATCACGACGAGCGCATCGGTAAAGTTAAAAATACACTCCTAACTTCATAATCTGCGTAGAAAATATGCGTTTTTTAAGCTTCCCGCTTCAAAACGATACCACGGCCCTGCAGATGAACATTTTGTGAGACGACAGAGGAATCGTTCCATCCACACTGAAAAAAAATTCTCGGCGTTTTTCCCAAGGTCCGTTGGTACCTTTACCATCTCACTTTCTTTACCAATTATTGGAAATTTTACCAAGACAGACTGGTAAACTTGCCTAAAAACCGGTATTTTTACTGGGTTTTTTTCAGGTAAGAGTACCACTTTTATTGGTAATCATTTCCCGGTAACTTTGCCATTTTATCTCGGTAATTCTAACACAGTCGATAAAAAATATTGGCGTTTTCACCAAAACCCAGTAAAATTACCGAGAAAGTTCAATAATTTTACCGAGATTCTCGGTAAAATTACCAATTCCATAAATGGTAATTTTACCGAGAAAAAACTTGGATCAAATAGAAGCCTGAATTCTTGGTAATTTTACCCTTTTCTTAGTAAATACACCGAGATTTTTTTTTCAGTGCAACCCTTGCGCACTGGAATGCAGAAGATATTCAGCGTGGTTGACGCTCCCGCGTGCAAATCACGAGGAAGCACCTTGGTGTTTATCAACGCAAGGAAAATGTAAAAATGAACACGTCGCACAGTGGACCGAGTCAGGTCGGACATGGAATTGTCGACTAAAACTGAAAATTTTGATGTTTAATTCGTCACATTTTGAATTTTAAGGGGTACTCTTAGGAGTAAATTTCACGAGGAAACCAAATGTACCCTTTATAAAATCTCAAAGTTTTGATTCAACGGAGTTATAAGCTTTTAAAGTTTCCAAATTTTGTCTGACCTCTCCTATTGACTCGATCCACTGTGCGTCGGTTGATAAAATCCAGTCCCGGCACGCGTGTTTTGGCGGGTTGGCGTCGGCCATGTTGAAGTTGCGTTTCGACGGTGAAACGACCAAACCACGTATCTCGTTTGCGGTGTTTAAAAATCTACGCTCGCATTTTATTTTTTTGAAGTCGACCGAATCAATATCATTCCTTGAAATTTTCACAGAATTTTCTCCGCACAAAGAGGAAAAATCACAGACATTTTCAAGACTGGACGTTAAGAAGTTTTTCATTTAAAAAATAAAGTATGACAGGAAGTCTGCGACGTCGCAAACCGAGATACGTGGTTTGGTAGTTTCACCGTCGGTTTGCTTGGTATCATGAAACAGCGCGGCGCGCGATGAGAAATGCTAAGAAAATCAGGGCGCCTTCAATTATCTGAATATGCAACGAGGACTACCCCAGAGCACGAATAGTTGTATCCAGACGATGCTGGCCAGAAAGTTTGGTTATGTGCGCCAGAGTACGATGTTCTATGCTGCCGTGCTAAAGAAAAACGCCCTATGAGCTCTCAGAGGTTGTCAAATGTATTTTGATAAAATACGAATAATCAGGGAAATCTCCACATTTTTCTCTTCCAATTTTTCAGAGAATTTCATTCACAATCATATCTAAATTCTCGGAAAATCTCGGGAGAAAGAGTTCATTAATGATCACCTTCAAAATTATCATTTTATCGGAGGAAATGTGGCAACCTTCGAATATTCATACGGCGTTTTTCTTTAGCGCGGCACTATTTCGGGCTCATATAACCGTTCCTCTCGGTTTATTCAGCTGTGCCTACTTCGTTTCGTAGGTATGACCGGACTTATAAACTAAATCGAACTGTTAAAAAGAGCTTGTTGGCTTGACCAGTGTGGCTCGGCGCGGCGTGCTTTGAGGTATATCGATTGATATGCCATTTAAACCTACGAAAAAGGATCGGTTAACAGGGTGTCCGCAACAAACTCCTTAATGATCGATTCTTTATCATAGCTTTAAATGAGGATAAATCGATAATCGATCATTCACGCCACGTCACTGGCTTGAATCGAAGTTTAGAAAGAGCTCAGTCGCATGAATCGACGATTTGTCCACCAGCGGGCTTATTGTTGAAATTGATAGACAAACACGGAGAAATAAGACGAGGTAATATTAGAGTACCTACTCAGGGAGAGTATGGACAACTCGAAAATTTGGAGGTTAGTTTTGATTAGGTCATGTAGCTTTTGGGGCCCAAAAAAGGGAGCCAGCCTATGAACTCGACTTATCCAGTGGCACTAATTTTCGCATTCCAACTATTTACACGGATCAAGAATTATAAAAGCACGTATAAAACTTTGATTTCGCTTACATTTTCTCAGTTTCAAAGTTTTAATCCCTAAAGACGCTTGTTTGTGATGCGCTGTCAGCAAGATATTGAAAGTCTTCCCAAAGCTTAGGTTGGCAGCGGCACTTTTCTAGTGATTTTCGTTTTTCACGTTGTCACCCATTTGGGCCCTCAGAGCGGGTCAAAGACATAAAGACGGAGTGCTCGTATCGAAAAGCACGGGGAAAAAGTGAAGCCTGGTTTGGCGCTGGGTGCTTGTGTGAGTGTGTAAATGAGCGCGGGAATCCATGGCGACATACGGAAATTTGATTTGAACTTGTCCTCTTGATTTTTTCACATTTCTTCTTTTAAACGTGTTTTAAATGCCTAAAACGAATATATTAAGAAAGTTAAGACTGCGTCCTATTATAATACACCTACTTTTGCTCGGTAATCTCAGATAAAGTTAGTTTTTCTTTTGCTCATGGTGGTTCTGCCGGTTCAAACAGGCCGTTATACAGTCCTAGATGACCGTTACTCCCAAATGAAATTAATCGGTCGACGACGGACCAAAGCTAACCTAAAGTTAAAAAAATATGAGTGGGTAAGTGAATTTGGGCAAAAATCAACCTAGAATACTTTGTTTCCGCAATTTTATTTAGTTCCCGCCCTACATTTAAATTTCAAACTTGTCCCGATTTCGCCGCCAATCCTCTAGCCAATAGTAGAGGTGATTGAAAAGAGGCTTCATTTTTTGCTTTTAGCACTCCGTCTTTATGTCTTTGGAGCGGGTAGAGGGTAAGTTACCTTAACCTAGGATCAATTAAAATTCAGGGTTTTTAGGGTAAAGCGCTTTATTAACTGTTTCATGGATTTCCCGGTAGCCGTGAATTCGACTGCTGGCCACTTGAATAGCTTCCACTCAGGATGTAACAGTATATGTAAAAATAAACTAAAAGAAACATGTATAGTATAAAGGTTCTCCTTATCATTTTATTTATATGTTTATTATTTTTTTATTTTATAATACGTACATAATGAGCTTCTGACGGAACTGTAGTACACGTCATGCTATGATACACAATTGGATGATTGCATGATTACACGGTTTGCATGATTGCATGACTACATGGTGCACACTGAAAAAAGAATTTCGGTGTATTTACTAAGAAAAGGGTAAAATTACCAAGAATTCAGGGTTCTATTAGATCCAAGTTTTTTCTCGGTAAAATTATTGACTTTCTCGGTAATTTTACTGGACCCCGGTAAAAAAGCCAATATTTTTTATCGACTGTGGTAGAATTACCGAGATAAAATGGCAAAGTTACCGGGAATTGCTTACCAATAAAAGTGGTATTCCTACCTGAAATAAACAGTAAAAATACTGGTTTTTAGGTATAAGCTTACCAGTCTGTCTTGGTAAAATTACCTATAATTGGTAAAAAAAAGTGAGATGGTAAAGGTACCAACGGACCTTAGTAAAAACGCCGAGAATTTTTTTTCAGTGCATGACTTATTAAATTATATCCGTTCGACTAAAATATAACCAACCCCATTTTTTTCATTTTTCTTTTTTTAGTTCCATAATATATTCATCCAGATATTTTGAAGAGATCATTTTTGTGGTGGTGCTGACCATTCCTTCGGGTGCTTGGACCTTATATGACTCCTGAGGGCATCTTTTGTTCCGTAACGTTTTCCATTGGTACAAAATGGACAAATTGTCTGGCCAGTGTGATATTCCATGTGTCTAGTTAGACTTTCTTTGTTTCCGTATTTTTTGTCACATTTGTCGCACTCAAAACTTTTAGGCAATTGGTTGATTTCTGAAAATAGATGCACAGGAAAAAGAATTGACAACATCACGTATGAATTACACACATATGGACCGCGTTAAACAGAAAGGAACCAAGCCACATCAGCTATTGCCTAATTTAATCGGGCAATTAAATTTTTTACATGAAATCAGTTGTGCGGATTTTCGTGTAAATTTCAGCGGTTCTTCTTCAGAGTACGTAGCAAATCCCTTCAAATTTCCAAAGAAATCCACACAAACGTTCTCTCGGAAAAAATTAAATTGCCCAGTTAAATTTGGCAATAGCTGATGTGGCTTGGTCCCGTTTTATTAAACGCGGTCCATATAACAATGAACGGACCGCGTTTAGCAGAAAAGAACCAAGCCAAATCAGCTATTGCCAGCTTCGACCAGGTAACTTAATTTTGTACAAGAGAACATTTCAACGGCCTCTTAGAAAATGTTTTGAAATTCGCTTCGTACTCCACGGAGAATTCTCTGAAATTTGTACACAAATCCACACAACCGTATTCGTATAAAAAAATAAATTGCCCAATCAAATTTGGCACAAGCTGATGTGGCTTGGTTCCTTTCTGCTTAATGTGGTCCAAATTATAATGAAGCTGGAGAGTCAAAATATTCGATGCCTCGAAAAAATCGGGTTGTGGTGAAAGTACCGGTTTTCAGTTCCCCCAGCAACTAGCAAGGGGGATCCAGAATCTGCCGTGCAACGCCAAAAACGCCGTAAGCGCCATTTTAAATTTTTTGGAAACAATGTTTTATAGCAGAAAAACTTGTGTAGGTACCCTTGGACGATTTTTTTTACATAATTCTGTCGCAAATACTGTCAAGAACTTAATCTGAAAATTTGAGGTACACGGGTAAAATAGTTTTTATTTTATAAAGTGTTGGATTAAAAACGAAACGCGGGCAAATCTTCACAGATTTACGGCGTTCTTGCTTAACACTGCAGAAATGTCTACGAAGCAACCGGTCCCTTCCTCTTGCTCCTTCTAAAACCCGTGCTCCCCTGAGACTCGGCGAAAATGAAAGGGACGATCGAAATGTTTAAAAATATAAAGTGAATGATAATAATAATAATTAAAATACAAATATATTTTAGGTATCATAACGTAGATACCATACCACATTGAAGGTAGGTCGAGACAATTCACTTTCGGATCGGATCAGATATTACTCCAACTTAGATTCAAACAGAGTGATATAGAGTCAGTTAAAGTAATTTCAGGATCAATTAGAGTAGAGCGAATCAAAATATACCCAAATTATAAGCAAGAGCAAAAGTGAACGCAATCTTCCTTTCAAAATGGGAAGGACATTATTGTTTTTAACAGTTATTACGATGCTGCGCCTCTGACAGACTTTGTTTTCCAGCCGCTGAAAACATAAATGATTCCGTAATGTTTAGGCTGCGACTTCTGTGAACCCATTTGTCAGAGTGCCCAGTGGCTTACAAATCTTCCATATGACATTGAGCTGCCTTCAGGGTTTACACTCTGAGCACCCATGATGGCTGAAGGTCATTATTTTATTTTATTGACGAACATCAATTAGACCACATTTCGAAATTTGGACCTATAGATTCTAGCCCGGTTTAAAAACAACGTATGTGCCATTAGTTTTCCTATGCACGTAAGTGTTTTTCCAGAAGAGTCAGAATTTCTAGTTCCAAATTGCGAAATGCAGTCCAATTACAAAAGAGACGCATTATTCTGCCGTGCTAAGGAAAAACGCAGTATGAACCTTCAGGTGCTGCCAAATTACCTTTCATAAAACACGAATTTCAAGGTAAACTTATGGATTTATTCCCTCCAATCTTTCAGATAATTTTGCTCGAAATTTTACATAAAGTTCCTGAGCTTTCAAGGAAAAATATTCATAACTCCTCCAAATAAATAAACCTTTTACGGAAGGAAATTTGGCAACACTCGAATGTTCATACGACGTTCTTCCTACGCACGACAATATTGGGACCCGATGACTCGCATCCGAGTGTCCTCAAATATCAATCATCTCTGGGATGGAGCCCGGGACCTCAGTTTTGGTAGAGTCCCTTCATACTGAATGTAAAGACAATGTAAATCCATTCCTGATTGGTTCCCGTATTCTCAACAGGTACCAGTCATAATGCCTTCACTTTTATACATACATATTTTTGGGCTAAATGAGAGACGACGTTTCTCCATTTGCGACGTTGCAGACTTCCTTAGAAATTTTATTTCTCTTTCGAGAAACCGGTCAACATAGAACTTAAATTCTCCATGATTTTTCGTATTCGAAAGCAGAAGATCTGGTTCGAAATTTAAAGTCGTAAATTTGGATTGTTCTCATGGAAGAGATGAATTGAGAACGGAAATTTTGAAACACCGCAATGGAGATACGTGGTTTCGCACTTCAGTCGGACCGTTACGGACATCCAACAAGCTTAAATAGTTGCATCAAGTCCCCGTCACCGCCGACCAACGCGTTTGTCGATCGAATCAACTACAGATATCATGCGTAGGAATTCAAAACGCCTTCAATTTTTTGAACGCAATACGGACATCCGTCGAGGTTGTATAGTTGTATCAAGGCGCCGTAGCAAGCGCGTCCCATTGTTTATCGTTACAGACGAATATAAGTTGAGAGAGGCCAGTCATAATGCATACATACATATTTTTGGGCTAATGAGAGACGACGTTTCTCCATTTGCGACGTTGCAGACTTCCTTAGAAATTTTATTTCTCTTTCGAGAAACTGGTCAACATAGAACTTAAATTCTCCATGATTTTTCGTATTCGATAGCAGAAGATTTGGTTCGAAATTTAAAGTCGTAAATTTGGATTGTTTCTCATGGAAGAGATGAATTGAGAACGGAAATTTTGAAACACCGCAATGGAGATACGTGGTTTCGCACTTCAGTCGGACCGATACGGACATCCAACAAGCTTAAATAGTTGCATCAAGTCCCCGTCACCGCCGACCAACGCGTTTGTCGATCGAATCAACTACAGATATCATGCGTAGGAATTCAAAACGCCTTCAATTTTTTGAACGCAATACGGACATCCGTCGAGGTTGTATAGTTGTATCAAAGCGCCGTAGCAAGCGCGTCCCAATGTTTAAAGTTACAGTTCAACGCAACGTCAAAATTTGACGTATTTGACTCTAAAAGATCGATGTAAAAATTGATTAAAACTAAAGATTGCGTGCCTCTCTGTTTTTTTCCCCTCTTTTATTCATTTTTGCATTTTCTGTCGGCACAACTGCGGCTCGTTGAGATTAATGTCGCTTGGAAAAGGTTTTACAAACATTTGTCACGTTTTAAGAATATAAATGTTTTCAAAATGCAGTAATAATTTTGTAAAGAAAAAATAAAAAAAAGTACCTATACACATATAAGGTATATTGTACATTCAATATTTCAAGGATAGAAATAAAACCAAATATTCACCTATGATAATTTAGAAAGATGATTCAAAAGGAGAAAGTAATAACATTTCATTTAGAAAATGAGCAACCATAACAACACCTCCTTCTCTCTCAATTTTTCATTTCCATATCGTCAATATACTTTTACATACCGATTAAAATATAACGCTTGGACCAAGTCACTGTTGCATATTTTACGTGTGGGCGTAAACTACTGGACAAGAAAGGTGCGCGGACAAAAAATCGTTGACAAAATGTCTTGAAACCAAATTAAACGGAGAACACGATTCTTGCAACGAAAATTACTGATATTCACTACCAACCAAGATATTTAATGTTTTTTGACGCGTGAATTCTAACCGCCCGCCCATGAAAACTTAATGGTTTACGTGCGTAGGATCTCAAACTAAACACTATCGTGGTAGTGTCTGATGCGACACGAAAATATGGCAATCTCAATCTTGACGCTCAGCTATAACGAATTGTTTATACACTTTGAGGTGGGAAAGGAACAATGTTTGATTAATAAAGCTTGCCAATACCGTTGTTGTGCGCGATTTGACTCGCGTAGAGTATTGTTTCTTGTGACCGGGCCAATGTATCCAATGTAAAATTTAAACGTTAATATCTTGGTTGGGAGTTGATTTTAGTTATTTTTGATGCAAGAATTGTGTTCTGCGTAAAATTCTGGCCTTGAAACATGTATCCGAGTGCTTAAATACGTACCTTGTCTAGTGATCCATTCCCATCCAAATTGTGAGTTTTCCTAAAATCGTTACTTCGCATTATTTTCAAACGAGAACTTGGCAGAAATGTTCCTTGCGGTAAAAAATGAATGGTGACACTCCTCAATAGTCAAAAATTAAAGAAAAATACATGCTGACCAACGGTCATCAAATGGTCTAGTTTGATCGTCTTTCAAGACTTACAGATAGGAGAAATCGCAGAAATTTAAAAAATAATGTATGACAGCAAGTCTCCAACGTGTCAAACTGTGAGGAGGTTAGAGGTTTCACCATCGAGTAACACTGTTCTTGCGGGAACTCTATTAGTTCCGAGAAATCAAGAAAAAAAAAAAAAACGCATAAAATTGTGGAAACCGTGAGAAATTAAATAAAATTACTGCATATAGAAGGTTACCTTGCCCTAGACTATAACTTTGACCTCGACCTTGACTTTGAACTTGACCACTTACACCAGATGGGCCTCCCGTACCAAGTCTTGTAGGTTGTGCTACATGCGATGGATTGGCAAATGACTGCAGATCATCTCTTGAAATGCCTAGTCTTGTTATCTGCGTAACATCAAAGCTGGAGGTAGCCCTTTGACTGAACGGGGGAATCGATGATGATGAGGAACCCACGGAAAACCCTTCGGTGTACGGAGGCACGCCTAGAGGTAAATATAAATTAGTGGACAGGTGTCTATATAATACATTTTTTAGTTAATCAAAATTACACCAAAATGATTCTGCGAGGCACATTTTGCAAAGATAATTGATACCCGATTGTACACCAGTAATTAGCAGAGTGAGATGATCTTGCGGCAATGTATTCTGCCGTGTTAAGGAAGAACGCCGTATGAGCCTCGAGTGTTGCCAAGTTTCCTTCGATAAAAACCGAGTTTACTGGGAAAATTGCGAGTATTATTTTCCGATTTTGTGCGCAATGTAATCTAGAATAGCTGAAAATTTTCAGGAAAAATAATCATGAATGTTGTCAAATATACAGGTTTTATTTGGCAACTCTCGAATATTCATACGGCGTTCTTCCTTAGCACGGCAGTATCAGTAACCGGTGAATAACATATTTCGATTATATTTTACAAAAAGTGACGTGGATATCTTGGCTCGTCCATTAAAGCATGTGCGATCATGAAGAATCCGATAACACATATCGACGGTGCAAGTCGGCAATCACATAACTCATTTGCGGTGTCTGAAAATCTCCGCAACTATGTTATTTTTTTAAAGAAGAACAAATGGACATGATTCCTTGAAGTTTTTGCAGAATTTTCTTCGCACATAGAAGAAAAATCACGGCAGTTTTAAATAATTACCGTTGAGTAGTTTTCCGTTTAAAAAATAAAGTATGACAGGAAGTCTGCGACGTCGCAAACCGAGTTATGTGATTGCCGACTTTCACCGTCGATATGTTGTTTCTAAAAGGGGCCGAAAATAGTCGTTATATCATCAACAAATGTAGCGCACACAGGTTGAACTTTAAGAAAAATGAGACAATTTTCGGCCCTAAAATTGGTGGAAAAATAAATGTGAAAAAAATATTTTCTAGGGCTTCATACCGCCTGTGAGATAAATCATATTCCATCCCCATCTGCTTTTGCTACAACTGAGCTGATCTGCAGCGTTGTCAAACCCTTCTTAAAAATTTTAAAACACGGGGGGAACCGGCGCAATTCACCATTTACCGGCTGACATAATTAGAGACAAAGCGAGACCCACCACTGGCCCCTAGGGTGCGTCAAAAAAATGAAATTCTGAAATGTTCCACTCCCCTGGCGGCAATAGATGACACTTGGTAAAAAAAATATTTACCAAAATTTGGGCCAATTTCAACCATTTTAAATGATGCGAAAGATCAATTTTGTGATGAAATTATGATACAAGGGTCGCTCCAAAAGTAAGTTTCCCTATTTTTTTTTCTCTGCAACTATTAAAGCTAGAACAAATCAATAAAAACGTTGTTATAGGCCATACTTCCAGCATTTCAACAAGCTAAAGTTTTTATAATTTGGCTTACTGGGTGCCGAGAAAATGCGGTTTTTCCGCACGAACCTCCGTGCTCCGCGGGTCCAAATTTTAGCATTTTGAAACTGGACATGATTCGCACGATAGAAGTTTGTATCTCAACAAATAACAGGTGAACCGAGCAAACGTTTAATTATTATTCATAGTAATGAGGTCCTGACCATACTTTTCAACATAGTCTCCGCCGATATCAAAACATTTTTACAATTAATCACGGCCGTAATGCCGCAATCGCACGCTGAATGTGGGTGCTGAATGTGGCTTGAATGTGGAAGTCATCGGCCCGATGCCTGAATTTTGCGCGTGACGCGCAAAATTCAGCAACGATTCTCAGCAACCATCGGACTAATGTCGGATTTGCCTGAGCTGTTCAAGAAGATTTGACACACATCTGGATGAAAATAACTCGAATTAGCGAAATTTCAGCCGTTGGGCGATGACTGTTGACTTCCATATTCAGCTGCTATATTCAGCGTGTGATTGCAGCAAGAACACCGTGCCAGCCTATGTTATTCGCGCGGCCAATGAAAAACCGGCACAAAATTGAAGCCTAAAAACTCGTAGACCAAAAAGCGGCACAGTTTTCCTTTAGTAAAAAGATACGAATGGCCATTCTCTATCAGTGAAGGTGCTCGAAGAAGTACGTCCAAATATTAGATGATACACTGAAAAAAAATCTCGGTGTATTTACTAAGAAAAGGGTAAAATTACCAAGAATTCAGGGTTCTTTTTGATCCCAGTTTTTTCTTGGTAAAATTACCATCAATGGAATTGGTAATTTTACCGAGAAATCTCGGTAAAATTATTGAACTTTCTCGGTAACTTTACTGGACCTTGGTAAAAACGCCAATATTTTTTATCGACTGTGGTAGAATTACCGAGATAAAATGGCAAAGTTACCGGGCATTGATCACCAATAAAAGTGCGGTATCCTTACCTGAAAAAACAGTAAAAATACCGGTTTTTACGTAAGATTACCAGTCTGTCTTGGTAAAATTACCAATAATTGGTAAAAAGGTGTGATGGTAAAGGTACCAATGGACCTTGGTAAAAACGCCGAGAATTTTTTTTCAGTCTAAAAAGGCCACAAACTTTTTAGGTGTTTTCTCCCCTAATAGTGCGAACCCAGCACTATTTCATCACCTTGTTAAACCTGAACTACAGTTGAAATAAGCGAAAGCTATAATTAACCCTTCAACCTGACCAATCGAACACAGTAGGTATTTCACGCTGTTAGTCTTGCAGCTTTATTTTAGGGTTTACAAACGAAACCTTGGGCGGGGGAGGAAGGCAGCTAAAATTAGCCTCTGGGCATAATTTATGATTTTTTTTGGCTAAAATTGTCAATTATTATTTTTGTTAAAGAAGAAACCTGGAGGAAATGAAGATCCCGAGGCCTGATGAGCGGACGGAGGACCAGGATTGAATCTGGTGTTTTTAGAGGACCCTACGGGGAGTGCGGGAGGACTATGACGTCTCTTCCTGGTTCCCGACGTTTGCCCCGCTCCGGTGAAACACCTCAACCGCGGGTCTCTCGGCGGAGGAAGATTCGGCCCGCAACTGTCGAGGGTCCTGGTTATTTCCATCCCTCTCGAGACCGGGACGAGAGCCGAGCATTCCCAAGTGTTGGACATTCTGCGGCATGCGGCGCCCCGCCAACCGGTGCAAACGTTGAGTCCGATGCTCGTCAAAGCGGCGAAAGCCCTTGAACAATCTCCGTCGAATCGATTCTTGTACAATTGACCCGTCTTCGGTGTGATGGTTCTACAAGTTGCACCCTTGATGATTTGGTTGAAGGCCGAGACATACGCCGGGTCATCCGGTTTCATCTGCGAATGGAGATGTTGCATGTGTGAGGGATTTGCGATCTGACCGTTGATTCTTAGGTAAAAGTTCGCGAGAAAGACGATGGTGCCACTCAGTGAATAATAATAGTAATTAAAATACAAATATAATTAAGGTATTATAACGTAGATACCATACCACATTGAAGGTAGGTTGAGACAATTCACCCGTAGATCGGATCAGATACTACTCCAACTTAGATTCGAACAGAGTGATATAGAGTCAATTAAAGTAATTCAGGGTCAATGGAGATGTTGCATGTGTGAGGAATTGGGGATTTGACTGTTGATTCTTACGTAAAAGTTCGCTAGAAACACTATGGTGCCACTGGTGTCCTCTGAAATCAACTCCCAAGCTCAAAAAAAGCTCTGAAAGTGAGGCCAAAATGGAGGGGATATCCCACCCTACCCTGAGAGTCCACCTCTACATCAAGACGAACTCTCCATGCAAAGATAGGGAGCGAATACATTGACAGGGCTGCCACTTTATTTGGGGACTCCAAAACTGAGAACACGGCAACCCTGCTAATGTATTTGCTCCCTATCTTTGCATGGAGAGTTTGTTTTGATGTAGAGGTGGACAGATCAGATACTACTCCAACTTAGATTCGAACAGAGTGATATAGAGTCAATTAAAGTAATTCAGGGTCAATGGAGATGTTGCATGTGTGAGGAATTGGGGATTTGACTGTTGATTCTTACGTAAAAGTTCGCTAGAAACACGATGGTGCCACTGGTTTTCTCTGAAATCAACTCTCAAGCTCACAAAAAGCTCTCAAGTTGAGGCCAAAATGGAGGGGATATCCCACCCTACAGTGAGAGTCCACCTCTACATCAAGACAAGCTTTCCATGCAAAGATAGGGAGCAAATACATTATGGCAGTGATGCCGTGTTTTCAGTTTTAGAGTCCCCCAATGAAGTGGCAGCGCTGTTAATGTATTTGCTCCCTATTTTTGCATGAAGAGTTTGTTTTGATGTAAAGGTGGACTCTCAGGATAGCGTGGGATATCCCTCCATTTTGGCCTCAACTTGAGAGCTTTTTTTGAGCTTTTGAGTTGATTTCAGAGAAAACCAGTGGCACCATCGTGTTTCTCGCGAATCTTTACATAAGAATCAACAGTCAAATCGCAAATTCCTCACACATGCAACATTTCCTTTTAATGTTTTTACATGAAAATTTGCCGTGTGGATTTTTGTTTTGCAAATACCAGTGAGTTTTCTGCATAGTACGAGGAAAGTTCCCTCAGATTTTCAAAACAATTTTCAATATAATGTGATTTTAAGACGGATTGCACGTATGCGGTATGCCAAATCGAGTCGCTTTTCATAAGTCGTTTAAGGGGAGCCAGACACCCTATCTTCCCAATGTTAACGTTTGTGCCTTTTTCTCAGGATCTACTAAACAGAAATAACTTCTCTTTTTTTTTGTTTTAAACTTTGAACCCTCCTGAACATTTTAACACGGGCATTTTTTAAAATTTAAAAATTTGAAATTTTGGTGAATTTTTGAAATTTTTTTGTTAGAAATCATAGAATTTGGACATTTGAAATCAAATTTAAAAAATCCAGCTCAAAATTTTGAAAAAGCTCGTGCTAAAATATGCAGGAGAGTGCAAGGATTAGAACAAAACAAAGTTTTTGAAAATCGGTTCAGTAGATCCTGAGAAAAAGGTACATGAGTGCTGAAAAATGTAGTTTTCGGGAAATGAGGAATTAAAACAGGAGAGAACATAGCGAGGGAGGGCCGAGCAATCTGAGTTTTAGTGTAATTTTGACTTTAAAAACTGCAAACCTTCCCTCACTAAAACGCGTGTAACTTCAAAACTACTCATCAGATCAAGTAAAACTTGGTCTGAAATTAAACGTGAGAAGTTGGAGATTAAGATTAGCCAGAAAATAAAAAAAAAAATAATTTTTTTTTTTAATTTTCAAGTGTCTGGCTCCCCTTAAGTCGATTTAAATCCTTCACGCGGTCATCTCAAATTTTCAAAAATGAGGGGATGGATATTTGTTCTTTCAGGCCAAAACATGTCTTTGATTTTAGTGTGTTTTCGCATTTGTAAGTGGCTATCAGAAATATAAAATCAGGTCAGTAAGTAGGTTTGTATTGAATTTTACGCAGAAGTAGTGTAAATGAATGCACTTGTGCAAATCACGTCTTAAAACGGTGATATTTGGCTTAAGGTAAAGTTGGTTAAGTTTGTTAGTTTAGGTTAGGTCAGGTAAGGTTAGGTTAGGCAAGGTTAGGTTAGAGTAAATAAGATAAGAAAAACAAGACTTGAAATTTGAAAGATGTTATAGAGGGAAGTTTTAAGTTTCGTTAACACCGTGATCATCTTTCATATGAGTCAGAATTTTTTATTTTTTGATGATCTTGGTGTCAACAAAAACTTAGAAAAACTGTTTGTCGACACCGTAATCGATGACATCATGCTACGTAATCCTATTTTTTCGTATCAAACTTTCAACATACCGATTCTCCTGTGTGGTAGAAAAACGACGAAGCAAGGAAAATAAAAAAATAGCGGAGGATCTTCACTTTGGAGAACAATTCCATTCTGCTTGGCGAATATAAACGCCGTTGTTGCACACATAGACACATATGAACACAGTGAGTCCTGACACAAAAGAAGGTGACAACTTAGTAGTTGCGCTGACCAAGATTGCCGTCATTTATACAATGCCACTGTGCATTCTGATCTAGAGCGCAAGCGCACGAACTTGACAGTTGGTATGGTAGTGGCTCAGTGGCCATTTTTCGGCGACTGCCCTGCGACACCTGCAGAGTGGCAAAATTTCATGAAACACAAAATCTTGACTTTTCACCTGGAATATTTCAGATCTCAGAAATTTATGAAAGATATTGAAAATTACCTTTACCTTTCCATGTTTCGCAAAATGTAAAAATCGTGACTTTCTTCTATTTTTGTGTGTTTGAATGCGCGGGTTGCGTACTCCAAGCCCCTGAAAAATATGAAATATTCCACAGCCTCGGAAAATTTCATGAAATATTTCATTGAAATTTCCAATCTTTCATTTCTTTCTTATTACCTACGTTTCATGCCACCCTGGAAACCTACTGAAAGTTGTAACTGCAGCCCTTAATCTTGGCTCGAAATAGTCGAAATGTCTCCTCTGCTCCCGAAAGGCTCGATGTAAACCTCCTCAATGATATTTGGCAAGACAGGTCTACTCTCAGAATTCGTTGGTGGTTTTGGCGGTCTGTGTTCAAGGGCTACCTCTTTTTGGCACTTTTTTTCAATTAAAGTTTATTAAATATTTACAGCGTATAACACGAGACGACAAGGCCCTTGCTCGAGAGAAGTAGAAGTTTACTATACTATACAAAGAGAAAGATTAAGATTAAGAAACGCCAGAATAGTTGGCATGAACATAGATCTAGGAAATTGGCAGTTAACAGCAGCTAGCTAGTAGGCAGCTAGTTCTCGACACAATCGCAGTTAATCCGATGGCTATACCAAGAGAACCTCTCGGAGGTTGACGAAATTGTATCATGCATTTGAGTCAATCATATTCGCCTCTCTTGCCGTGCTAATAAGAAAGAACGCCGTATTAGACTTCAGACGTTGCCAAGTTTAAAAATACATGTTTTTTCAAGGGAAATTTGGCAACTCTCGAATGTTCATACGGCCTTCTTCCTTAGCACGGCAGTATTGATCCTGGACTTCATTTCTGGATTAATTGAGAAATAAGATTCATCCTTGGCTCGATTGATATGCAATATTTGCAACTCGGAAGTTTTCACGCTTAACACACGTTCTCAAGTTTCCCGCGTCTGCGGCCAGTTTTTCTCAGTCACCGCCGCCGACCAGGTTTGCACAGGCAGAGGAGTAAGAACTGCCAGAGATAAATAAACAATTAAGTTAGTTTCTTCTATTGTATGATTTCATTTGTTTTCAAGCTTTCGTTTCCTTCTTCTTCCTTTATTTTGCATGAATAAAATCTTTGAGTCAATTGAAATCTCCCGCAAGAAGAGTTTATAACAGTTTCCAAGATTGTTTGTTTATATACGTTGGGTCACTCTTCGAGCAAACCTGCGACTACCAGCTACCAAGAAAAACTGCCCGCATACGTGGTGAATTTGGAAAAGCGCGTTACAAACTACCGCGTTAAGGAGCTGATTCCAGACTTTTTTGATGTGCCTAACGTGATTTTTGAGAGAATTTACTCTTGGGAAGGGTGTCCAGTTGGCTGTTTTTCTTGCTTGCAACAGGCCTATTTGGTCAAATCCGGAACGGCCCCGCACGTTAATTGTGAATTAAAAACGGGAAAAAGAGGTTGGGGTTCGGTCCCCAAATACGTCCAATTTTGAGCGGTTCGTTGCGCGTACACCAGGCTGCAGCACATTATGGCTACAAAATGTGAAAGAAAAAATTAAAGTGCTTTGGAAATCATTAAAGTTGAAACGGACACATTATATTTTCCTTTATTACATATTTTTATCCCCATCAATTTAAATGAAAATAATCAACGGAGAGTGTCCAAACATTTAAATATCATGAAGCGAAAAACGCTGACTCCGCGAGTTTAAACACCAGAGCCTAACACAGAGCGGAGAGGTGAGCTGCCAGCGTGAGACGCGCACTAGCGCCTACAAACCGAACGGGATACTTCACGCATTGCGCAATGCTTGAAGTATGCACTTAGGTTTGTAGGCGCCAATGCGCTGGCCGGCCGCGCGCCGCAGCGTGCCACGGCGCCTCAAGCAATTATTTCACAACAGAAGTGTTGCACGCTATCATACGAAATTGAAGGCGCTTCAACACATTAAGAATGATAGGCATCCTTTAAGAGTAAAGAGCTTTCCTCGCGAAATTAATGATGACACTACGGCACAAAAAGAGAGCGGTAGTCAACAAACTCACCAAGTCCCAGCATGTCCCGTGTTTAATAACGTTTAGCATAACTTTTAAATTTCATCAGAGAAAAAAGTGACTCGATGTAGGCAGAGACATTCTTGAGCATGCTGCCAAGAAGATTTTATTTTAAATCAAAAATGAAATATCTGAATGAAAACGGGTTTCTGCTTGACATAAGTGACTTATCTTTTTATATAAGTATATTTGCTTCTTTAAGCAAGCATTATTTTCTTTGTTGATTCATAAGGATATCCTCTCGGCGGTATATTTGAGCATATTTTTGCTAGAATTAGGTCACTTTTTCCTTCATTGCAGAGGAGGAAAAAAGAACCACTCAAAGTAAACAAACGACTAACTAAGTTGTTCTATAGTATGATTTTATTTGTTTTCTAGTGTTTCTTTATTTTTTATTTCTTTGTTTTGAAAAAAACAAAAGCTTTGAATCAATTAAAATCTTACGCAAGGAGAGTTTATAACCAAAGACATAAACACAAGGGGTGAAAGCAAAAAATGAAGCTTCTTTTCAACCACCTCAACTATTGGCTAGAGGATTGGCGGCGAAATCGGGACAAGTTTCTTTTTCAAATGTAGGGCGGGAACTGAATAAAATTGCGTAAACAAAGTATTCTGGGTTGATTTTTGCCCAAATTCCCTTACCCACATATATTTTTTTAGCTTCAGGTTATTTTTGGTCCGTCATCGACCAATTATAATTTCATTTGGGAGTAACGATCATCTAGGACTGTAACGGCCTGTTTGAACCGGCAAGACCACCATGAGCAGAAGAAAAACTAACTTTGTCTGAGATTACTGCCCATTACCTAATTGATTAATAATTTGATATTCAATAGAGGTATGCCTTGTTATGTTTGTCGGAGTATGTGTATCAGTAGTTGTAAAGTAGGTGTATTATAAATATTCAATGTCCCAACTTTCTTAATCTATTCGCTGTAGACATTTAAAACAGGTTTAGAAGAAGAAATGTGGAAAAATCAAGAGGACAAGTTCAAATCAAATTTCCGTTTACCGCCATGAATTCTCGCGCTCATTTACACACTCACACAAGCACCCAGCGCCAAACTAGGCTTCATTTCGACTGCATTTTGCAATTTGGAACTATAAATTCTGGCCTGGTTTAAAAACAACGTAAGTGCCATTAGTTTCTCCATGCACACAAGTGTTTTTTCAGATGAGCCAGAATTTATAGTTCCAAATTGAGAAATGCATTCCATTTTTTCCCCGTGCTTTTAAATACGAGCACTCCGTCTTTATTTCTTTGTTTATAACAGTTCGCGACACTCTTTGTTTATTTAGGTTAGGTCTCTCTTCGGGCAAACCTGACTGCCGGCTACCAAGAAAAACTGCCAAGAAAAAAGCGTGTTACAAACTACGCAGATTGCGTGCTAAGGAGTGGATTTTAGACTTTGATGTGACTTGCGAGTGAAAACGTGATTTTTGAGCAAATTTACCATTTTGCTTGCAACAGACTAATTTTTTTGCTAAAGCCTTCAATGTTCAGTACGCAACGTAGATGTCCTTAGAGCACGATAAGTTCAACAAGTTCAAGTCCCACGAATTACCATTTAGTAACGTACCTCAAACTGTCAGCCTCCACTACCAGGAAAAATTGCTTTTTAAAGGTTAATTGGAATCCCCCGAAAACAATCCCCGATTGGTCTCCCTCGAAAGATTTCGGAGAAGCCATTACAAGCTATAAGAGCATCAAAAGTGGTAGACTGCTTTTAGTATCCAAGGTCTAATGTTGCGTGACACGGTTCTGCTAAACAAGTCTGTCACCTACACTGCCGTGCCATTAAGGAAAAACGACGTATGAACCTTCAGATGTTACCAAATTTCTTTCTATAAAATACCAATTTTCGGGAAAATCCGTCAATATTTTTCCTCTAATTTTTTTGTTAAATTTTACTCACGATCGGATTTAAATTTGCTGATTTCAAGAGACTATATTCACAACTCTCTCCAAAAAGTTGACATTTTGTCTGCGGAGATTCGGCAACTTTAGCAGTGGCGTGGCGTGAATTGCGATGTATCGATTGTTATGCCATTTATACCTATGGAAATGATCGATAAACAGGGTGTTCGCAGCGAACACCTTGATAATCGATTCTTTACCACGGATTATAAATGGGGAAATATCGATAATCGATCATTTGGACCGAGTTTAACAGAAAGGAACCAATCCACATCTGCTATTGCCAAATTTAACTGGGCAATTTAATTTTTTACAAGAGATCGTTTGTGCGGATTCCTTTGAAATTTTCCCAGATAAGACATAATATTTTTACAATATTGGGCAAATATTGTCAGTACTGTCGCAATATTTACACAATACTGACAATATTTTGATAATATTATAATCAAAATTATTTTTTTAAAAAATATTTAAAGAATCATCATTTAGTATTTTTAAAAATAATATGTTTACCCAAAACATCATAAAAATATTTTCAGAATATTTGTATTTCAATACTGTAAACATTTATATCGTGAGAGTATTTTTAAAATATCAGTACATATAATATTTATATTCAAAATATGTATTATATATTTTAAAAACATTTTAAAAGACAGTAATGCATTGGTAAGTATTTTCAAAATATTTTGAAAATATTTTAAACAATAATACTGCTATTCAAAATATTTTTAAAATATTTTCGATATCCTAATCGGTATAAGTCATCATACTAAATGCCTGCCCATAACGAAAAGTATTAAACATAATAAGGCTTACATTTAAGACGTAGCTCAAATGTGTTCTTTCTGAACAATTATCCATTATTTTCAACCTTATTATTCATAAAGGTTATTGCAGTTGTTGTCAAATTTAATATAATATAATATAATATATATTTTTTTGCCTCCCAAGAAATTGTTGAATTTCCACCTCCTTGAGGTCATTTTCAATGTATTTGCGCGTGATCTCAGTTTATTTCTTTTTTTGTTTCGTTTGTAGTTCATGTACTGTTGTGAATATTATCATTGAATGAGAATGTTATCATTCATTCACATCTGGTTGTTTATTTTTTATTTTTCAAATTTCAAATGAAACATTTAAATTCAACTGAAGAAGAAATTCTTGATCTCGTGTGCTTATTGGTCTCCTGTTGAACTTGCACTTAGTAGCTGTGCAGCTGTGAGATTATGGCAATCGCACCTGCATAGTCTTTATGAGGAAGACATCAAACTGCAATCAAATGCAAAATGCATCTCAGAATGTCGATGAAAAATTTAAAGAGAAAAAAATAAATAAAATAATAGAATGGTGGAAATAATAGAATAACAGAGACAAAAGAAGAGAAATAAAATGAAGTAAATCAAATTAATGATAAAATGAAGTCAAAGACTAAACTGAAGTAAAACATTAGAGGGAGCAAGGAGATGAAGTAAAAAAACTGAGATGAAGAAAAAAATAAAGTATAAGGGAAAAAACTAAATGAGGTTAAAGAATAGAATGAATTTAAAGAATTAACTGAAGTCAAAAAAATTATGATGAAGTATTAAAATAAATTACAGTAAAACAAAACAAAGTAAAGGAATAAGAAGTAAATAATTAAAGAAAAAAAATGAAGCGCTTGAAAAAAAAAAAATAGAGTGAAGAAAAAAATAGAGTCAGCAAGGAAATAAAACAAAGTAAAACGATAAAATAAATTTAAAAAATATAGTAAAGTAAAAAGTAAAATAAATACACGGACAAATCCAGGCAGATGGAAAATATCCTAGTTGCCCGTCCAACTCGACGTTAAATACCGGTTTTAAGTCACTAAAATACATCGTCTAGTGAAGCTCAATCGGTAGGGTCGTCGGTTAGTGTTAGGTAGGTCCCGGGTTCAATCCCCAAGGTGGGATGAATAATTTCTAATCTGCAAAATCGATTCAATAACATCCCAGTGGTTTCATTATTTTTATTTTTCATGGTTTCTAAAATTATTTCCACAATTAACCCTTTTCCACCATCCCCTAGCTGCGAACCCCTAAATTGATTCAATATTGGTGTAGTATTGTCTCAATATTGATATCCAAATACTTTCCCTTTGAAGTACTGGCACAGTATTCTCAGCCAAAGTATTGGCACAGTATTTATGCCAAAAGGAAAGATGGTGTACGATTTTAACATTGGCTCAATATTTAACCAATATTGGCCCAATGTTTGCATAAATACCAAAACAATATTGTTTAAATATTGGCTAAATATTCCTGTCTTATCTGGGTTGAAGGAATTTGCTTCAAATTATGGAGAATTTTCACTGAAATTTGCACGAAAATCCGCACAACCGCTTTCATGAAAAAAATCAATTCGTCCAATTAAATTTGGCAATAGCTGATGTGGCTTGGTTCCTTTCTGTTTAACGCGGTCCATTTATGCCACGCCACTGAACTTTAGAATGTCTATACCACGTTTCTTCTCAGCACGGTCGTCACTCTAGATCTCATTTTTTCCCTCTTTCGCAGACATATCTTTGACATCTTTCATTTATTCATCTTTCCTCTACATATCGCACAAAAGACACGACGCAAAAAAGAGTTTCGAAAAATTGTAGCTTCAATGGCGACGGAGCTTAATTGCCTTTCTCAGTATTTTCAGTTTTTCTGAGGATATAATAATCGCACGAGATCAAGAAACTTTTCACGTGCGTCAGCCTCCTAATTAGGCACGAATTTTGAATGCGTCACCTCCGCGGAGCTATGCAGAAAAACTGATATCTTCGGCATTGTAACTGTGAATAACTAACATTGTTTAACACGATTTTTCTAATCAGTTTCTACTCCAATCCCTTTAAAAAGAGGAAGAAGGAACATATTTCTGTAATCCTCAAAAGAATGTATCGGAGACAAGGATACCCTGCTGAAAATGGCGAGTACAAATGGGTAGAGAATCAAAGTCATATGAATAGAATTTCAATTCATATGAATAGAATTTCAACTCATATGAATAGAATTTTAACTTATATGAATAGAATTCAACTCATATGAGTAGTGAATCAAAGTCACCCTGGTAAAAATTGGCGATAGGAGCTGCGTTTCAAAATACCCTAGGAGTTCTTATAGCCGACTAAAGAGAAGAGGGCTATTGAAAATCATAGCTGGCTGTAGAAAGCGGAGCAAATCATATAGCCGGGCTATACGAAGCTATAAAAAAGTATACAGTCGGGCTATAGTTCCTATCGCCGGGCTTTACACTTTATCGCCATTGGCTATAAAAGGATATAAGAAATTGTGTAGAAATTCGGACGCTTTGGAAATCATTAAGTTTGATACGGAACTACCTTAATATTTACAAAACACACATTATATTTTCCTTTAAAACATATTTTTTTTTTTTCATCAATTAAAATGAGAATAGTCCATACAGAGTGTGCGAACATTTCAAAATCATAAGTTGAAAAACGCTGACTCCGCGAGATTAAATATATATCAGAGCCTACTACAAAGCGGAGCGGCGACGCACTGGCGCCTACAAACCTAACAGGGATACTTCACGCATTGCGCAATGCGTGAAGTATCCGCGTTAGGTTTGTAGGCGCCAATGCGCGTTTCGCGCTCTCTGCCCGCCCGCCACGCCGCAGCGTACCACGGCGTCTGAAGCAACTATTCCACACCAGAGGTATTACACAGTATCATAAGTAATTGAAAGCGCTCTAACATGTTAAGAATGACAGGCATCTTTCAAAAGTACGGAGCTTTCCTCGCACAATAAATCAAGATACTACGGCACAAAAAGAGAGCGGTAGTCCAAAAACTAACTAAGTCCTAGTATCCGTATTTAGTAACGTTTAGCATGAACTTTATCGTCTGGCTGTTGCTTAATCGCCATCAGCTATTAAAGGCTATAAGATATTGTACAGCCGGCTACAGAAGCTCTTGGAAATCTTACAGCCGGCTTTAGGTCTATAGTATTTTGGAACACACATTCTACTGCCAATTTTTACCAGGGCATGAATAGAAATTCAATTCGTATGAATAGAATTTTAACTCATATTAATAGAATTTCATCACATATGAGTAGAATTTCTCTATTCAGTTTTCGCCAACTTATATGACTTGAGATTCCAACTCATATGACTAGAGATTGCAACTCACATGAGTTCAGCGTTGAATCTACCGTGTCCGATATCTCAGAAACTAGTCACCGCATCAAAAAAAGCATAAGAACAAAATGTTTTTATTTTTCAAATTTACCTACTACGTCGGAGACTCCTGGTCAGGAACAGCACTTCTGAAAAATGTTAAAAATTGAATTCATATGAGTTGAACTTTTCTACTCTTGTGAGAAGAGTATTCTAGTGACATGAGTAGTATTCCTGCTAATATGAGTTGGATTTCTACTCATATATTCTTTTGGGTCTCAGGGCTCATGTCTTAATGCACACAGTTCCGTTTGGCAGAAATGCGTTCAATTATGTGACGCGGCACGACGGGCTGTACACTTGTACAGACATACCTTCCGCGTTTCAAGCTCAGAGGCCGGAAGTTTCGGGTGTAGCATCCGCGACAGTCGAAGCTACCGCTCCAGCACCCGGAATTTCCGGCTTTTGAGCCTTAAACGGACGGTATGTTCCTATAATCCGTCACCTTTTATTCCATGCTGAGTATAATAAATCGACATTAAATTGTTTCAAAAAGGTCAGTTCTTTTAAATTTTTAATTTTTAAAACGGCAACTGTGCTAATGTATTTGCTCCCTATTTTTGAGTGCGACTTAATATATGTAGGGGTAGACTCTCAATATAGCGTGGAATATTCCCTCGATTACGGTCTCAACTGTGAGAGTTTTTTTGAGCTTGGGAGTTGATTTCAGAGAAGACCAGCGACACCAAGTCCCCAGTCAGTTGACCTACAGATTTTTGGCCTACATGACACTTGACCTACGACATTTAACCTACGTTATTTTTACCTTCGCTGTTTGGCTTACAATACAATTTGACCTACGCGTTTTTTGACCTCACGTACATTCGACCTAACCCCGATTTTCGTCATATTTAACCTAGTGTTTTTTTACCTCGAAAAAAGGATAAATGCTCCTGATGAGTATCTTCTTCAGAGAAGAATATTCGTAATTATCAAATGTTGGGGATGAAGTGTCACTTTAGTTATTGGGGAAAAACTTGGATTCTAACCTTATTATTCTCAGTTATTTTATCTTTCCTACAAAATTTCAAATTCTACTTTATTCGGTCTCGGCTTGTAGACCCACCCCACATCTTCCTTCTTTAACCAGAAAGTGACCCTGTGGAAAAATCAATTTTTGAGCTTACGCGTTAAAAATTGTGTATAAATATATATATTCAAGTATTGAGTAACGCACTTAGGGGGGACGTAGGGGGTTTGAGGCAGCGTTATGGTGCGTAACAAGGGGAGATGGGGGGGGGGGGCCCAGCGTTTTTGTAACCACTGCTCCAAGAATATTTGGTTGCATAATGCTAAATCGTTTGGTTGGGATGTCTCGCCGGGAGAACCACCAGTCCTTGTGACTGGGGGGGGGGGGGGGTTAGTTAACCGAACCGCGGACAACGGTGACTGCACTGTAGGCCTCGATCGTGGGACCGGAGAACACAATAATACTTCTGTGTTGAAGTGTGTTGAGGTGTTACCTGCTCAGCTACCATGGGAACCCGTGTGACATTATAACCGTGCTTTCACTATCCAGTAACCGCGTACCGGTTAACCGTGTTTTTTTCTCCGTGAAAGCTATAGACACACTTGAAAAAAAAAAAGTCTGCTACGGTCAAGCCGTCTCGGAATCTTGAAAAAAAATCAGCTTGATTCAAGAATTTTTATCTTAAAACAAGCAATTCATTGCTAAATTCAAGATTCGAGATTCTTATCTGCAGCTACCTTATAGCTTGGATCACCTGTTAGCTTGATTTAAGCAGCACAAAAATCTTGAGTCAAACCTGCTGAGTCTTCCATCAAGCCACCATGGCTGCTAATTCTAAGAAGTTGTTTCTTGATTCAAGATACTGTATACTCGATTCAAGAATCCTGGTTTCAAGCATGACACGAATCTTGGAAATAGCTGAAAAAATTAGACTTAAATTAAGTTTGCAGCCAACTTCTTGAATTATGTTTCCATTGGATTGTAACCACTCCGCCTTCATTTTCGACACGGGCATTAAGTTATACATTCCTACATTCTCAAGTCATTCCAGGAGATCTCCAAGAGCCGCGCATTTTAACAGTGCTGCAAACCGAGAACAAAACCCGCGGCAACGCACGACGACCTCAACATGATCCATGTCGAAGAATCAGTAACGTTTTATCCCTACGTTACGGAATTCTATGAAAAATGAATAAAACTTTCAGTATTTAGTATTGGATCCGAGCATTAAACGAAAAATAATTTAGATTCCGCCGGGTAGCTAATTTCAAGCAGCACGGCAATGCTTATTTCAATCTATACGTTCCTTGGCGGCTTTAAGATTTTTTCCAGCTTGCTTCAAGTTGATTTTGATTTGTTTCAAGCTACTTTTTTTTCCAGTGCAGAGAAGACTTAGGGCAAATGAAGTAATCCTATTGGTGGAAGTGGGTGGTCGCCATGGACAAAGGAGGTTAGTAATATACTAACTAAAGGCAACCGATAAGACATCCTACAGTTAGTCCATCATTTTCCCCCGAAGTCTATAAGAACCGCCTGTTTCAACCAAAAGGATCGCTCCATACTTCCTATGTCTTCTTTGTCTATCAATTTCAATAATCGGCACGCAGAACAGAGAACACAGTTACATGAACCAGATAGTTCGGCCGACAAAGAACGCTGAGCTCTCATAGTTCCTATAAACGCACGTGCTTAACTCTACGTATTGTATAAGTACATTTTCAATCCTTCTATAACAACTTTAT
This sequence comes from Bemisia tabaci, assembly GCF_001854935.1. NCBI lineage: Eukaryota > Metazoa > Arthropoda > Insecta > Hemiptera > Aleyrodidae > Bemisia > Bemisia tabaci. The sequence continues at coordinate 202,129 of NW_017547361.1, forward strand.
TTCTTCTTTTATTTGCACAAAGGAAAAGTACAATTTTTCCCTCTTTTATTTTCACCAACTGAAAGTACAAAAGTTAGGTACATCTTTAGACATCTGTGTGTCTTTGTAAAGCTTAAAATACAAAACGAAACTAATAAAATTTTAAAACTGATAGATTACCTCCTCTACATATCGAGGAGAAATATAAAGACACGATAATTGCTAGATAATCGTAAAAATATCTTTTTGTTTGAATTTTTTTTGTGGACGACCGGACCCGATCGAAGTCCGAAGAGCATGGGAAGACGCACATTGATCAGTGGCGTGGCGTGGCGTGCGCTTTGCGATATATCGATTGATCTCTGCCTTTTAACCCCATGGAAAAGGCTCGATAAACAGGGTGTTCGCAACGAACACCGTAATGATCGATTCTTTACCATAGCTTCAAATAAGGAAATATCGAAAATCGATCGTTCACGCGTCACGCCTCGTCACTCACGTTGATTATTGTAGAAGGAAATAATTTTGTGAACCCCATGAATGGACCACTAGACAAGGTACGAATTTCAGCATTCTGATACATGATTCTTCTCTAAAATTTCACGTAAAGTAGGACGCACACAACGAAAATTACCGAAATCAACTTCTTCCAAAGATATTTAATGATTCTTGATGCGTGAATTCAAACCACCCGCTCATGAAAACTCAATGCTCTACGTGATTCACATCGCGCGCTAAACGTTATCATGACAGTCTCTACGATATACAAATCTGGCAACCTCAATCTTGACGCTTTGGCTCAGCTATAGCAAATTGCTTATAGTTTGAACAACACATGGTGGGAAATGTGTATTGCTCGATTGAGAAGCTTGCTGAAACCGTTGTAGTGCGCGATTTGACTCATGTAGAGCTTTGAGTTTCTTGTGAGCGGGCAGTTCAAATTCCTCGTAACCAATGTGAAATAAAAATGTTAATATCTCCGTTGGGAGTTGGTTTCAGTAATTTTTGTTGCGTGAATCTTGTTCTTCGTGAAATTCTGGTCAAGAAACATGTATCAGATTGCTTAAATTCGTTTCTTGTCTAGTGGTCCATTTCAGGCTCATGAGATTTTCTGCGTTTTATCCGACTTTCCCACTGGTCCACTTCTGGAAGAACGCCGTATGAACATTCGAGAGGCGCCAAATTTCCTCTGATAAAATGTTTATTTTTGAGGAAAGTTACGAATATTTTTACTCGAAATTCTCAGGAACTTTAGGTGAGATTGAGAACAAAATTATCTTAAAAATCGGAAGAAAAGTATTCATAGGTCTACCGAGGAATTCGGTTTTTATAAAAGGGAATTTGGCAATACTTCAAGGTTCATGCGGCGTTTTCCCTTGGCACGACAGACTCCCAGAAGGGCGAGAGCTTCTGGATTGGTTTGCCGCACAGTCACAGAGTACATAGAGTCGTAATGTAAGTGGGAGAGCTGGCGCCACTTTTAAGCATTTTTCATGTCCCGAATTCCGAGACTCCTGTGTGACGCCGGGTCACTCTTTCGATACATAATCGATTGTTTGCGATACACGGGTACCCGACCATCCGATGACAACAACAACAAAGGAGATAGGAATTACCACGTATTCCACACCGCCATTTTGGATCGAAAATGTATCGAAAAAGCGACCCGAACTCGTTGCACACCGGGCTCGGAATTCGTCGAGCAGAACATGGCGCCAGCTCTCCAATTTACATTACGACTCTATTTACTCTATGCGCACAGTGGATCGAGTCAATTAGAGAGGTGATCGGACATGAAATTTTTGACTAAAAGTGCAAATTTTGATATTTAATTCGTCACATTTTAAATTTGAGGGGTGTTTCTAAATGAAAATTGCACGAGCAAACCAATGGAACCATTTTGAAAATCTCAAAGTTTTGATTTAACGGAGTTATAAGCCGTTTGTTTGAACGTCGTTGTCCGAACGGTCGAACTTGCTTTGAAGTTTCCACATCTTGTCCGACCTCTCCTATTCACTCGATCCTGGGTGCCGATGCAGTCGAGCTTCATAACATCAGTGGCGTGGCGTGAATTGCGATATATCGATTGTTAGGCCATTTAAACCTATGAAAAAATATCGATTATCAGGGTGTTCGCAGCGAACACCTTAGTAATCGATTCTTTACCATAGCTTCAAAGGCGAGATATCGATAATCGATTATTCACGCCACGCCACTGCATAACATACATATCGACGGTGAAACTACCAAACCACGTATCTCGTTTGCGGTGTTTAAAAATCTGCGCTCACATTTTATTTTTTTGAAGCAGACCAAATCAATATCATTCCTTGAAATTTTCACCGAATATTCTCCGCACGAAGAGAAAAAATCACAGAAATTTTCAAGACTGGACGTTAAGTAGTTTTTCATTTAAAAAATAGAGTATGACAGGAAGTTTGCGACGTCGCAAACCGAGATACGTGGTTTGGTAGTTTCACCGTCGATATATGCACTGCATATTATGTAAATAAATTACTACATATTATGCAGTATGCAGTGTACACATATTGGAAATGTCAGTACTGTCAGTATACCTCCACGGAATGAATGTTAAGGTCAGCGAGAATTTCTGCATTCCTCTCTCATGCCAACGAGCTTCAGCGATGATTTTGTTACCAACGTTGTATCAATAAGGAAATGGACATTCCGTATCTTTAACCCTAAAATCAGTGGTGGACAGAGGCGGATCCATCAATTTGGCAACATCGGATTTCCTCCATTTAAATCCATATTAAATAATCGATTCATATCGGAGCACCCGGCCCCTCCAAGAATCGATGCATTACCGTGGGGTTTAAATGAAGAAAAACAATGTTGCCAAATTGCTGTATCCGCCAATGGTGGTGAAGCAGGGCGGAGCATGATTCTTGTATGTACAATGATTTTTGATTGAATGTCGTTTACTTTCACTATTCATGTCCATAGACGTTGACGCTTCGGTGTGAAGCCTTGTTGCATGCCTCGGGAGTTATCTTGTGGAAATGGGGCAATCACTATTCCACCATAAGCTTGTAGACCCACCCCACATCTTCCTTTTTTGACCAGAAAGTGACCCTGTGGAAAAATCAATTTTTGAGCTTACGCGTTAAAAATTGTGTATGAATATATATATTCAAGTATTGAGTAACGCACTTAGGGGGGACGTAGGGGTTTGAGGCAGCGTTATGGTGCGTAACAAGGGAAGATGGGGGGTCAAGCCCAGCGTTACGTAACGAGTTCGAGCTGGGGGGAATAAAAACTTTGAAAAAAACGAGCGAAAAATTGAAAATTCCGCCCATACCGAATAAAATTGGGAGGGAGAGGCATGCCAGCGTTATGTAATTCACAAGGGGGGTGTAGGGCTGCGTTACAGGGGGGATGGGGGGAAGTTAAGCCCAGCGTTACGTAACGATTTCGAGCTGGGGGGAATAAAAACTTTGAAAAAAACGAGCGAAAAATTGAAAATTCCGCCCATACCGAATAAAATTGGGAGGGGGAGGCATGCCAGCGTTTTGTAATTCAAAAGGGGGGTGTAGGGCTGCTTTTCGGCTGCGTTACAAGGAGAGATGAGAGGAAGTCAAAAATCGGGAAAAGTGCGTTACGTATAATACTTGGACGGCCCCATATTGAAAGAACTCAAACTGTTGTACAATTTAGGAGAAACCCCTGAAATATATATTTGAACACTTTTTGAAAAAATTTCCGAAAACACTGCCAGCAAGTTAAGGTAAAAATATTTTTAAAACATTTTTGTTTACGTTTTGTCATGTACTTGTTGACAGTCAGTTATTATTATCAGTTATTTATTTATCTTTTAAATTGAGCTATTATTGTTATTGACAACATTTTGACATTATTTTAAAAATTCTTTTGAAATGAATAGACGTTCAACCTCGATAAAGCATAGCGACCTTCGATTATCCTAAATAAAATATTATGGCATATATTAATTAAAAAATAATGGTATCAATTGAAGTAATGTCTCACCTGTAAGCCCCAACTACTGGTTTCACTACCCCGAATAATCCACGCATCTGAAAATGAAATTTATTAGTTGATTTTTTCTTCTTCTGTATTGTAGAATATTCAATGCAGTTAAGTGTCAGGGGTACAAAAAAATGTATCTCCTCCCTTATGCATCTTCGCTCCTCTATTGGCCGAACGTTGTCATTGACCATCGTTCTCCACTGCCGTGGTAAGGAAGAACGCCCTATGAGCCACCAGGCGTAGCCAGATTTCCTTTGACAAAATCACAACTTTTCAGGATTTGTTGATATTTCTCTTCCGACGTCATGGAGACTTTTGCTCGTAATGGACCACTAGACAAGGTACAAATTCCAGCATTCTGATACATGGTTCCTAACCAAAATTTTGCGTAGAACACAACGCGCACGACGAAAATTACTGAAATCAACCCCTTACGAAGTTATTAAAGGATTCTTGATGCGTGAATTCAAACCACCCGCACATGAAAACCCCATGCTCCACGTGATTGACATCGCGCGCCAAACGTTATCATGACAGTCTCTACGATATACAAATCTGGCAACCTCAATCTTGACGCTTTGGCTTAGCTGTAGCAAATTGCTTATAGTTTAAACAACACATGGTGGGAAATGAACATTGCTCGATTGAGAAGCTTGCTGAAACCGTTGTAGTGCGCGATTTGACTTACGTAGAGCTTTGAGTTTCTTGTGAGCTGGCAGTTCAAATTCCTCGTAACGAATGTGAAATAAAAACGTTAATATCTCCATTAGGAGTTGGTTTCAGTAATTTTTGTTGCACAGATCACGTTCTACATTAAATTCTGGTTAAGAAATACGTATCAGATTGCTTAATTTCGTACCTTGTCCTATGGTCCATTTGATCTAAAAAGTCTGCAAATTGCAAGGAAAAACATCCATAACTTTCTTTACAAATAAGTATTTTCTGAGAGAAAATTTGGCAACATTCGAATGCTCATACGTTGATTTTACTTAGCATGTCAGTCTATGATTACATACTTTTTAGCGCCTCTCGCTAATCTGTCCCTCGACGTAGATGATAACATAATGAGATGATGTATATTTTAAACATTCATGCGCCTAATTTTTTTTTTTTTTTTTTTTTTTTTTTTTTTTTTTTTTTTTTTAAACGTCGTGCACATCGTTGGTGCAGTACATTTTTTCGCATCTATAAGGAATATGGTGTCTAAAGAGAAGTTTAAATTCATGAATAGATATCTCCAGCAGGGAGCGTGGAATTTGCCCAGGGTTTATTTTCATCCTAAGAAAACGTGAAATTAAAATCTGGAGGGATCATTTAGATAATTAGAATATGCTTTTTGTCTTTTTGTGTTCTGCGAAAATGCGATTTTCGGAGGAACTTTTGACAAAGTTCAGACGGGAAATGGTCAATATGGAAATACCTTTGAAATGCCCAACAATGACAACTTCGTGATTTAATTCCTTATCATTGGTGCAATGAGGGACATCGAACACTCCATAAAGGTAGAACTGGAACAAAATAAAACGGGTTTTTTGTTGCAGCCAATACAAGTTATTCGAAGTGTGAACTCAAAATTAATTTCGCATACCATATCAATTCTGTCGTGCTAAGGAAGAACGCCTCATGAACACTCGAGAGTTGCCAAGTTTCCTCAAATAAAATGTTTATTTTTAAGAAAAGTTATGAATATTTTTACTCGAAATTCTCAGGAACTTCAGGTGAGATTGCGAACAAAAACTATCTTAAAAATCGGAAGAAAAAATATTCATAGGTATACCAAGGAATTTGGTTTTTATAAGAGGGAATTTGGCAGCGCCTCAAGGTTCACACGGCGTTTTTCCTCAGCACGGCAGAATTTAGGTGCGCTATGAAATGGGACCAAACCGTTCCAAAAAGACAAACCAAACTGGACCAGACTTATGACGGTTTGAATTTTGCAGTTCAAAGAATGCAGTTTCGGGAGGAGGTTGTTTAAAATTGGATTATATTTCGTGATCAAGGACTACTATTTCATGGCTCATGCATAATATCATGTATCCTTGTCTAACAGCACCTGCGTTGTTTTCAAGATGAGGCCTGTAGGTGTAGTTCATTACTGCAAAATGCAGTCCATTTGATCTGTTTTAAAATATTTGTAATAATATTCTGTTCAGGAGTTGGTTTCAAATCTCTCATTTTTGTGAATCGTCCTCTATCCAAGCTTTTGAAGAGAAAACATGTCAACGACAGTGGTGAGGCGTGAATGATCGATTTTCGATATTTCCCCATTTGAAGCTATGGTAAAGAATCGATTATGAAGGTGTTCGTTGCGAACACCCAGTTAATCTATCCTTTTCCATAGGTTTCAATGGCAGATCAATCGATATATCGCAAAGCACGCCACGCCACTGGTCGATGGTGGAACTGCCAGACCACGTATCACAGTTTGCAACGTTGCAGACTTCCAGTACTTTCTTTGTTAAAAGGAAAAGTACTCAACGTTTATTCTATAAACTTTCTGATGATTTTTCTACTCTGTGCGCGAAGAAAACTCTGTGAAAACTTTACGTAAGAAGTAATATTCGTTGTTCTCCTTGAAGAAAATGAAATGGGAACGAAGATTTTTTTTAAACACCGCAAACGGTACATGGTCTGGTAGTTTCACCGTCGGTAGTTTGTACAGAGGCGGATCCAGCAATTTGGCAACACCGGATATCCTCCATTTAAACCTATGTTAAATAATCGATTCTTGTCGGAGCACCTGGCCCCTTTAAAAACCGATACATTTTCATGTTTAGCTGGAGAAATAGACCGTATTCGATAACGGTTCGATGTATCGTTTGGTTCAAAACAATAGAACATAACCTCAAACCAAACTGTAAGGATTTTAATTGGAAAAGCTGAAAATGAGAAATTTCCTGACAATTTCACTTTGCATTGGCATTTGGTACTCAAAAGAATAAAAAATCTGTTTCAAAAGATCCGCTCTCTCAGATTTCTGAATTTACTTTTGAGGCTATGTTTATGTTTTGAACCAATCGATATCAATACAATCTCACCCGTTTGATGTCTCGAATACGATCTATATGTTTAACTGGAGAAAAACAACGTTGCCAATTTGCTAGATCCGCCAGTGAGTTTGTAATCAACTCATCGAGTCTTTGACCCGCACTGCCATGCTAAATAGGAACGTCGTATGAACATTCGAGAGTTGCCAAATTTCCCTCGATAAACCGTGTATTTTTGACAAGATTCATGCATATTTTTTCTTGCAATTTTCAGATATTTTAGACGAAATTGTGAACAAAATTGTCTGAAAATTGAGGAAAATAATATTCACAATTTCCTCAGTAAATTCGGTTTTTATCGGAGGAAACTTGGCAACGTCCGAAGGCTCATACGGCGTTTTCCCTCAGCACGGCAGCGTAGATGATCAAAGAACTCATCTTCATACCTTGAAAATACAGTGGATATCGGATATAACGACATCGGTTATAACGACGTATCGACGGTGAAACTACCAAACCACGTATCTCGTTTGCGGTGTTTAAAAATCTACGCTCACATTTTATTTTTTAGAAGTAAACCAAATCAATATCATTCCTTGAAATTTTCACAGAATTTTCTCCGCACAAAGAGGAAAAATCACAGAAATTTTCAAGACTGGACGTTAAGTAGTTTTTCATTTAAAAAATGAAGTATGACAGGAAATCTGCGACGTCGCAAACCGAGATACGTGGTTTGGTAGTTTCACCGTCGATATCGGGCATAACGACGTAAACTGGTCGGTCCCGGCTGAAATCCCATTCATTCAATGTATTTAGGTATCGGTTATAACGACATCGCATATAACGACATATCGGTCATAGCGACGGCATTTTCGCGTCCTAACAGATGTGGCCATCGGTTATAACGACCTGAGCGACAGCAACAGAGACCGAAGAGGAGAGGATCTCGTTTCCAGACGCCCTAGAAGCCATCACAACTGTTCAAAAATTCCTAATTTTGAACCCAGAATGGAACGATTCCACTTTATCACACTTTACGCTCGGCCCATAGAGCGTTACAAAAAGGGCACACGAACGCAATTGTGAAGCAAAAAAAAATCACGGACTATGATTCAAATTAGAAGTTTTATACTTCCTCGGTATTGCGCATATGTAGTGCAGACATAATGTAGTGTGTAGTGCATGTAATCTCAATATTATAAAATACCCTGTTCTTACAAATTCAAACAAAGTGTTTTCATTAAAATTAGTCCTAGAATAAAAAAATAAAAAAATAAAAAAATAAATGAATTAAATAAATATTCAATTCAAATAAAATTAGATAAAGCTAATAAACGAAGGTGTTACTGAAGAGATAATGAATCAGCAGCAAAATTCACCGGGCCCTGGAATCCCACCTACAGCACAGCCTTGTTCTCAGCTCTTTATCATAGGGTACGTGCGTAAAAGTTCCACTATCGGTTATAACGACTATCGGCTATAACGACCGAATATGGCTGGTCCCTTCAAGGTCGTTATATCCGATATCCACTGTATTATAATCTTCATTTCTAATAAAATTTCGGTGAAACTTGCGTTTGCCTAAGCAGTTGTAGTTTCAATTTCTCTTCTTATTTCTTGTTCTGTTCATTTTTTAGTGACAGAGATGTTCCTCACCTGGGTCTCTTTAGGAGCGTACATGCTTGTTACGATTGGACCTTCTTCCAAATATTTCTCCAGTAATTCAATGTTCTGGGTCAATGCTTGTTCGGTGTTGAATTTCTTGGCTGAGAGGTCCTTGTAATCAGTGATTTTCACGTAAGCTCTTACATACGGGTTACACCGACCTTTCTCTGCTTTGTACGGGTAATAATGTGCAGTCGGCAGTCCATACACCTGAATGTTCCATATAGCATCTAGGACATCACCACCATTTTCACAATCAGAGTTTGGAGTGCAGTCAATCAGATCTACCAACAGTTAAAAATGTGCGTCAATTGCTTGAAATTCACCGCTATATATATGGGATTTCTCCACGAAACTACACTTCTTATCGTAATGCTGCAATCACACGCTGAATGTGGGAGCTGAATGTGGCTTGAATGTGGAAGTCATCGGCCCGATGCCTGAATTTCGCGCGTCACGCGCAAAATTCAGCAACGATTCTCAGCGACCATCGGATAATGTCGGATTTGTCTGAACTATTTGAATAGATTTGATACACATTTGGATGAAAATAACTCGAATTAGTGAAATTTTAGCGTGTGATTGCGGCATTAGCACAGGAAAAAAAGGTCTAGAAAATCGGGAATCGTCAAGGAATTTCATCATTACAGGCAGAATCAGGGAAAAAGTGGGGATTTTTTCATAAAGGCTTAAAATTTAAAAAACCTACATTAATAGGTCTCGAAACGAGATCAAATTCCGAACCAATTACGATCAAAGTAGACCTGTCAATGACTGATGGTCACCACGCAACAGTCCTCTTTGATCAAAATTGGACGGACCGTCAAATTTTGATCAGAATGGAAGGCCAGCATTCATCATTCCCTGCCGCACAAAACATTTCTGCCGATAAGTTTTCATTTCATAACCAAGCAAATTGACGATTTTGAGACTCATGACTCATGACGCTCTGATGGTAATTGGTTCGGAACTTTGATCGTGTATCGAAACCTCATAAACTTGAGTAAAAAAAAGAAAGAAAAAAAAGATAGCGCTCAGCTGTTATCTTTGTGGGCGCGTTTTTCAGTTCCCCCCATTAAGATAGGCATCAATTTTGAGAGGACTACACCACCACTTAAAAAAATAAATTGTAGAAAAACGATTATCGTCCTCTGTGCTTTGACTTTAGAAGCAGTAAATGAAGATATCTCAGATCAGTCTATTCTAGATATGTCAACATCAAGTTTCTCCCGCGGCCTTGAAAAAAGGCCAGACCTTCTACCGTAGCAATTGACCCATATTTTTCGAAAATGATCTAGTATCTCTGATTATTATAGAAAAAATAAATGATCTATCAGAGTCCCCTATAGATATTGGTGTTTTTAAGGATGAGTCAGAAATCGCAGCTCCCAATTGCAAATATAGTCAAATTATTTCCTCTGACTAACTCGTAAGTCATGGGTCATTAGGGCTACGTTTTACTATTAGGAACATTATAGGCTCACCCGTAAAGGCACTTATCTTCGTAGGAAAACACATAGCACTTATGTTTATTTAAAAAATGAGCTATGAACATAGTAGTTCCCGATTACGAAAGTGAGCTCATTTGGTAATCGCCATTGTAGTCCAGGCGCCTGGTAGCTAAAAATGAGGCTACCTGGAATTTTGGGTACACAGCGATTTTTTTGGCTTACTTTATGTTTTTTGGGTCGCTGAATCCGAATCTGAAGTTTCCGCACGCGTATCTGGTGAGCATTTTCCGCTATTTTGAAAAAATGGCCTAAAAAGGCCTTTTTTTGCGGATTTATTAATATAGCGGCTACGGATGAGGAAAAGTCCCGGATTTAGCTAATGTTTTGAATAGCTGACAAAATTTGGAAGAAAATGGTATATGAATATGCTAGGTTTGCTCAAAAATTGAGGAACCTCGGATTTCGGAACTTTAGAACGCTTCGGAACTTGGCTGACCGCAGCGAGCCGGATCGCGCGTTGACGGGTGCGCCGCGAAAACGTGAATAGGCGCGATGTTCACGATGCTGTATCTTCCTCAATTTTTAAGCAAACCTAACATATGTATACACCATTTTCTTCCAAATTTTGTCAGCTATTCAAAACATTGGCTAAATCCGGGGCTTTTCCTCATCCGTAGCCGCTATATCAAAAAAACCGCAAAAAGAGGCCTTTTTAGGCCATTTTTTCAAAATAGCGGAAAATGCTCACCAGATACGCGTGCGGAAACTTCGGATTCGGATTTAGCGACCCAAAAAACATAAAGTAGGCCAAAAAAATCGCTGTGTACCCAAAATTCCAGGTAGACTTACCAGGCGCCTGGACTATTGGTGCGTGGACTCACATTGTTTAGAGAGCATGATTTTCCTCCTCAGTGTGTGGGACAAAAGGACCTCAACAGCACCAACGACTGCAAAAGCCCAACATGCTCCGCATTCTCTCTCGCCTAAAGCCTGTCAGCAGAATTTTGTACAAAAAATAGAGAAAATCAATTACTAAAGGTAATGTGACGAAATAAACATCAAAATTTGCACATATGGTAAAAAATTCAATGTCCGGCCTTTCTTATTGACTCGATCCACTGTGCGCCGACCAGGTTTGCACAGGTAGAGGAGTAAGAACTACCATAGAAGTAAACAAACGATCGAGCTACTTTCTTCTGTTGTAAGATTTCATTTGTTTTCAAGCTTTTGTTTCCTTCTTCTTTCTTTATTCTGCATAAATAAAATATTTGTATCAATTGAAATCTTCCGCAAGAAGAGTTTATAACAATTTCCAAGATTGTTTGTTTATATACGTTAGGTCACTCTTCGAGCAAACCTGACTTCCAGCTACCAAGAAAAACTGCCCGCATACACGGTAAATTTGAAAAAGCGTGTTACAAACTAGCGCGTTAAGAAGCGGATTTCATACTTTTTTGATGTGCCTAACGTGATTTTTGAGGCAATTTAATCTAGAAAGTGTGTCCAGTTGGCTGTTTTTCTTGCATGCAACAGGCCTACATGGTCAAATCCGGAACGGCCCTGTACGTTCTTTGTGAGGTAAAAACAGGAAAAAGAGGTTGGGGTTAGGTCCCCAAATACGTCCAATTTTGAGCGGTTCGTTGCGCGTACACCACGCTGCAAGCACGTTATGACTACAAAATGTGAAAGAAAAAATTAAAGTGCTTTGGAAATCATTAAAGTTGAAACGGACACATTATATTTTCCTTTACATATTTTTATCCCCATCAATTTAAATGAGAATAATCCACGGAGAGTGTCCAAACATTTAAATATCATGGGTGAAAAACGCTGACTCCGCGAGTTTAAACATCAGAGTCTAACACAGATAGGAGAGGTGAGCTGCCAGCGTGAGACGCGCACTAGCGCCTACAAACCTAACGGCATTGCGCAATGCTTGAAGTATCCTTTTAGGTTTGTAGGCTCCAATGCGCTGGTCGGTCGCTCGCCGCGCGCCGCAGGGTGCCACGGGGCCTCAAGCAACCATTTTACAACTGAAGTGTTGCACGGTATCATACGAAATTGAAGGCGCTTCAACATATTAAGAATGATAGGCATCCTTTAAGAGTAGAGAGCTTTCCTCGCGAAATTAATGATGACACTACGGCACAAAAAGAGAGCGGTAGTCAACAAACTCCCTAAGTCCCAGCATCCGTATTTAATAACGTTTAGCATAACTTAAAAATTTCATTAGAAAAAAAAAGTGACTCGATGTAGGCAGAGACATTCTTAAGCATGCTGTCAAGAATATTTTATTTTTAATCAAAAATGAGATATCTGAATGAAAACGGGTTTCTGCTAAATGTAAGTGACTTTTCTTTTTATATGAGCATATTTTCTTCCTTAAACAAGCATTATTTTCTTTGTTAATTCATAAGGATATCTTCTCGGTGGTAAGTTTGAGCATTTTTTTTTTGCTTGAATTAAAAGTCACTTTTTCCTCCAATGAAGTTCCAAAATTATGCTGAACGTTATTGAATACAGATACCTGACTTAGTAAATTTTGTCTATCACTCTCTTTTTATCACTGTCACTCGATTCAATTTGCGAGGCAACTTCGTGCTTTTGAAAAATGACAAATTCTTTTTCATTCATTGTCGAAAGGTGACAAATTCTTGTTATTCCAACGACAAAGCTCGGAAAAGCAACTAAAAACTGGAAAAGGACTCCATGGGAGCACAAACTGATGAAAAATATGAAAACTGAGATACAGAAAAATGAACATTTTATATAGCAGAAAAATGACACGCACAAGCTCCAACCAAGAAAAGTAGCTCACAGCTACGAAATACAAACCGAGTGATGATTCATAGCATAAATATCAAAAAGAACTCCTTCCAAATCATACATTCTCATAAACGTCGCCCAAGGGGAGGCAGTATAAGACTGGCCCCCAGCGGCCTGGCAGCCGTGGCTTTTAAAGCCTCGCGTACCCGCGAGCGGGGCGAGCGGCGGGGTCCCAGGATGCTGGGCTTTGGGGCACGTGTCGAGGTCAACTCATCTCCGAAGGTGGCGTGTGCAAAAGAGGAAAAAAGGACTGAAATGCCTTATCACTAGAGATGGTCCGGCTCGTGAGAAAAGTGCAACGCAGAGTTGCCATAGCTAGCAGCTTGTGGCACGACAACGCCGCGCCCGCCCCCGCATCCCGGAAATTTTCGCCCTCGAAAATTGAGTTTAAACAGCCAGGCAGACTAGGGTTAAAGTTGAAAATTACCTGAGACATAGTTTCTGGGTATGAGTCGGCAGGAAATCGCCAATCCTTGATTGCGTTTCCTTGAGGAGCCGGGCCCTTGTAGTGTAAAGTCTGAAACGGTGTTTGTCTGTAAGACGGCGGGAGGGAAGATCCGCGATCCCTGAAACTCGACTTTCTGGCACTAGAATCCCTGAAACTAGGATGACGGGACGGATTCGCTGCGGGAGTAGGGGGCAACGAGCCACTCCTCCTGTTGTTGTTGTTTTTAGTGCTTTTCGCGCTTCTTCTCAACATTCGCGGCGCCAGCAGATTTTCTCCGTCAGACTTCTGGTTTGGCTCAGCGATTCCCTTAGCTGCTCTGTACTCCTCGCCTGCGAACAGGATGTCGAAGTTCCCTTGTAAATTGGCGTGAATATTAATCGGAGACAGTAAGTTTATGGCTTACCATGTCAGACCTTAACGATGTGCCTGTTGCAAACTTTTGCTAGAGCAAAAATAAGAGTTGTTTTTTATAGAAAGTGTCTCAAATATCAGGATCAATGCATCGGAAAAGTCTTAAATGCACTCTTTACTTCACAATTTGCGTTAGAAATTTGCGTTTTTTCGAGCTTTCCGCTTTAGAAACGATACCACGGCACAGATGAACATTTTGTAAGAGGAGTCATTCCCATCCAGCCCCTGCTCACAAGGATACTAAGCAATGTTCAATATAAACGACCCCAATCCACCAAAACACATGTGATGGGACGAAGATTCTCACCACCTGATAACAATCTGTGTGTTTAAATTCACATTTTTCTCGTGTTGATAGATATCCGCCCTGATAGACCTCGTGCTCTCCTCAACGGAAGCGTAGGCCATGTTGACCATGGGATTGGATGGAACGACTCCTCCAACGAAATGTTTACCTGTGCTACAGTATCCTTTTTAATGCGGGAATCTTAAAAAACACAAATTTCTTACGCCGATTCTGAAATTAAGAGTGCATTTCAGGGGTTTTCGATGCGCTCATTGTGATTTTTGAGACATTTTCTGTAAGTAATAACTCTTATTTTTGGTTCGAATTGTTCTTTATGGAAAATGGCTCAATAATCACAATGAGCGCATCGAGGACGTCTGAAGTACACTCCTGACTTCACAACCTGCCGTGCTGCTAGCGGGACACAATTAAATATTAGAGGCAATTCAATTTGAAAGGGAGTGATATAAAATTATTTGCAGGTCTAAATCAAGGCAACATTTAAGACTTGAAAAATTCTAGTTGTTTCTAGCAGTGAGAAGTGAAAAACAAGCAGTAACTCCAGCGGACTGCCGCTGGAGAGCGGCTTTGGGCCGCTCATATCCAAGACACATAGGTATAAACTACTAGCCATGTTAAGCTCGCTGTGCGAGCTGAACATGGCTAGCCGGAGAGCCTAGCCAGGGAGTACCCCTGGATCCCCAGTTCCTCGCTTCGCGATGAACTTGCGACTCGTTCCGCGAGCCGCCCTTCATAGCTATTAACTTTTAAAAGAACGAATTTACTTTTTTTTCACGAAGTATGGTGAATAGTGGTGAATATGTTATCTTCGTCCTCATCCACAATCAGCAACTTAGCATTATAAGCCACGGCCGTCATCTTGGATTTTAAATTTTGAAAATCTGACCAAAAATTCGAATTTCCCGTTGAAAAATACCTCCGGATACCGAGTTTCACGAAAATCGAGTGAACAGGAGCCGACTTAGCATTTTAGGCCATGGCCGCCATCTTGGATTTTGAAATTTTCAAAATCTGACCAAAAATTCGAATTTCCTGTTGAAAAATACCCCCGGATATAGAGTTTCACGAAAATCGAGTGAACAGGAGCCGACTTAGCATTTTAGGCCATGGCCACCATCTTGGATTTTAATCTGACCAAAAATTCGAATTTCCTGTTGAAAAATACCCCCGGATATAGAGTCTCACGAAAATCGAGTGAACAGGAGCCGACTTAGCATTTTAGGCCATGGCCGCCATCTTGGATTTTGAAATTTTCAAAATCTGACCAAAAATTCGAATTTCCTGTTGAAAAATACCTCCGGATACCGAGTTTTACAGAAATCGATCAAACAGGAGCCGACTTAGCACTTTAGGCCACGGCCGCCATCTTGGATTTTGAAATTTTGAAAATCTGACCAAAAATTCGAATTTCCCGTTGAAAAATACCTCCGGATACCGAGTTTCACGAAAATCGAGTGAACAGGACCCGACCTAGCATTTTGGCAATCAATTTAATATTTGAGGCAATTTAATTTGAAAGGGATCGATATAAAATTATTTGCAAGTCTAAATCAAGGCAAAATTAAAGACTTGAAAAATTCAAGTTGTTTCTAGCAGTGAGAAGTGAAAAATAACTCTTTAGAATTTCGTGAGTTAGATGATGACAAAAATTCCTTCTCAAAGAAATTGATCAGGCATGGAAATCGTCGGGAACTTGAACGCACAAATAGACAACAAGCCGCAACAAAAAGAAGCGCCTTTGAGAAGGCGTTGATACCACCTGTAACGAGGCAAATCCCGTTTCATCAGAGGCACATACGTCCTCTGGTATAAGATAAGCCAACGTTACTGTAGTTGCCGGAATGAGCTCGCCGGGATCCTGGATTCGGGCGCCAATTTTAAAAATGCGAGAGTTTGAAAGAGGGGAAGAATGATCAAACTCTTGTGTCTCAAATTTACAAAAGAATGTCCGTTTATTAGCTAAATTTGTGAGGATCCTACTCAACCTACACTCGAAATGTTGATAATAATTTAGCCGAAATGCCACTCACTAACGTGCACCTCAAGGCTTATACGTTAGGAAATATTTTACAATCGACGATAAAATCCTAAAAATGAAATCAAAATAAAACGGAAGCCGAAATGCTACTCACTAACGTGCACCTCTAGGCTTATGCGTTAGGAAATATTTTACAAATGACGATATAATCCTGGAAATGAAATCAAAATAAAAGGAAAGCCGAAATGCTACTCACTAACGTGCACCTCTAGGCTTATACGTTAGGAAATATTTTACAAATGAAATTAAAACAAAGGGAAGCCGAAATGCTACTCACTAACGTGCACCTCTAGGCTTTAGATTCCAGGAGTACAGGATACAGGATACAGGATCGAAGTGAGAAGGGAGGAAGAGTGAAACTGGGCGAGATGCGACTCACTAACGTGCACCTCAGCTCAGGAGAAGAAAAAAGAGGAAAATGAAGTGGACAGTTCGCTCGGCGAGATGCGACTCACTAACGTGCACCTCAGCCGAAAAGATGTAGAATAGAAGAGAGAGGAGAGAGGAGGATCGAGGATGTAGGATCACATTTTGACTCATAAGCCCACCAAATCGCTTCCAAGTTCTTGGAACGCGATCTTCACATTTGTACTGAAAATTTTGATACATGAAATTTAAAGTTTGACCTGATATTTACATAGTTCAGCCTGGGAAAATTTTGCCCAGGCGTTCGAATATTTAAAATTTGGAAAAATGCCCCTTTTCATAGTAAAACGTACAATTTTGGAAAGTTCAAAAAACAGGAAATTTGTGTATGTGTGTGTGAGCTACGACAAGAGAGGAGAGGCAATTTGTTTTGAATTTTATTTACCGCCATCAGCTGATCGCGCCGGGCGCCGCTCGGTCTCGGCCCGACTCCGCCGCCGCGCTCTGCATGACTCACTCCTTCCTTCGCGTGAAACAAACAGCTGTTCATTTTAAAAAAAAAACTTAAAACGGAGAATTTGATTCTTCGTTACACCACCAAACGTACACCTAGCATACATTTCTACATACTTTGCTGTATTTAGTGCAGAAGCATTGAATTGAAGGCGTTCTTGATGCCGTTTTGAGGGACTTGAACCTCAAGTTTGGTCCGGGCCTTGGACGCCTCGTTAGCTTCGACCGGAAATGAAGAGCTAACGTACCGGAAGGTAACTTTCAGATAAATGAAATTTATTTGAAGATCTGCCATCAGTCTTTTCTAAACCACAAGTGGACTGCGGAGTTTCAGTCAGATTCACATGGAACGTGTTGGCTAGATTTTTCGGCTCATCGAACTGAAGATCAGCTCTTTCCGCAAAAGTAGTTGGTTTTCTCGACTGAGGGCCCGCAGTCTTCGAAACCAAAAATCGACGACCAAACTGAACTGTTCTTATATTTGAGTTTTTTTTCACGCCTGCCTCACCATTTCCTTTGTTTCCTGTCATTATCAACAACTTCGAAAATAATGTTCCCGTGTTGTTTCAATATGGTGAGTGCACATCAGTGGCGTGGCGTGAATTGCGATATTTCGATTGTTATGCCATTTAAACCTACGGTAAAGAATCGATTATTAAGGTGTTCGCTGCAAACACCCTGTCTATCGATCCTTTTCATAGGTTTAAATGGCATAATAATCGATATATTGTAAAGCACGCCACGCCAATGGTGCACATTCCCATCGTCTTCAACATTTTTGAGATGCACTTAAACGCAACTATTCGGTGTTGCACTTTGTCTACTTGTTTTTCTTGAACGCTTTCACAGTGAATAGCAGATATCGCACTGCCGCACAGTGAATCGAATCAATCAAAAAGGTCAGACATGAAATTTGTGACTAAAACTGCAAATTTTGGTGTTTAATTCATCACATTTTGAATTTTAAGCGGTGCCCCTGGAAGAAAATTCCACAAAAAATCAATGGAACCATTTTCGGTACCTTAAAATGTTGTAAAAATGGAGTTATAAGCTCTTAAAGTTTCTAGATTATGTCCGACCTCTCCTATTGACTCGATCCACTGTGTGCAGTGTAAAAACGCATGAGCATTCTAATGTTGCCAAATTTCCTCTCAGAAAATATTTATTTTTGAAGAGAGTAATATATATTTTTCATTTACATTTTCAGACTTTTTAGATCAAATTATGAACGAAATCCTCTAAAAAAATCGGAAGAGAAAGATTCAATATTTTTTCTGGAAATTCGTGATTTGTCGGAGGAAATTTGGCAACCCTTAATGGCCCACATGGCGTTTTTCCTTGGCACAGCAGTGGCGTGGGTGCTTTGTGATATATCGATGGCTCCGCCATTTAAACCCATGGAAAAAGATCGATGAACAGGGTGTTCGCAACGAACACCTTAATAATTGATTCTTTACCAAAACTTGAAACGGGGCAAAATCGATAATCGATCATTCACGCCTCGCCACTGTAGCACAGCAGTGTACATACTTGTGCGATTGGCGTACGGGCCAATTCCAAAAGAAACATTGCCTCCTCCTTCAGCCTGAAGCTCGTCAATCGTGGCCGAATTCGCCTTGAAGACCTCAAATCGGTACTTTTCCTCTGCCTGTGAGCCGTATTTTCTACCGTAGGTCTTTTTGAACACCTCGAATCGTTGTCCTACGCTCAAGCATGATATTTTCGCCTGTCATTCAGAAAAAAATGAGAGGCAATTGGATTTAAGATGCCTGAAGAACAGTGACAGAAGAACAAGTGACAGAAACCTGAATTAAAATAAAAGTTGCCCAGCCCATGCTTTTAAACTAAGTGTGTAAGACTGAACACTCTCTTAACAGCGAAGTACACTTATTCAGACGTACTTAAATTGGAAGGAACTATAATCAATCTATCAGTAGCCCTGAGATCCATAAGAATACAGGCATGATAGAGCTCATGTCACAATGCTGTCGTGCTTAAAGAAGAACGCCGTATGAACATTCGAGAGTCGCCGAACTTCCTTCGATAAAATGTTCATTTCATAGGGAAGTCATGACTATTTTTTCTTTAAATTTTTAGAATCTTTAGGTAAAATTGCGAGGTAAATTATCTGAAAAATTGAGAGGAAAATATTCATAAATTTACCAGGAAATTCGCTTTTTATCAACGGAAATTTGGCAACGCCTGAAGGTTCATACGACGTTTTTCCTTAGCACGGCAGAATGGATATGGTTTCTTCGGGATGTAATCGTCCATTTTAATGGCAAAATGGCACTGACATCTCTAAGGGCAAATTAAAAAGCTAGCTGCTAGGACTGCTCACCTACAGTTTGTTCCCCTAAGGGCCTATTCACCAAAACATTTTCACCCGAGAATTTTATATCCACGGATATTCACCCACAACCCTTTTAAACAGATCTACCCCCCTACAATCAACAGAGATACAAACCCACTTACATGCGATGAACCAAATATTACTACCAAAATTATGAAACTCTTCACCTCTCTTAATTTAAAAATCTAAATTTTCGTTTATACTCCCATTTTCAAAATTCTCTGTAAAGACGTTCATAGCCTGTGACGCTGAATGTCTTAAAATATACTAACTAACTACTTTTTTTTTCTTTGTTTCTTTTTACTAAAGAGGCGATTTTAGCAAGTTGCAAGTTTCAAAAGTTAGAATTAAGCGCTGCTCTTGCGATCAAGTCTAAATAAATAGAAACTGGAGGTAGAAATCAAGTTCGCCTTCAACTTGATGGACGCAATTTGAGCGGCTGCGGAGTAGGAATAGTTGTATCACGCATTTTAGTTTAACGTGATGTCCAAAAGACGAGTGGCTTTCGTTGTGATCCCCGTGTTTTTAATGCCAATCGCAGGGAATCGTCCAGTAACTTTTACTCGATTCTTCCCGTAAAAAGCAACTTTAATAAATACATAGATGTAAGTTGCAAAATATGGAATTCAGCACCGCTCTTGAGCATGGCGTCTTCAGAATAACTAGAAACTGGAGTTAGAAATCAAGTTCGCAATCAACTTGACCTCACTTACGACTTCCCCAAGTAGTGTAAAATGAATCGCGTTTAAGGAACCAAGCCACATCACCTATCGCCAAATTTAATTGGACACTTTATTATTTCACAAGAGAACGTTTATGTAGATTATTTGGAAATTATTTATTTGTTTTTATTATTTGTTGTTTATTTATTGTGTTTATTTATTTTGTTATAGAAACGGATAATTTGCAAATGTCTAAAATGTTATGAATTTCGCGTTTTAGTGGAAATCACCGAGTGAACTGAACACCAGGATACCCTTAATCAATACATCGAAGAATTATACGAGATTTGACAAAAGTATCTGATCCACTAAAATACACGTGTTTAAATGGAAAATGCCGCCAGATGACGTCACTAGGCGGTGGATTTTTTCACTTTTAAACCTATCTTTAAACTATGTCGCATACCACAGCAAAATTGAAAGAAACACTGCGAAATCAGCTCTTTATAGTAAAGAATTTGCGTCCAAATTCTCCATTTGATTCGCACTATGCAGAAAATTCACTGAAATTTGCACAAAAAAACCGCTCCACCGCGTTTTCATGTAAAAAATAAATTGCCCAAGGCAATAAATATTAGATGAGTCAAGCTGCTTTACCGAGAATTAATTGTTTCCCATGCATTTAAATGGGGGAAAAAACACTGCTGCAACTTCCGAGCATCACCACTACCTCAGTCAATCGCTTCGTCTCTCGATTTCAATTTCATTTTAACGTCTGCAGCCTGATTGTTGAAATTTTGTGTTCGTCGGATGGACATAGTTTAAATGGCGGAGCGTGATTGGTCGGCTATGTCTTATCGCTGCCTTGTGGTTTGTTGATCGAAATGGACGGCAAACTAATGGCACCCCTTGAGTTTCCGACAGTATGTCGTCCATTCCACTCGACAAAGGACGACAAAGAAGCGATAAGACATAGCCGACCAATCACGCTTCGCCATTCAAAATATGTCCACCCGACAAACACAAAATTTCAAGAATCAGGCTGCTGGCTGCAACTATTCGTGTTCCGGGAGTGTCATTGTTGCATACACACGAAACTGAAGGCGCTTCACTACCTGGATTTTTTGTTCGGCGATGCTTCTTTGGCTTGGGCATGTAGCGGGAGCTGACGATCCTCCTGAGCAGTAAACACACCATTTTTGATCGCAGGTCTGGAGCATGAGAGGATTCAGTTCCTGAGCGTTGAAAGTGCAAACGCAGGTCCCCTTCTGACACTCCCCGCGAGTCCATGGGATGTTGTAGAGAGGCACCCTACCCCACAATGCGTTGCAGTGCCCGTTGCAGCTTTGTGGATCCGGGCCTTTTGGATCACACTCCATAGCGGAATAAACTAAGCGAGGTTGGAAAAAGGAATTAAAGACATTTTGGCACCCTCCGAACAAAGGTTCACGAGGGTGGTTTCACGGTAACTGGAATAGTTTTGTCGCCGTAACGACACTTTTCGGTCATATTTTTAGTAGAAATGATAATCACTCGAATTGTTTCGCATTATTCTACACAGCACTGGAGAAAAACACATTGGATCTAGAGTCCAGGCTCGTAAAAACATCGACAAAACAAGTTCTCTTGATTCAATCAGAATCTAGCTTAAATCAAGAACCAAGCCTCTTAATTTAAGCGGATTTCGTTTTGATTCAAGCAAAAATCCGATTAAATAAAGAGTATTTTTTCTTGTCAATGTTTTCAAGCGTCTGGACTCTAGATCCGATGTGTTTTTTTTTTTTTTCAGTGAGGGTCACGTATTATAACGCTTTCTAATGATTTATTGCTCTACTTCTCAATTAATATTATGTACATTTTGAAAAATGCCTGTTACGCGGGAAAAAGTCAGCGTAACAGACGTTTTCGGTCATTTATATATTAAAATTGAAAGTTAGAGCGATGAATCGTTGAAAAGCGTTATAAAACGTAACCCTGTGTAGATTTATGCAAACAAATTCGAGTGATTATCATTACTACTAAAAATATGACCGATATGTGTTGTCTGTTACGGCGACAAAACTATTCCAGTTATCGTGAAGCCACTCACGAGTGCCATGCGACGTTTCAAAATTCCCGCCGCCATTTTCTTTTTTTACCGAGAATAGTTGATTGAATCTGTTTGAAAATTTCACTGGATTTTATCGGCAACACAAAGAAAATTTAGTTAATTTTTTGGACAGCTTCGTTGAACAATTTCTCTGTAAAGAATAAAATGGCGGAGGAAATTTTTAATCGTCGCATGGAGCTTGTGATACTTTGGCCGGAAGGTGACGATTTATGTCCTGTTGTTTTCGTAAAAAAAAATTTTAATCGTGATGGTGGGTCTAAAGACAAGGTATATGAATAGGCCACTAAACCATAAATGAATTTTGACCTGGGAATGAACATGATTCAAAAGGCAAATGACTTGTAGAAGACGATGCGCACATTAAAAACGATAAAAAAATAACTCAGAAACTGAGAAATACGCAGTTTGAAAAGCGCAACAATCCCGATAATTTGAAATGCCCCAGTTTCACGCCGAACCAAATGATGGCATCATCACTAATCACACTAATCAGGAGCGAACACAGGTTACCTTGGCGCAAAAGTAGGTAATGCTAGAGTACCTGTGCACGGGAGGGTATTGTCATCTCAATCCTTTTACCACAGATAAAGTTTGCCGCTCTCTGATTGATCGGCCATCATGAAGGCCCAAAGTTGGCCTAATGTAAACAAACCTCAGCCTCATCGCTCCTAGTTTGGCCCAATGTAAACAAACAAGACGGCGAAACATTTCTACAAATTTCTAGTCGTGATTTTAGATGTGGTAGAAATGTATTTATAATCAACTTCTGAATTGAGTTCGGATTGAACTTTGATGGATATCGTTGCTTAAAATTAACTTTTGGATGCGATTATCACTTATTTCTCAGCCAATAATACGTGGTCCTGTGGCTCGGATTTGCTTACATTGGGTCAACTTTGGTGCTTGATGATAGCCTAAAAGTGATGAGCCAATCTGAGAGCGCCTGAGAGATGGCAGTACTCTCCCGTGTATAGGTCTGGTACTCTGAATAATGCGCAGTAAGTTCGTCAGCGTAATGGTTTTTTTCTCTCCCCGTGAAAAAGAAGAAAAAAATCCTATTGAGAGCGAATTCTCCCTATCCTTTCCGATCCTATTCTTTTGAATTGCAGTAGCCTCAATAAGTCTTGACGTCATAACATAATTGCTGCTTACGATAAAGTCGTTTTTTGGTTCCACAAAAAAAAAAAAAATTTCCATCTCTCTCGCTCTCACTGGATCCTTGCGTGTTAGTTTCCCACTCTTATTTCGAAAGTAATGGCATTAACGTTTCGTTTTTACCAAATTTGACTGCGCAGATGTTCACTTCTCGTGCATTTTTCGAACTTATTACTCAGAGCATCGAGGGAAATACATCTTGATGAGAAATTTAGAGAGAGAGATAGCTGCGCAATATGGTTATTCGACAACAAAAGAGATGGTTTTCCGAGAAAAACATCCGTGCGTCACGCTGATCGCCATTGACGGACTCATTAGTGGCCTTTGTCAAGTTTCATGACGCATGGCTAAAAGAGTCCATTAGCCCCTCCACAAAAAGGCTATTTACGCAATAGCCAGCAGGTTGATGGGAAAAGCAAGAAAAATCTGCATCCTCTTTAACGGTGCCGACAATTTCTCAGAGAGGAAATGTCGTTTTTTCATCGCCTTTACACTTTCTTGGTCACACGTCATTATAACAACACGTGTTAGAGGACAACAAATCTTCAGTTCTTAGTGCGCAATTGGTCAGTTGCGCGTCATAGGATCGTGTTTTGGTACTTGACTCTTGTAAGTAGATCAGCTAAAAATAAGAATACCTGTCCAAAGTCTAATTAAAAACAACTTCCGAAAAAAAAAAATAGGTCCTTTTGGCTTATTAAATACTTAATGAAAGTATGAGTTCTATAAAAAAAAAAAAATGAAATCAAAACAGCTTATCCAGAATGATGAGGGAGAACTGGATTCAAACCAAGAACTTTCTGCTCACAACTTCATTTGCAGGGAATTGATTGGTCAGAAATCGCCGTAGAATCAACGTGTGAATGTAATATTTCCAGGGGTGATGCTTGTCGATTGCAACATTCAATTTCGACGTTGGGCGCAAAAACTAAATTTACGCGCATATGTCATAGATCGTATATTCGATACATCAAATAGGTGAGATTGTATCGATATCGATTGGTCCAACATGTGAACACAGCCTCAAAAATTCTTCTGCTTCTTCTTTGAAGGTTTAATGGCTTTACACTCCAATGTGGAGCCTACGGCCAACTGCAGACATATTGTGGTTGGGGGATAGCCTCAAAAGTCAATGGAGTAATCTGAGGAAACGGGTTATTTGCGATAGCTTTTTGATTCTTATGACTACAATATGGCAATGAGAGGTCAAATTGTTGGGAATTTTCTAATTTTCAGCTTGTCCAGCTTAAATCCAAATATTTTCGTTTGAGATTATGTTCTATTGCTTTGAACGAAATGACACATCGAACCACTATTGAATACGAACTATTATTACCGGAGCGTCAATTTTCGATGCATCAATTCAAACCTACCGCTCATGAA
The DNA here is from genome assembly GCF_001854935.1 of Bemisia tabaci. Lineage (NCBI taxonomy): Eukaryota > Metazoa > Arthropoda > Insecta > Hemiptera > Aleyrodidae > Bemisia > Bemisia tabaci. The sequence continues at coordinate 226,791 of NW_017547361.1, forward strand.
CCTGCGAACTTGAGTTAAATCGTCCACTGAACGTCACTGTAATAGTCTCTACGGTATGATAGTATAGCAACCTCAATCTCAGCACTTCGGCTCAGCTGTTTTTCGTTGCTCACATTTTGAAGGACACCAGGGCTTGCGGATGGAACAGTGAACGATTAAGACGCCTGCCAACCTCGTTGTAGTGCGCGGTTTGACTTATCTGGTTTTTTGTGAGCGGGAAATTTGAATTCCTCGTAAAATTTGCTTAATAAATATACTAAGGTCTTATTTATGAGTTAATATCAGTAAGTCCGGTGCGTGAATCGTGTTTTACGTGAAATTTTGAAGAGGGGGTGGAACATGTACCGTAATGCTTCAATTTAAAAACTTATTTTTCCAAAGTTGTCTTGGTCCTCGTGTTATACACTTCATACGATTTGCTTCGGGTGAAGATGCTAGTTTGATTGTGTGCAAGACAAATTTCGGTGGAAAATGTGGTCGGAGCACTGTGACCAATTGGACTGCATTTTGCAATTAAGAATTGAAATTTATGACTATATAATAATAAGCATAGTTTCCCTAAAAACATAAGTACTATTACACACAAGCCAGAAATTGTAGTTCCTAATTACAAAATTTAGTTCAATTGAAGGAAGAGGGACTAACGAAAATTTGTATGACCGGACAACCCATAGGAAAAAGATTAGGTACTGGGCGAAGACTAGAGGAATCTGCTCTGTAACTGACAATCCGCAATCTATTCAATTTTATTTAGAGATATTTATATATCGCTGTTAAATATAAATCTAAAAATAATATTTAAAGTTTGTTTAAACTCATAAAATCAAGAGAGCGAGAGACACAATAGTCCGAATGCAGACAACAATAAAAACACACTAAAATACAAAAAACAAACGGGTACACATTTGTTTTTTGTATTTTAGTGTGTTTTTGTTGTTGTCATAAAATCAAGTCAACGCATTTTTTTTTTTTTTTTTTTTTTTTTTTTTTTTTTTTTTTTTTACATTTTTCTTTATCTTGGGTATTTCTTCCTGAAATAAAAGTTATTCTACATAGAAAAATAAGGGCTTTAAAGGCTGCATGCATGATTATGTGGGGACAAGCTAATGAATATAAGTTTGCTAAAATAGAAAGATATATAATACTAATCTGACTTAGAAAGGAAACAGCTACAAGTATTTTTATACCTATCACTACTAATGAATTTATACTGGCTCGTCATTATAGCTATATTTAAAATAATTTGCTCTAACAATTTGTGCTCTAAGAAATGGGCACAAAGCTAGCTCTATTTTCGTGGGGGTGATGGAATATTTTATTGCTGCTTCTATGAATTTGACGAGTCCATTACATGTGTCGATTTTTTGTTTTTCTAATATTTATGATTAATTGTGCTTGGCGCCAAATGGCCTGACAAACAAAGTATGCCCTAGTCGCTCGTAGGGGGCCGTCCATAAATTAAACGTAACGCACTTTTCGGGCATTTTTGCCCCTCCCCCCCTTGTAACGCTTTCGTAGCGTAGGGACCTATCTTTTAACACGTAGAAACAAAATAGCGTATCGTTTTCCTCGACACCCCCCCCCCCCCCAAAGCGTTCCGTAATTTAAGGACGGCCCCGGGATGAAAAAGAGGAGGAACAACAACAACAATTTCGGAGGAACTTTGTTTCTTTTTGATATCTTCTCTTGTCCGATGTTGACGACCAAATGCATTAAAGTCGTACTATTTTTATAGAATTGAATTTTATATGAGGGGCTTGCAGGACAAGGCGCACAAGTGCAGTTTTTGCTATTTTGAGAAATACGTGTTTGAAGTTCGAAATTACATGGATCCTAATGGCGGAGAGAAAGTTCAAAGTGACGTGAGCTTTTGGAGTATGAATTGTAGCCGAGTGCTAGAAATAATGCAAAAATGTTTTAAAAAACACATTGTATTAACAATTTTATACCGAAGCTTTTCGAAGCGAACGCTTCATCGTCAGGGTCACAAAATCAATATCACAAAGGCCACAATTTAAATTTCAAAAAAGGTAACATATTTCATTGATGGTAACAATTGATAACAAGCTATTAAATCAGATCACTCGTAAGTTTTTGATGCGTAAAAATTGGACTTTGGAAGCGAATATTTCACATAGTATGCGTTAAGACTAGTTTTACTTGAATTCATTAATATCTCAATTTTCTCAAAAACTGCACTTATGCGCCTTGTCCTCCAAGCCCCTCAAATATGTTTTTAAAAGTCGCGGAACTTACCTTTATCAACCAGGAAAATGAGAAGGCTGGTGTAGAGCATGGCTAATATTGGATCAAGAGGTCCAAAACCAGAGTTACACATGATCAAAGAGTGCTCAAGCAGGACTGTGGTCGCTGAGAGAGGCGTCATGATCGGGTTCTAAAGGGGGAGGCTACTTTTTTTGCCCTCCATTCATTTTTTTTTTTTTGAAATATGGAAAGGTAAGTGAGGCAAATCTATCGACGCACTTCTACTTTTTGCCCGGCTCTTTTTCGTCCCTCGTGGAAAAAGTGAGCTTTTCTCGTCTTTCTGGAAAAATTGACTCAACGTTGCTATCGCGTGGTGAACGCTGTCGTGCTAAGGAAAAACGCCGTATGAGCCTTCAGGCCAACTTTCCTTCGATAAAATGTTCATTTTTGAGAAAAGTAATTAATTTTTTTCTTCCAATTTTTCTGATAATTTTGCTCGCCATTCCACCAAAAAGTCCTGAAAATGTCAAGGAAAAATATTCATAACTTTTCTTAAAAATGAGACTTTTATAGAAGGAAACTTGGCAACTCTCGAATGTTCATACGACGTTTTCCTGGCAGAACAGGTTTGTTTGGAACATACCTGATCACAACAATGACGCTCCAACCTGTTTCAAAGTATTTCTGACCAAAAATTCTAGCTGAAGCGCAATTCAGCTATGCATTCACGACTGCAAAAATTTCGAAGGAGATCGACAAGCCTAGCGTGCATGGAGGCTATTTCCATTTTAATCTTCCGTCACATTCTTACGGCGCAATTATACTACTATTTGAACTCTCCGGAATGCGTGAGGTATCACGCCGCATTTGAAGGCGTTTTCAAAACAGCCAAGTTCCGATACCCGGATTATCGTTTTGCATAGTTCATATTATTTTGTTATATTCCGTACCACTTGTTTATTCTTAATCCTCGTATAAAAACCACCCATTTCCTAAATACAATAAATTCAAAACACATTTTTTGGAGTTCATTCTATGAAGCATCGACACAACTCGCTCTCTCCCGGGGAGAGTCGTAAACAGTTTGTCTTCTACCGTTCGATATACGTCAAGAATCGCCGTATACCTCCGTTTAGGGCGATCTTTTGTGAATCTCAATCTAAAACATATCGACAGTGAAATTCCAAAACCACGGATCTCATATGCGGTGTTTAAAAATCTCTACTCCTACTATTCTTTTTTCTGGAAGCAAAGCAGCATAATTTCGTGAATTATTCACAGAATTTTCTTCGCACAGAGCAGAAAAATCACGGATATTCTAAAGAATAAACGTTGAGTGATTTTTCTTTTAAGAACTAAAGTGTGACAGGAGATCTGCATTGTCGCAAACCGAGATACGTGGTTTGGGAGTTTCGCCGTCGATATACATGTATGATCGATTTTCGATACTACCCCATTTGAAGCTATTGCAAAGGATCGATTATCAAGGTGTTCGCTACGAACACCCTATGTATCGATCATTTTCCATAGGTTTAAATGACAGATCAATCAATATATCCCAAAGCACGTTACGCCACTGAGGGTAAGACCTCTTATTGGAGCAACTGTATGAGTCTTGTGCATGGAATTCCATCAGCCGAATAGCCAAATGGCTTAATGGTTCGTCATAATGCCTCACCTGAAATCATAGGCATCAAGTGTGGAAACGTTGTACTATGATGTACATACCGTATTTAACAGAACTTTACTCAAATTTTTAAGGTGCAAAAAATAAATTGTCTCCCAAATATAAGCGACACTTCATCGCAGCTTTTCGATTTTACGCTTTGCGCCATCGCGCCTTAAATTTCACTGAACGCAACACGGACATCCATCGAGTACGAATAGTTGTATCTCTGCGCCGCCCTTATGGTCTTCTACAGGACCTATTCAACGGGACTTTATTCAAATTTTGAAGGTGCAAAAAATTAAAGTTTGGCACCACAGTTTCATCATGCATACTTTATAAGGGATCGTCACCTGAATTTCATTTACTAAAAATGATTGAAAAGACTGTAACAGGCCTTATCAACAGAGCTCGCAACAGGTCTTCATTAGTTGATGGTGGGCCGAATTCGGTAGTGCGTTACAAGGTGTATATTTTACCAAGTTACGCCTCATCTATGTGAATTTTTGGGCAACATGGATCATACCTGATGGCAAGTGATGCCCTTTTAACCCAGTTTCATTAAATTTGAACCGAAATGTGTATGCTTGAAAACGCCGAAAAATGCTAGAAATCAGTGAAATTTATAATTTTTTTGAAGCTCTACACTTTTTTTAACTCTAATTTACGCTATGAGAAGTATAAACAATGTTGTTCCACGTACCCTTAAGTTTAAAGTGATGCCAATTTAAATGTCGCCTTTTGTCGCTGAACGGTCGAAATTATTTTTTTTTTGCGGAGAGCATCTCGCGGCACATCGAAATGTGGAATATTCCATGAATTTTTGGTATTTTTGCGACTGTTATTCCCCGCAGAGTGTAGGTAAAATTTTTCTCGGATACAAAATTAAATTATACCCATGTATTGTGAGCCGCTGAGTCAATGTGAGAAAATGCATGACCTTTGTTTTTTCCTATCACCACTCAGACCACCAACCACTCAGATTTTCGGAAAAGTTACTTCCTTCCGAGAAAATGAGCAAATTTGACGTCATTATTGTTGACATGCGTGCAATTTGTTTGGATGAATTTCCCCGAACCCTTTGCACAAAATACTGGGAAAAATCGGACTCATCGAAGAACTGGAGGGTGATGAAAGAACAAACGAGGTCATGTTCGGATTTAGCATCGTAAAATACAAAAGAATCACTCTACCACGGGTCCAGGGAAAAAAAAAATGAATTGCACGCATAACAAAGATACGTCAAATCTGCTCATTTTCCCGTGGAAAAGTCGCTTTTTCGGAAAACTGAGAGATGGTAGGACGAAACGAAGGTCATTTTTGGACTCATCAGCTCAAAGCACATCAAAATGGTTTTACTTTGTACCTAAAAAAAATGTTACCTACATTCTGCGGGGGGTATCAGTTGCAAAAACACCAAAAATGCCCATCATTCCAGGAAAAATCGGCTTTTCCGGAAAATTGAAGGATGAGGGACAAAAACGAAGGTCGTAATCGGATTTAGCGCCTCAAAAAACATAAGAATCGCCTTATCTCACCATTAAGATATATTTTAGCTATTTTTTTTTTATACATGCCCTTGATTATTAGAGTAGGGAAAAAAATATTCGGTTTTAAAAGCGCCAGAAACCACATTTGAAGTCAAGTTCCTAGGTCAGGATGTTAATATTTTTTTTAAACTAAGATGTAAAATGAAATCAGCAACCCAAAACTTGATAAGCGACGTGATTAACACCCGAGTTGCAGTGAACTAAAATCGAATTGTACAAAAATAATATCGGAAAGTATTAAGATCAAAATATTTACACTCATATCACACATTAGATTTATCATACATCGATTATAGCAGAAAAGAATATAGTTAATAACATTGATAATAAACTGCTGATATAGCTGATAAACAGCACTTAAATATATTAAATTAATGGATGTAAAGAAGATATTTAACAATCATTAGCAATAGAGAAGAAGAGGTAGAATAATATATATATTAATCATTAGCAATAAGAAGAAGATTAAGATACATCAACTTTTAAAACGATACATTGCATTTTCGAATAAAGCTCCGTTGAATCCAGTCTGTGGACCATACTGCGTTGTTACGATGAAAAAAGAGAGAATGGTGTTCATCTATGATTCACTTAAAAAATGGTAATACGAGCAAGCACGTCCGCACTCAGAAAAAAAATTAGTTCTCGGAGAATTAAAAATCCCGTTCATTTTTTCTCGGAAAAACGCCACATCCAAAAAACAATGAGTCGATGGCACGAGCTGTATGATGAACGCCACATGGATTGCATTTTGCACGAAGGAACCAGAAGCATTGCGATGATGCTAAGATTGTGCAACTTTATCCTTTGCAATGAAATTACTGAGAACATGAAAAAATATAGAATTGACTTGGTAATTTTTGTCCTCAATTTACAGTTTTTAGCGAGTAAAATAGAAACTATTATTGGATAGGTAATCGGGTAGTAGTAGTAGTAAAATAATTTTATTTTAAAGCGGTGCTTTAGCATCTAAGGCCATTTACACCTCTAAAGAGGACAGTAACAGTAATAAATTTACATGGAAATATCGGTAAAAATACAAAAGGGTTGAGGGGAAAGCTTAAATTTTGAGATTAGTGGAGCGCATAAATTCAAAAAGTTTCACAGGATGAGTATTCAGAAGTAAATTTTTAAGAGAGGGTAAGGGGTAGGGAAAAAGGGTTTTCCTCCAAAACAAAAGAAGTTGCACAATCTTAGCAACATTGCAATGCTAGTGGTTCCTTTTAGCAAAACGCAATCCAAATGGTGCGACGAACACGCGTTTTCTCGGGATCCACACGTCAGAACGAAGCGTTGAGATCCCAAAAATAGGTGTGCACTCCAAAATACGTGGTTGCTGCGTTAAAAATCAGCAGTATTTCCGATAATAAATTACTCAAACTGCATTGAAACATTTGCCCAACTCGCGACGTATAGTGTGCTGATTGTCGGTCTTTGTAGGTATAGTGTTGAATTGGTCTCGATGATTACGAACTGAACATTTTGCCAATCATCAAAACAGCCACAAAAATGATTTGATTTAATTTTAAAAGAGAAAAGTGGATGATATGTCGAAGGCAATTAGTCAAATCAGGCATTTTATCAAATGCCCGGGCCGGTAGTCAAATTTTGACAGTTTACGGGATTCTGTAAATTTATGGCGAGGAGTTCACGGGTTTTCAATACTTTGGGAAGGATAACTCTTCAAACGCAAACTCTCCTTGTTCCCACCTTTTTACATGCATTTAGTAAGTTTAAATGTTGAATTTTAAAAGTTCTATGTCTTATGTCGTCCTGATAATTTCATGATAAATGTGCATTCAAGATCTTAAAATCGTTTAAATTACTATGCTGCATATTTTTACAGAAAATTCATTCTAGCAGGAGCAGCGAATTTTTATGTCTAAAATTAGGGTAAAAATCAAAATTTCAATCTAAGTAAGAATATTTGACTACTTGCCTGGGCATTTGACAAAATGCCTGATTTGACTATTTGCCTTCTACGGTTGCATCTCTTGCGCTGTTTTGTAGGCCTGCCAAACGAAACGAACGGGTACCATTAGTATTTGGAGTTTCATTATTTCAGTGACAATGAATTAAAGTCATCCGACAGAATAAGGTCCCCCCCTCCCCTTTGCGTTCTCGGACGAATTCACCTTTTTAAGGATAAATTTATCGTATTTATACTGAAAGGAACTATATTGCACGCAAACCCGACGTAAGAACTTATAGTTCCTTTTAGTATTATGACGTTCAATTAGGCACGCAGCGCGCATGGAGTCTGTTTTCTCGTAAAAACATTCATGCGGAATAGAAACACTGGAAATACCCAAAATCTATAATCATTCGACGTTTGGTGTTTTTGCCTCATCATTCCAGTCCCGGATTGATGCGTAGCTAATTGCTATTGCAAAGCTAAAATGCGCTCCAGCCAGAAGTGTATTCAGCAAATGAGTAGTTTTTATACGAGGATTGAAAACAAACAAATGGTAGAAAATAAAACATAATAAAAGGTACTATGCAAAACGATAATCCGGATAGCGAAACTTGGCTGTTTTGAAAACGCCTTCAAATGCGGCGTGATACCTCACGCATTCCGGAGAGTTTAAATAGTTGTATCATTGCGCCTTAGGAATGCGACGGAAGATTACATTATTAATTATAACTAGTCGTGATTAGCTCGCTTTGCGAGCTGACACGTCTAGCCGGGGAGTGCCCCTGGACCCCAGTTCTACGCTTCGCGACGAACTTGCGACTCGCTCCGCGAGCCTCCACCGCCCCGCACAGTTTTTAACATTGATGAGGAGACAACATCTATGTCTTAATCTTCTTTTTCACCAAGTTGGACAGAAATTGATGTTCTGGGAGTCCGGACCGCGTTTTCGTGCGGGGCCGCCATCTTGGATTTGGAAATGTTGAAAATCGGACCTAAAATTCTAATTTCCCTTCGAAATACACCTCCTAATACCGAATTTCACAAAAATTGATGGATCGGAAGCCAAGATAGCAATTTAGACAACGTTCGTCATCTTGGATTTTTGAATTTTGAAAACCGGACCTTAAATTCTAATTTCCCGTCGAAATATACCCCATAATACCGAATTTCACAAAAATCGATCAATATCCGGAAGCTATATAGCATTTTAGGCCACGGCCGCCATCTTGGATTTTGAAATTTTGAAAATCTAACCAAAAATTCGAGTTTCCCGTCGAAAAATACCCCTGGATACCGAGTTTCACGAAAATCGATATAACAGGAGCCGACTTAGCATTTTAAGCCACGGCCGCCATCTTGGATTTTGAAATTTTGAAAATCTAACCAAAAATTCGAGTTTCCCGTCGAAAAATACCCCTGGATACCGAGTTTCACGAAAATCGATATAACAGGAGCCGACTTAGCATTTTAGGCCACGGCCGCCATCTTGGATTTTGAAATTTTGAAAATCTGACCTTAAATTCTAATTTCCCGTCGAAATATACCCCATGATACCGAATTTCACAAAAATCGATCAATATCCGGAAGCTATATAGCATTTTAGGCCACGGCCGCCATCTTGGATTTGGAAATTTTTAAAATCCGACCAAAAATTCGAGTTTCTCGTCGAAAAATACCTGTGGATACCGAGTTTCACGAAAACCGATCAAACAGGAGCCGACTTAGCATTTTAGGCCACGGCCGCCATCTTGGATTTTGAGATTTTGAAAATCTAACCAAAAATTCGAGTTTCTCGTCGAAAAATACCCCTGTATACCGAGTTTCACGAAAATCGATATAACAGGAGCCGACTTAGCATTTTAGGCCACGGCCGCCATCTTTTGGATTTGGAAATTTTGAAAATCTGACCAAAAATTCATGTTTCTCGTCGAAAAATACCCCTGGATACCGAGTTTCACGAAAATCGATATAACAGGAGCCGACTTAGCATTTTAGGCCACGGCCGCCATCTTGGATTTTGAGATTTTGAAAATCCGACCAAAAATTCGAGATCCCCGTTGAAAAATACCCCCGCTAACCAATTTCCACAAAGATCCGTTGAAAAATACCGCCTAAAACCTTATATTTCGTCTATAAGGCAGTGACGTCACGCAACAGGATTGAACCTGTTCGGCGCGATGCGCGTAAACAACCGCGTATCTCCAATGTAATGCTATATGGAGAAACAACTTTTCGCTCTTGCGGGCGTCCTAGGCAGCGGATTTGAACGGGAATAATTTTAATCAACTCCTCGTTACAATAGCTAAGCGTGTACCAATTTTAAAGGAAATCGCTTCAGCCAATTTTTATCTAGGGGGGGCAGAGTGAGTGGTAACGGCAGCTTTATATAGAGTAATAATAATAATAATGCATAAATTCGCTATCTGTCGAGGAAGTTCGACCCCTAGGAAAATAGTCGCATATAACTCTTATTCAGTAGTAGAATTTACCTCTTTCTGCGTTAAAAAATACAAAAATTAGTAGATATTAGGCAACAAGTAATGTAGAAAGGCTGGTCCATGAGATAGTCACCCACTTAAAAGTCCTTAACGTTTTGTCGTGTGAAAATGACTGTTCGTGCAAGCGTTTGCCTGTCTTTTTTTCATTCGATGGAAGATTTCGCATTTCTAGGCGTCATTTCTCAGAGCGTCATTTTCGTCATTTTCTCCCTACACTGTAAAAAATGGTTGCGTAGTGAGAGTATATAGTCCAGGCAAACAAGGAAAAGAGCCTGCAAAAATCCCGGGTAGCAATGTTTTCATCGATTCCTATGTAATTTTTGACGCTGAATCCGAATTTCAACTTTGCGCCATTAAATTCGGACCGGAAAGTTGCCAAAAATGGCCTAAAATTGGACATTTTTCCGGATTATGGCCTGTAACTTGCCAAAAATTGATCTGACGAGAAAATTTGTTATTTTCAGAAATAAAGCTCGTTAAATTTCCTATAAAAAAGTTTCTATACACTTTTTTGCTCAAGGCAAAATCAAGCGCGCTAACGGGCTCCGAACTTTGTAAAATGTGCGAAAATTGCCCATACTGTAATGTGTTGGGTTATCCTTATTATTTACATCAATTCATTTCACTAAGTGTAAATTTTATCATCTTCACTTAATTTGTCCAGAAATTACTCGTCGGACGATTAAAACAGGAGACATCGGGCAAAAACCGCGAAAAACACAATTTTTGCTCATTTTTCAAAGTTCGGAGCCCGCCAACCGCGCTTGATTTTGCCTTGAGCAAAAAAGTGTACAAAAACTTTTTTATAGGAAATTTAACGAGCTTTATTTCTGAAAATAACTAATTTTCTCGTCAGATCAATTTTTGGCAAGTTACAGGCCATAATCCGGAAAAATGTCCGATTTTAGGCCATTTTTGCCAAATTTGGCAACTTTCCGGTCCGAATTTAATAGCGCAAAGTTGAAATTCGGATTCAGCGTCAAAAATTACATAGGAATCGATGAAAACATTGCTACCCGGGATTTTTGCAAAAACCGCAAAAAACGCAATTTTCGTTCATTTTTCAAAGTTCGGTGCCCGCCAGCGCGCTTAATTTTGCCTTGAGCAAAAAAGTGTATAGGAACTTTTTTATGGGAAATTTAACGAACTGTTTTTTTAAAACAACCAAATTGTCGTTAGATCAATTTTGGACGAGTCACAGGCCATAACCCGCAAATAACCAAATTTTTGAATTACAATAGACGGAATCATACTATTTGCGTGTTAAAAACGAAAATAGCAGACAGGATAAAGATAAATCAAATCGTTTGTGGTCACGACGCAAGTTTTGTGGGTTACAAAGAAAGTGAGAGCTCTTGTCCTCATGATCTCAGGAGTTGCTCGAAATTTAGGTCCTGTAAATTACAAGGAACAATATGGTCCATTGCTGCCAAATTTTGACAAGGAAAACACGACAATCTAGAGTTTTTCTCATTTTATTTTCTCCATTAAATCGGACGACGAAGTAATATTGATGAATATTCGCTCCTTTGACATGAGTGCGTATCTCGAGGTCCGCGTGAGCTCTGTTTCGCATATGAATCTGTGTTTTCTGGGGCTTATACGGGAAGCGAGATACGCCCTTACGTCCGAGGAGCGACGATTTATGACGGATGATACCTCGGCCCAGTTAATTGTTTCATTGGCTCGTAAAAGAACGAATTTACTTTTTTTTAACGAAGTATGGTGAATAGTGGCGAATATGTTATCTTTGTCCTCATCCACAATCAGCAGACTTAGCATTTTAAGCCACGGCCGCCATCTTGGATTTTAAATTTTGAAAATCTGATCAAAAATTTGAGTTTCCCGTTGAAAAATACATCCGAATACCGAGTTTCACGAAAATCGATCAAACAGGCGCCGACTTAGAATTTTAGGCCACGGCCGCCATCTTGGATTTTGAAATTTTGAAAATCTGACCAAAAATTCGAGTTTCCCGTTGAAAAATACCTCCGGATACCGAGTCTCACGAAAATCGATCAAACAGGAGCCGACTTAGCATTTTAGGCCACGGCCGCCATCTTGGATTTTGAAATTTTGAAAATCTGACCAAAAATTCGAGTTTCCTGTTGAAAAATACCTCCGGATACTGAGTCTCACGAAAATCGATCAAACAGGCGCCGACTTAGAATTTTAGGCCACGGCCGCCATCTTGGATTTTGAAATTTTGAAAATCATCGACATATCGAAAGTATCACCATGATTCCAAAAATACACTACACAACATATCATTCACTCACAAGAAGAAGCAATGAATTAAAATAAAATCATGGCAAGGTCCACAGCCGAAAATGGCGACGATTCCCATCTACCAACGCGCGCTCTAACCAATGGTAGATGTACCAGTAATAGCAGCTCTAGGTGCTACCACCAGAGCCGCTAAAATGAAGTGAGTAATCGACTAATCAACGGCAATTCACGAGGGATCGTATAGTCAGTTCACCATTTTCTCCCTTGGTCTACAACAATCACCCATTTCAACCAATGGGATCGCTCAATTTTCCCTATGTCTTCTTTGTCTATCGCTTTGTCCATCGATTTCAATAATCAGCCCGCTGACCTGCGAAGTTACTCATCTATATTACCAATGCAACTTGTCCAGGTAGCTTTGTTACTCGCATAGGTTTAAGCATGTCCACCTATGCATGTAGCAGAAGTAGTGTCATTATGTAACTCTCTGGAGACTTAAACGCCGGGAGTAAGAAAGTAAGCGACAATTTTAAAATTGCAATGGTTACTTCAGACTAAAATTGATGATTTTAAGCCAAAAAATGTGTGGCGATTTTTGGAAATTAATAAGAATTTACGGCTCATAGTGACGTTTCATTAAAATATTTCGTAGAGAATGAAATATTTTTACTTTTTGACAGTCATTCAAAAGATCACTTGTTTTCCGCGATTTTTGGCGAGGGTTCCTATTAAAGACAGATACCTACCAATTTTTTATACTTTCGAAGGTGCCAAAATAGCACTCTGAGCCACTTCCGTCATCTTTAAGTTTTGAAATTTAAAACTTATTTGAAAATTCGACCTCTAAGTGAAAAACATCCACTGCCACCAAGTCTCGCAAAAATGAATCAAACAGGATCCGAGATAGCATTTAAGGCCACATCCAGTATCTTGGATTTTTAAATTATGAAAATTTGAGTTGGAATTCAAGTTTTCCGTCAAAAGAATCCACCTGGTACCGAGTTTTAAGAAACGTCCTGTAGTGAATTGACGGCGACAATCGCGTGATCCTCTGTCATCAACTCGAGGCGATACTCTTAAAGGCGCTCTGAGCAACTATTCCACCTCGGAAGTATTGCACAGTATCAGACAAAATTGAAGGCGCACTAACGTAGGCAACTTGGCTGGTAGCGTTTATCGTACGATATGCGACTCCTGTTCGATCAATTTCTTTGAAACTCAGTACCACGTGGTATTTTTGACGGATAACCTGAATTTTAACTCAAATTTTCATAATTCAAAATTCAAGATGGTGGATTTGGTCTAAGATGCTATCTCGGCACCTTTTTGATTCTTTTTTGTGAGACTTGGTGGCAATGGATGTTTTTCACATAAAGGTCGAATTTTCATAGAAAATTGTAAAATTCAAAAAACGGAGATGGCGGTAGTGGCCGAGAAACCTATCCTGGTGCCTTCGAAATTATTGGACTTTGCAATCGAGGTATCTATTCTTTTTAAGTTCAGTTTTAAATCGATGTACTCTCGGCTAACTTAAACCTCGGAAGAAAGAACGATTATCAACACAGCCGACGACAAGAAAGACGTATTCGGGTTTCTTTTTCAACTTTTCTCCCGAACCTGAGCGACACCTCATTGGTAGCATATAGCAGAGCATTGAGAACTCACGCTTCGCGTCATCGCGCCTTCAATTTTTCAGATGCAGCACGGAGGTCCATCAAGTACGAATAGTTGTATCTCTGCGCCGTCGTTAACGCGCATCCTTTCCCTCGCTTTATTTCCATATTGTGTTTGTTTGCGTTCGTCTTATTCGTAATGGTGCCTCAAGCACTACGTGAATAACACAGCTGAAGGTAAGAGAGATGTGTTTGGGCCTCTTTTTTAACTTTTCTCCCGAATCTGAGCGACACCTCATTGGCAGCATATAGTCCAGGTAAACAAGGAAAAGAGCCTGCAAAAATCCCGGGTAGCAATGTTTTTATCGATTCCTATGTAATTTTTGACGCTGAATCCGAATTTCAACTTTGCGCCATTAAATTGACCGGAAAGTTGCCAAATTTGGCAAAAATGGCCTAAAATCGGCCTTTTTTCCAGATTATGGCCTGTAACTTGCCAAAAATTGATCTGACGATAAAATTAGTTATTTTCAGAAATACAGCTCGTTAAATTTCCTATAAAAAAGTTCTATACACTTTTTTGCTCAAGGCAAAACAAGCGCGCTGGTGGGCTCTGAACTTTGAAAAATGAGCGAGAATTTGGTTTTTTGCAGGTTATGGCCTGTGACTCGTCCAAAATTGATCTAACGACAGTTTGGTTGTTTTAAAAAAAAGTTCGTTAAATTTTCCATAAAAAAGTTCTTAAACACTTTTTTGCTCAAGGCAAAATTAAGCGCGCTGGCGGGCACCGAACTTTGAAAAATCAACGAAAATCGCGTTTTTTTTGCGGTTTTTGCAAAAATCCCGGGTAGTGATGCTTTCAGTGATTCCTACGTAATTTTTGACGCTGAATCCGAATTTCAACTTTGCACCAAAAAATTCGGACCGGAAAGTTGCCAAATTTGGCAAAAATGGACTTAGTTATTTTAGCTCTGAACTTTGAAAAATGAGCGAAAAGTGTGTTTTTCGCGGTTTTTGCCCGATGTCTCCTGTTTTAATCGTCCGACGAGTAATTTCTGGACAAATTAAGTGAAGATGATAAAATTTACACTTAGTGAAATGAATTGATGTATATAATAAGGATAATCCAACACATTACAGTATGCGCAATTTCCGCACATTTTACAAAGTTCGGAGCCCGCCAGTGCGCTTGATTTTGCCTTGAGCAAAAAATTGTACAAGAACTTTTTTATAGGAAATTTAACGAGCCTTATTTCTGAAAATAACTAATTTTATCATCAGATCAATTTTTGGCAAGTTACAGGTCATAATCCGGAAAAATGTCCGATTTTAGGCCATTTTTGCCAAATTTGGCAACTTTCCGGTCCGAATGTAATGGCGCAAAGTTGAAATTCGGATTCAGCGTCAAAAATTACATAGGAATCGATGAAAACATTGCTACCCGGGATTTCTGCAGGCTATAGCCCCTTTCATGGCTTATTTGCCTGGACAAAGTGACCATGAATTTCAGTGCGCCTTCAATTTCCTAGTTGCACAATGTATGCTACAGCGAAGTCGAGGAAAGTTTAACAAGCGTTTGATTGCAGGAGCGTGATGGAACTAATATTTCAATCAGTAGCTAGAGTCAATGATCAAGCATTAGGATTTCTCCATTTGAAGTTATGGTAAAGAATCGATTATTAAGGTTGTCAAGAACAACCTATTTATCGATCCTTTTCCATAAGTTTATATGACAGATCAATCGATTTATCGCAAAGCCACTGATTTCCATCCACGCGTCGTCGTTGCTGACCCGTCAAGCCCTCTTTGCATACATTTATCGGTGGCGTGTGAAAAAAATGAGTGGTTGCGTGATAAAAATTGCAATTAGGTCGCATTTCATTAATTATGTTTGTTTTTGCTGCCGAAAACAGGCCTGTAACGGCTTAAAACGTCCTACATTTTCATTTTTTCCAGTACCTTTTTTTAAGCCATGTTTTACCCATTTTTTTAGATTTTGATCTGGTGTGTTTGTAATGAGCGCTCATGTGCACAGGTATTTCCGATTTTAGTACTTTTTTGCACGTACATTCTCACAAGAAATACGAGGGTTTTCTCTCAAACGAGGTGCCGAGCTCAGAAAAGCTCTACAATTAGAAGCCGTGATGGGTAAGATCGCATGGTATTAATTCAGATCGTACTAATTGGTATTAATTTAAATAATGACACTTAATTCCCTAATTCTTCCCTAGATCCTTTCAAAATCTTCTAAGTTCCGGCATTGACTGCTGTAGGGACGATCTCATGTTGATGGACACTTCACTGGAAAAAAAAAAAAAACACACATTTGATCTAGAGTCCAGACTCTTGAAAACATTGACAAGAAAAAGGACTCTTGATTCAATCAGATTTAAGCTTAAATCAAAAGGAAATCCGCCCAAATTAAAAGGCTTGGTTCTTGATTTAAGCTTAAATCTGATTGAATCAAGAGTATTTTTTCCTGTCCATGTTTTTAAGAGTCTAGATTCTAAATCCAGTGTGTTTTTTTTTCCAATGTTTACCAATCGAAATGAAACGGTGCTGTACAATTTCTGGCTCATACATAAAACACTTATCTGCATGGAGGAACTGATGGTACATATGGTTTTCCTAAAATGAGCCAGGCATTCTAATTCCTACTTGTAAGATGTCTCTATTTAGATTGACTTATGGAGACCCGCAAAGCGCCCTCTTGGTGTTGGACCTGGACCGACCACTTAGCCGTTAGGGGGCGTGGTTGCTATAACAGTAAGTATACGTAACTACGTGAGTGAAGGAAGGTTGAAGCTTGAGTAACCTGGACTAATATTTTCAATGTTTCCTTTATTTTTGAGCATGTATCCCATCTAGATATAATGGAGATGTTGTATGTGTAAGGTATTTGCGATTTGACCATTGATTCTTATGTAAAAGTTCGCGAGAAACACGATGATGCCAGTGGTTTTCTCTGAAATCAACTCCCAAGCTCAAAAAAAGCTCTCAAAGTGAGTCCAAAATGTAGGGGATATCCCACCCTACCCCTGAGAGTCCACCTCTACATCGAGACAAACTCTCCATGCTAAGATAGGGAGCAAATTTATTAGCAGGGTTGCCGTGTTTTCAGTTTTGGAGTCCCCAAATAAAGTGGCAACCCTGCCAATGTATTTGTTTCCTATCTTTGCATGGAGAGTTTGTTTTGATGTAGAGGTGGACTCTCAGGGTAGGGTGGGATATCCCCTCCATTTTAGCCTCACTTTGAGAGCTTTTGTTGAGCTTGGGAGATGATTTCAGAGAAAACCAGTGGCACCATCGTGTTTCTCGCGAACTTTTACATAAGGATCAATGGTCAAATCCCTCACACATGCAACATCTCCATTTGTATGTGCATGCAGCTGAGTTAGTGGCCGATGTAGAGTCGATTAAAAAATTATAAAAACGAAAATCGCCAAATGAGGACCTAAATTTTGCCAATAGGGGCCCCTGCGACGCACGGTGGATCGAGCCAATGGCAACGGTCGGACAAATTTTTGAAACTTTAAACGCTTACAACTCCGTTTACGCAAAACGTTGAGGTTCTAAAAGTGGTTAGATCGAATTCCTCGTAAAATTTTCCTCTAGAGGCACCCCTTGAAATTTAAAATTTGACGAAATAAACATCACAATTTGCAATTTCAGTCAAAAATTCCATGTCCGCCCTTTCTAATTGACTCGATCCATTGTGTGACGCGACGTCCTTTGGCCTAAGCCTGTGAGAGGATTGTCCCTTAGGCCCTTAGGGGGTCTGCCCCTGCTTGACTGTAAAATTCCTCTCACGTTATTGGAATAATAGGGGGTCTGCCCTCTTGCCGCTACGCGGTTCGACCCCTAAAGGCCGCTTCGCGGCCGGCGAAATTGTCGAAATCGCCCGTTGGCGGTTAGTGAGCAAATAATTTTAATTGAATAGCAAAACGATGTTTCAAAGAAAAATTTCCCGCCGAACAATATTCTTAATTACTTCCTCCTTTCTCTGAATTTTGATTCCTTCTCTGGAATTCGACATTTCCCTGCTAAAAATGGTGAGTACAAATGAGTAGAAAATCAAAGTCATATGAATAGAATTTCAATTCATATGAATAGAATTTCAACTCATGTGAATAGAACTTCAACTTAAATGAATAGAATTTAACTCATATGAGCAGAATTTCTCTATTCACTTTTCGCCGTCTCATATGACTAGAGATTCCAACTCATATGACTAGAGATTTCAACTCACATGAGTTCAGCGTTGAATCTACCGTGTCCAATATCTCAGAAACTAGTCACCGCATCAAAAAAATTACAAGAACAAAATGTTCTTATTTTTCAAAGTTACAAGTAATGTCGGTGTATTGACCACTTCTGAAAAATGAAAAAAATTGAATTCATATGAGTTGAACTTTTCTACTCTTATGAGTAGAATATTCTAGTGATATGAGTAGGATTTCTACTCATATAAGTAGGAAATTCTACTCATGTGAGTCGGCAAATTCTGAATAGCCTACTCATCATTTTTAGCAGGGTTGGATTGGACCGTCTGACTCTCCTTCCTCACCCCGTCCATCGATCGTCTTAAAAATGATTTTATTAGAATAGAGAGGATTTGTCAATTTTGCAAGCTCTGTTCTGAACCCTCAAATCACCTTTTTTTCGCATTTAATACTATAGATCCACCAAGACACATTTCATGATCTTTGGTTCCCGAGGGCTGATAATCTCTGGAGGGACCCACCTTCTTCTAATTTTTGCATTTTGACGCAGGTCTTTATCTTGACACGACCTTTCCATGGTTCGAAGTGCCTGATAAATGTTTCGGGTCAGAATAGAGATGTTGCATGTTTAAGTTAGCGATTTGACTATTGATTCTTTTGTAAAAATTCGCGAGAAACACGATGGTGCCACTAGTTTTCTCTGAAATCATCTCCCAAGCTCAAAAAAAGCTCTCAAAGTGAAGCCAAAATGGAGGGGATATCCCACCCTACCCTGAGAGTCCACCTCTATATCAAAACAAACTCTCCATGCAAAGATAGGGAGCAAATACATTAGCAGGGCTGCCACTTCATTTGGGGACTCCAAAACTGAAAACACGGCAACCCTGCTAATGTATTTGCTCCCCACAGATTAGTGTTGCTCCCTATCTTTGCATGGAGAGTTTGTTTTGATGTAGAGGTGGACTCTCAGGGTAGGATGGGATATCCCCTCCATTTTGGCTTCACTTTGAGAGCTTTTTTTGAGCTTGGGAGATGATTTCAGAGAAAACCAGCGGCACCATCATGTTTCTCGCAAACTTTTATATAAGAATCAATGGTCAAATCGCAAACCCCTCACACATGCAACATTCCCATTGAGGATAGATGGAAGTTAGATCAGCGGAGTGGAGAGCTTTGCAATATATCGATTGATCTAACATTTAGACCTATGGAAAAGGATCGATAAACAGGGTGTTCGCAACGAACACCTCAATAATCGATTCTTTGCCACAGCTTGAAAAGGGGCAACATCGATACTAAATTATTCATGTTTCACTACTGGGAGGGCGTAAGTTTTCTTCGTTTTTTCTCCTCGCTGTAGACGTAACTTGACACTATATTCACACATTGTTTACAGCTAACCACGATTTTCCGTGTGTTTGATAAGGGTTGTTTATTAAATTATGAATCGGTCTGGTACGGGAAAGGGAGGTCAATCAAACTCCCATTCGGCGCTTATGGTCAGATATTTTCAATAATTACAAATATTGTGAGAGCTCGTGTAATACTGATTCGATAACAACAGTTTGTTGACTTCCGTGGCTGGCTCTTATCTGCTACACAAATGCCGGTTCTCCTCAGACGAACTGATTTAAATGTTAATTTTAATGTTGGTCAAGTAAATTCCGTGTTATCAAGACTGTTGATGCTTTGTTGAATAAAGCCGCAACAATTTGTTTGACGTTCATTCAAAGTTTGTAACAAGAATCACAGATTTAATTTTTATGCAATAATTTTTAATAGGATGTTTGTGTTTTGCCTTTTTTCAGATTGGCCTTGTGAAATATTTCGACAAATATAACTGGCTCAGAAGAAATTCCTTCCTTCACAAATATGTTCACTATAACAACCTTCATCTAAAGCTTTTTGTTTTGTTATAAACTGCTATAGTTCAGGGTAAAAAAATAATAAAAAAGCACCATCCCCTGCTGCATTACGGAATAGAGCAGTAAGCGAAGCATTTTCCAAAATTGAACCAAAAGAACTACAGTACAAAATTTTGTAACTATATTTACCTGGAATGTATATAGCTGTGATCAATGTCCGCCAAAAAATGTTAATTAATTGAGAAAATTGTCGTATAAATTTAATTTCTCGCATGAAAATTCAATTTTTAAGTGAGAAAAAAAGGTTTCAAATTCATAACAGCATTAGTATGCATATGATTTTATTTTCTCTAAAATTATAAAAACAACAACATCATCATCCAAAAAGAAAACAAAAATAGAAACTGAATAATTTGAAAACGGGTGAATTTATTGTCGGAACTCTTGTCATAATTGTGCACCCAATCAGAGCAATATTTCATTCTTGATATAAATGAATTAATTGAACAATATTTTTCTCCTACTAAGTTTTTGCAACGAATTCGAATAACTTACAGTTGACAATCAAGGTCTTATTCTGATTGATAAAAAAACCAGTCAGCACAAGCTTCTCATCATTGGTAAACCAGGAAAACAGGTATATCGTTCGGGTTCGGTATTCGAAAAGAGGAGCCCCTTCCATCAGCGAATAGACAACACACACAACACCCTGGCACAATTCGTCGTTTCCCCACGAAAGAGCGTAGCTACATTTCAATGTTGCCAAATTTCCTCGCGTGGATTGACGTTTTACCAGGAAAGGCCTAGATACACACGGCGATTGATCGCCGCGATTGAAAGAGGAAAGCCAATGGAGAGCCTTGATTTCGATACATCGACGTCAACGGATCGAAATCTAGGCTCTCCATTGGCTCCTGTCTTTCAATCGCATGAAATCATCGTGAAATTTGGAAATTGTGCTACTTCGGTAATCGAGATCCATGTTTCCGTGATTTAACCGTCGACATCGGCGGATCCAGCAAATTGGCAACATTGTTTTTCTTCATTTAAACCAATGGAAATGTAGCGATTCTTGGAGAGGCCAGGTGCTCCGACAATAATCGATTATTTAACGCAGGTTTAAATGGAGTTAATCCGGTATCGCAAATTGCTGGCTGAATCCGCCTCTGACCGTTCTACCGTGCTGAGGAAAAACACCGTATGAACATTCGAGGGTTGCCAAATTTCCCCCGAGTAAAACATGTGTTTTTGTAGAAATTTATGCGTATTTTTCCTTAACATTTTCCGATAGTTTAGATTGAATTGGGAACAAAATTTTCTGAAAAATCAGAAGAACAATATTCAGAATTTGCCCGGTAAATTAGTTGGTAATTAAAGAAAATATGGCAACGCCTGAGGGCTCATACGGCGTTTTTCCTCAGCACGGCAGCGTTGACATTACGACGGTGAAACTACCAAACCACGTATCTCGTTTGCGGTGTTTAAAAATCTACGCTCACATTTTATTTTTTTGAAGTAGACCAAATCAATATCATTCCTTGAAATTTTCACGGAATTTTCTCCGCACAAAGAGGAAAAATCACAGAAATTTTCAGAACTAGATGTTAAGTAGTTTTTCATTTAAAAAATAAAGTATGACAGGAAGTCTGCGACGTCGCAAACCGAGATACGTGGTTTGGTAGTTTCACCGTCGATTATGTATTTTCAAACCTTATCACTGAAAAAAATAGTTCTGTTCACAGGGGTCCTGCACTTCTTTTGTAACAGTCACAGGAGCTTCCGTTATGAGGACAGAGTACTCTGTTCTTACGACCGAAGTTCTGTTCTCTCGACAGAAAAATCATGTAAGAGTAACAAAGAAACTGCAGGAACCCTGTGAATAGAGGGCTCTGTCGTCAGCACCATAATTTTTTCTCTGCGCAGTAATTAGATCTTAGAAATACTTTTTCAGGTCGTCTTCCATTTTCAGGGGCTCGGCCGCGCACCATAATTTTTTCTCTGCACAGAAAAAAATAGATGGTGCTGACGACAGAACCTCTTGTTCACACGGCTCCCGCAGTTTCTTGGTTACAGTCACTGAAGCTTCCGTTATGAGGACAGAATACTCTGTTCCCACGACCGAAGTTCTGTCCTCACAACAGAAAAATCCCGTAAGTGTAACAAAGAAAATGCGGGAGCCGTGTGAACAAAAGGTTCTGTCGTCAGCACCATCTACTTTTTTCTGCGTGGGCAGTAATCAAATCTTAAAAATATTTTTTCAGGTCATCTTCCATTTTCAGGGGCTCGGTCGCGCACCATAATTTTTTCTCTGCGCAGTAATTAAATCTTAGAAATACTTTTTCAGGTCGTCTTCCATTTTCAGGGGCTCTGTCGCGGGGGCGAAGCGGTCGACGACCTGTCCCTGCTTGTTGATAAGGAACTTGGAGAAGTTCCACTTGATGGAGTCGGTCAGGAACCCGCTTCCCGCCTTCTGGCTCTTCAGCCACTTGTAGAGGGGATGCGCGTTGTCTCCGTTCACGTCAATCTTGGCGAACATATCAAAGGTGACGCCGTACTTCTTCGTGAACTCGAGGATCTCCGCGTTAGTGCCCGGCTCCTGGCTCAGGAACTGGTTGGACGGGAAGGCTAGGATCCGGAGGCCCTTGGACTCGGAGTACTTGTTGTAGAGCTCCTGGAGTTGCTTGTAGTTGGTCTCGGTGAGCCCGCACTGGCTGGCCACGTTCACGATGATGCAGACGTGGTCCTTGTACTTGGAGAGGTCGACTTTGTTCCCGCGGATGTCCTCCGCGGTGAAGTCGTAGATGGAGGTCGCTTGTTGCCAGTCGTTGTCCTGGTCGAAACCAAGAACGCCGGCGAGGCACACGAAGGATAAGGCGATTGCAACACCTGGAAAGAATAAAATCATGTCATGTCAATCATTGCCTGTAACAACTACATACAGTGGTCTTGAAGTAGGAGAAAATGCGTCGAAAATGTACTCAAAAATCCCCCGGTCCGCCTCCTATGGTGTAGTGGTTGTAGCGCTTGCTCTATGATCGGGAGGACCCGGGTTCGATTCCCGGCCAGGCGATCCGAGTTTGACGGTCTAAAACAATGGTTGCCTGGGACTGGTTCAGTAGGGACGGAAGGGGGATGGGACTTAAAGCATGGGATTAGCCCTGGAGGGCTATTTGAAGTAATAATAAAAAAAAAAAAAAAAAAAAAAAAAAAAAAAAAAAACCATTTGCAGGGGGAATCTTGGTGCAGCTGAAGAAATCAAAATGGAGATGTTGCATGTGTGAGGAATTTGCGATTTGACTACTGAGTCTCATGTAAAAGTTCGCGGAAAACACGATGGTGCCACCGGTTTTCTCTGGAATCAACTCCCAAGCTCAAAAAAAGCTCTCAAGTTGAGGACAAAATGGAGGGAATATCCCACGCCATCCTGAGAGTCCACCTCTACATCAAGACGAACTCTCCATGCAAAGATAGGGAGCAAATACATTAGCAAGGCTGCCACATTATTTGGGGACTCTAATGTATATGTATATGTATGCTAATGTATTTGCTCCCTAACTTCGCATGGAGAATTTGTCTTGATGTAGATGTAGACTCTTAGGATAGCGTGGGATATCCCCTCCATTTTGGCTTCAACTTGAGAGCTTTTTTTGAGCTTGGGAGTTGATTTCAGAGAAAACCAGTGGCACCATCGTTTTTCTCGCAAACTTTTACATAAGAATCAATAGTCAAATCGCAAATCTCTCACACATACAACATCTCCATTTTGGCTGATCCTAGTTTCGAGACATCTGAAATTTTCATAGAAAATACAAGTTTTTTATTGATGTTGATTCGCTTTTTTATTTATTAGACCATTGAATCCGTGTTGATTGGTTCACGTAAAATACAGACTTCCTAATAAACTCTTTTTTTTTTAACTGAACAAGTCGCCTTCGATCTTCTGCGTCTGCAGCAACTGTCGTTACGAATATGTTGTGAGTGCTGATTTCAGCTGAATACATACTTGACTCTCTGAGGGTGTTTCATGTGCGAAAGCAATTCGCCTTCAGTTGCGTCTGCAGCAATTGTTGTTACGATTATGTTATGAGTGCTGATCTCAACTCATTACATACTCGACTCTCTGAAGGCGTTTTATGAGCTCAAGTAGCGCAATCTGTCGGAGAACGCACGAAGTAGGGATTGTGCGATTTATTCAATCTCACTTCTGTTGTTCTCCAACAGGGTGCTCTACTTTCGCACATTAAACGCCTTCAAAGAGTCAAGTATGTAGGGAGCTGACATCTGTACGCACAACATATTCGTAACAACAATTTCTGCGGACGCAGCTGAAGGCGAATTGAAAATTCTCGTATAATACACGATAAAAAACATTTCAGCTCTTAAATTCATATTTTTACCACAAGAGAGTTGTATTTTATGGTCTTTTAATGGGGGATTCTCAAAACACTTCTCAATACGGATAAAAAGATATAGTATTGAGCACTAACTGTTTAGATCAAATGGAGCCAGCTGATATGGCAGTACTGCTGAGACCTACAGTTCGTAGGGCGGGACCCTAAAGTTTTAGGGCTCAGTGCTACTGCCATACTAGCTAGCTCCACTTGATCTAAACAGTTCTTGCTCAGAAATATATAGTTTTTTCCTTGAACATAAACTAAAACATGAACTAAGTTTAAATGCAAAATAAAATATCATCATGAATCGAACGAAAAATAAAAAAGTGAACCGATCAACACTGATCCAATGGGCAAATGAATAAAAAAACGGATCAAAATCAGTAAAAAAAACTTGCATGTGCGGTGAGAATTTCAAATTGCGATGTCTCAGAATTAGGATTAGGCAAGAGTTTAATTTCTCGCGATTTCAAGTCCACATTTTAAGTCCAAACCGTTTTTGGGTACATTTTTGTCGCAATTTTCTTCTTCAAGGCCACTGTATACGCTGATGAAAATATGTGTGCCCATGCGTTACTTGTGGTTATTATAGGAAGAGAGACACAAACTTACACACATTTTGTTTTGATTTTGATATAGTTTGCGGTGAATTCAACGCAGAAAACAACTGGGAAAATGCATTCTTCCGATTTCGTCGTTGGCATTCACCACTTGTTTTTTATTACATTTCCTCGAGAAAACCAGGGCCGGATTAAGGGGGTGGCCCATGGCGGCAAATTTTGCGATTTTTTTAAATGTAGGTATAAAAAAAGTCGGATTCAGAAAAAAATATGATCAATAAGAAAAGGAAACAAAATGTCTCTATCCTGAGAGTATAGTAATTTCTAATTTTGTCGTTTTTCGGTGATACAAGAGCCAGCATCTTTTATTAGTCGAGTTAAGATGAGGAACTAAACACGCAATTTTGCCTGGAGCTTAGCGCAGAGAGGAATGATGACGAGGACTTGAGATGAATCGGACAAGCCCTCGGCGCGGCGGTCAGCATGTAACACATATTAGCGCCTACAAGACTGCATGAATACTTCACCCATTGCGCCAAACACAGTGCGGTCACGTGGTCAGGAGCGGTTGGCGTGAAATGCATAGCGCCTACAAGACTGCAGGAATACTTCACGCATTGCGCCTAACACAGTGCGATCAGCACGGCGCGGCGCAGCGGCGGAAGTTAAAATTATTAAACCACATTTAACCTATATTAGGCTGGCTGGTTAACCATTCGAGGTATAAACAGCGTGTTCGCAGCGAACACCTTAATAATCGATTCTTCACCATAGGTTTAAATGGCATAACAATTGATACATCGCAATTCACGCCACGCCACTGCTATAAGCTCCGAGACCTCCTAAATTTGCATATCTTGCATATTTGCATATATTTATATTTCAAACTATTTTAACTATCCAGAATGCAAGTTGCCTACCCGAAAAATTGAACGAATGACATTATTTTATACTATAAGCTCCGAGATCTCCTTTTGCATATCATTCAAACAATGTGAATTTTTATTTTTTGTCACATTCCGTTTGAGCTTCTACTGGGCCGATTTCCATGATTTTGTTGCTATTGACAGGCGATGGGTCCTAGATGAGCCCGCTGTAATCAGATTATGGAAATAGGACCCACGTTTTTTTTAAATAAGAGTAGACTAGGGAGCGTAGAAAGGGGGGGGGGCAAAATTTGAAATTCCCGGCAATGAAAAATGGCGGGAATTTCAAATTCAGCGAAAAATTGAACTAACCGGGAAATGTCGAATTTTTGTCTGATGTTAGTAGGGTAAGGTAAGCGAATCCAAGGTATGCTTCTTTTCTACAGACTATCCAAAAGCGACGAAACGCTCAGTTCCGTTCGTTCCGTTTCGTTTCAGTCTTGACGTGAAGTTTGAGATTACTTCCGATTGGTTCATTCGATTCTTATTGGTCCAATCGATCCCGGCCAGAAGGAGATTGAACAATGAGAGTCGAGTATAAAAATATTTTCATTTTATATGGTCGTTCTCATGTCGAAGCGGGCCTAAGAGAGCACGAAGCGCCTTCTGGGGGTTGGGCCGCGTAGCGGCCAGGGGCATAGCCCCCTAGTTAGGTTTAAAAATGAAGTTAAAACACTCTAAGTAGGTAACCTCTAGCACGTAGGAGAAGTTATGTATACATTTTGACTTTGACCACAAGTGAGTCACCCACGGTCAACGTCTCACTATTTCCCAAGTTGGCACGTAATACTACACCTAAATGGCATTAAATGAACTCGGATAAAGACACACGGCTCCCCGGTGGAAATTTTCCGTTTCATCTAACGTCTTAATTGCCGTGGCGAGACGTGAAATGATCGATCATCGATAATTCCCTCATTTGCAGCGACGGTGAAGAATCGATTATCAAGGTGTTCGTTGCAAACGCCGTGTTCAGCGATCATTTTCCGTGGGGTCAAATGGCAGATCAATCGATTTATCGCGAGGCTTGCCACGCCGCTGGAATTGATTCAGGTCAATCAAGTTAATAGGCGAGACGCCGCAAAATTTGATGGATGCGTCTGCCCTGGGTCCATATAATGTTTGAAAATGTAACTTACGACATCACGAAGCTCTTAATGTTCTTAATATTAGAGTATTTAATAAATTAGAGGGTAAAATGTTCATTTTGTCATCGTGATTGTGTCCATGTGCAATGTTATTTTTTGCGGTTTTATTACATCATTAACTGAAGTGTAAGACCATGTATATCCGTCTGCAGCATTGTAGATTTCCTCTCATACTTCATTTTTTCATCGCAAAACTAATAAACGTAATTTCTTAAAAATTTTATTGATTACTCTTCCTTAATAGCAGAATATTCCTTAAAAATTCCAAATATATGGTTGACAGTTTTTTTTTCTCTTCGAAAGAATAAATCAAGGGCAGAAATTTTGAAACACGGAAACTTAATTGAAACACAATAATTTTGAAACACAATTTTGGGTTTTGCACAGTTTTGCACTTTAACCATCGATATAATAGCGGGCACTCGTACATGGTGAAAGTCTACAACAGGCTTATTTAATGTAACAAATATTAGATAAAAACGTAATAAATTCAGTGATTATGTTTCTGTAATCATATGCATTCCATCATATTAATTTATTATATTTATTACTATAGTATGAAGCAACGACTCGTGTATCATATTATTTGTATTTAGCAGTCGATTCCATTGACCTTAATAGCAAAAGGGTTTCATTTGAAGCGATTTAGTTTTGCTTCAACTTGGGACATTTCCTGACAGGGGTAGAGAGAGGGAGCGAGAGAGAGAGAAGGAACACAACTAAGATAAGATAGTATTTTATCATTTATTTTTCATTAAATGGGATGAAACGGAACAATCTCTTCGTCAACAATTATTTCTCCCTATTATTATTATTATTATTTTTTTTTTAATTTCACTTTTTGATTTGACTTTCGGTGTTTTTTAAATTTTCAGTATAATTTACGTCGTTTAGCATACAGTTTACGCTGTCACTTGTCCGATAACCTCAGGCATTATAGGCGCATGTGGCGTTTGGGTGTCGCAGAACGCCCGCGTGCGTCATAGGAGCGACTTTTATGTATGTATTTACCCATTTATGTATGTAGCACAATTCACGTGAATAATTTCAAATTGGATTGCATTTTGCAATAAGGAACCGCTATCTCTGGCTCTTTCCTTAAAGCACCTTTCTGCATGCGGAAATCAAGGGCATATATGCTGTTTCCAAAATGAGCCACAAATAGTAGTTCCTCATTGCAAAAGGTGGTCCAATTGTACGTCGTTGATTTAATTTTATGAAAATAACCTGTTGGAATCTCACAGAATTTGCCGTTCAACCCACAAATTCTGCGTTAATTTCCGGGCGAGACACAAGTGATGTCACTGGTCTATCCAAAATCCATTCATAGGCGTACAGAAAGTTCTCAAGGCCTCAGCCGTAATGATGGTCGTTCAGCAAATTGTGGGAGAGTTCCCGTTCGTAATTGGTCAATTTCTGTGTGGACTAAATACACACATGGGTAGAGTTGCCTATTAGTGCGGGGCCAGGCGGGGTAAGGTGACAATCCAGTCGTTGTACGCGTGGTTTATGGGAAAAAGAAGAATCGATATCCGGACTTGTCACGCGTTGAAACCAGTGGCGTGGCGTGAATTGCGATAAATCGATTGTTTTGCCATTTAAACCTACGGTACAGAATCGATTATTAAGGTGTTCGCTGCGAACACCCTGCTCATCGATCCTTTTCCATAGGTTTAAATTAGATTACCTATATTGAGAGAGTATGGCCACTGGAGTTACCACCTTTGATTGGCTCAGCCATCTTAGGCTGAATGGAGCCCTTAGGACCCAAAAATGGCGGACGCCTTGAATTAATGTAATGCAAAATGACTCAAAATGTAGTTTTCTTTGCTTATCGTAACGAGAAATTTACCCAAATGCACTATTGCGACTTCTTTACATATTTTTAAGGCTAATCGTGCGTGCAATTTTTGAGAAAAATTATCTTAGATGCAGTAAGGTTGGCAGCAAGTGCTGTTGGTGAAAACCGTCAAAAGTTGGCAATGACCCCCCTCCCTTCCACAAAAACCAAAACAACGCACCGCCATTTTTGGGTCCTAAACCTCTCCATGGGGCCTAGTGGCCATACTCTCTCAATATAGGTACTCTAGTTTAAATGGCATAACAATCGATATATCGCAAAGCACGCCACGCCACTGCTTAAAACCCCAGCATACTTCCATGCTCTGCAGGAAGAACGCTGTATGAGCCTTCAGATTTTACCAAATTCGCCTTAGTGAAATACTAGCTGTTAAAAAAAACCTGGGAATTGTTTTCTTCCAATTTTTCAGAGAATTAAATCAGTGAGAACGAAAACTCACCAACTCGGTACCTCGAAAATGCTCTCTTTTCACTAAGGACAGACAATTTTCATGGAGGTTATTGAAGTTACTGTATCTGTGCCAACTTGGACATTTAAAGCCTCCTTAAATACTTCCTTTTAGGCACCAAAAATATTTTTCTTAGACTAACTTCTTCACCTAATATGCAGTTTTGTGTGTGTCTTGATTATTTTCATTTTTTCGAGTTGGTGTGTTTTCGTTCTCACTGATTCAATTCCACTCTTGGTTTGATTTAAAGTATGTGGAAATGTCAAGAAATTATGTTCATAAGTTTCCGTAAAATAAATACAGGGTGATCCAGTGTTAAACGGCCAGACTGCAGGAGCGTGTTCTATGGGTCAAAATAAGACTTTTTTGTTGTAAATTGAGATTTCGATTTTTTTCAGATCATTTATGAGTACAGAGGAGTAAAAATTTTCATGAGGTTTGATTCTCAACCGTTGCCAAAATTCAGGAAAAACGATTTACTTTCCGAAATTTTGGGAGGACCGTAGCTCCGACAGGAGGCACTTTGGAAAAAACTTTATAGAACAAAAAATTATTATTTTGACACGTAGAACACGACCCTGCAGTCTGGCCGTTTAGCCCTGGATCACCCTGTATAAAATCGGGGGAAATTGTTCAGCGTCTGAAATATTCATAACGCTCTACCTTAGCACGGCAGTATTTTCTCCAGAAATTCCAGTACAATCCCGGGAAACCCCAATAGTGTGCGCTGCCTTTATGGTAAAGTTGAATCTTCTTTTAGTTTGTTCAACAAAATATTAACAAACCTATTGAAACTGTGATGGATAGCTAGAAATTTGCGTTTGAGCCTACAAAATTGATCTTCTGCACATATGGGTGGCGTGGCGTGCTTCGCGATGTATGAATTATTGGACGGCATTTTGAAATTTGGAACTATAAATTCTGGCTCTTCTGGAAAAACACTTATTTGCATAGGGAAACTAATGGCACGTTGTTTTTAAACCGGGCTAGAATTCATAGTTCCAAAATGCAAAATGTAGTCCAATTGATATACCATTCAAGCATATGTCTAATATCGGGGCGTTCGCAGCGAACACCCTAATAATCGATTCTTCACCATAGATTCAAATGGGATAGTATCGATAGGCGATTATCGCACGCCTAGCTACTGCTGTAAATACTGCGCGCTTCACTGTTGAAAAATTATCAGGAGTGGGAAAAGTCAAGGTCTTTCAAAAATATTTTCCCAAGGGTTGAGAGGGGACCAAACATACATTTTACCAATTAAGAATAAAATCAAAAGCAAGAGTTCATTAGCACCTCATTTTTCAGTAATGAACATCTAGCATTGCAATGCCGGTAAAAATGTACAAGACCTCATATCTTGGAGGCAAAACCCAAAAATTCAGTCCGTTTATATTTTCAACCCATGAAAACTTCATTTGAATGAGAAAACTGCGCTGCAAGTTTCAAATCCGTGGCTAAAAACGAAGCCGCGTATTTCCATTTGTGACGTTGCAGACTTCTTATCATATTTTTATCTTATTTTTTCCTTGGAAAACTAGTCATCGTAATATTTTGAAAACTTCCGTAATTTTTTCTCTCTGTCAGCAAGATATTCTGTATTATTTCAAGCGACAAAATTGGCTCGTTTCCCGTCAAAAAACTAAAATAGTAGCGGTCATTTTGCAACATCGCAATTAAGATACGTAGTTTTGCATCTTGGCAATCGATATTCCTTTCAGGAAGGAGGAAGTGAATCCCAAATTCACTTTCTTTATGATGTAAGGTATAAAATCGGTGAATAAGCAAACATCCAGATATGGAATGCATTTTGCCTAACTACAAGTTTCACTATGATGTTTGACAAGTTTCTTGACGCTTAGCACCCTTAATTTAGCTGTTAGTCCCCAAAAAATTTCGTTTATCAGACCTGATCAAGAAAAAAATTCTACAAAATGTGGCTCGAACTGTATTCAACAAGGTGGTAAAACAGTGCTCGGTCAACACTAATTTGTGAGGAAAGCGAGACCAAAAAGTTCTAAAATTTCAATCAGGCAAAGTAAACAACTTGAACTCTAATGGATATTTGTACAAGAATGAGGGGGGCGGGGGGAGGCATAGATTCATTGGAATATGAAGCTGGGGGCACGCCGAGAGACCTACAACGTTTGGGTCTAAACTGAAAAAAAAAATCTCGGTGTATTTACTAAGAAAAAGGTAAAATTACTAAGAATTCAGGGTTCTATTTGATCCCAGTTTTTTCTTGGTAACATTACTATTTATGGAATTGGTAATTTTAATATCGGTAAAATTATTGACATTCTCGGTAATTTTACTGGACCCCGATAAAAACGCCAATAGTTTTTATCGAAGTGGTAGAATTACCGAGATAAAATGGCAAAGTTACCGGGAATCGATTACCAATAAAAGTGGTATTCTTACCTGAAAAAAACAGTAAAAATACCGGTTTCTAGGTAAGCTTACCAGTCTGTCTTGGTAAAATTACTAATAATTGGTGAAAAATGTGAGATGGTAAAGGTACCAACGGACCTTGGTAAAAACGCCGAGAATTTTCTTTCAGTGTAAAAAGGCCACAAACGTTATAGGTCTTTTCTCCCCTAATAGTGTGAACCCAGCGCTATTTTATCACCTTGTTAAACCTGAACCATAGTTGAAAATAAGCGAAAGCTATAATTAACCCTTCAACCTCCGATCGAATACAGTAGGTATTTCACGGTATTAGTCTTGCAGCTTTATTTTAGGGTTTACAAACCAGTGGCGTGGCGTGCTTTGCTATATATCGATTGTTACGCCATTTAAACCTATGGAAAAGGATCGATAAACAGGGTATTCGCAGCGAACACCTTAATAATCGATTCTTTACCATAGGTTTAAATGGCACAACAATCGATACATCGCAAAGTACGCCACGCCACTGTTACAAACGAGACCTCGGGCGGGGGGAGGAGGGCAGCTGAAATTAGCCTCTGAGCATAATTTATAATTTTTTTGGCTAAAGTTGTCAAGTATACCGGAAATAGTAATTCATTTAAATTTGTTCGATAACACGAAGTATGTTTACTTTTTACGTGGATTAATCATTTCATTACCCAATGTGTAATTACTTTCGGTGCATAGTAACCTAAAAATAACAATATACACTGAAAAAAAATTCTCGGCGTTTTTACCAAGGTCCGTTGGTACCTTTACCATCTCACTTTTTACCAATTATTGGTAGTTTTACCAAGACAGACTGGTAAGCTTACCTAGAAACCGGTATTTTTACTGTTTTTTCAAGTAAGAATACCACTTTTATTGGTAATCAATTCCCCGGTAAGTTTGCCATTTTATCTCGGTAATTCCACCACAGTCGACGAAAAATATTGGCGTTTTCACCAAGGTCCAGTAAAATTACCGAGAAAGTTCAATAATTTTACCGAGATTTCTCGGTAAAATTACCAATTCCATAAATGGTAATTTTACCAAGAAAAAACTGGGACCAAATAGAGCCCTGAATTCTTGGTAATTTTACCCTTTTCTTAGTAAATACACCGAGATTTTTTTTTCAGCGTACAGCCATCGAAGTCAATTTTTTCTCTCTTTCAAGAAATATAAACTTTAGTGTTTGGGACGGACAGATCCTCCAGCACCGGAAAAAATGCTGATTTGACATTCTGGATGTAAAAATGTGAGCGAGACCTCACAAAACACTGAACTAATCGCTACAGCAGCAACTTCAGCAATGTAAAGATGTAAAACTAACTGCTATGGCGGTTAGAGAATTTGCAGGTATCTGAAACTTGATAAATTTTGTGTTTAAGTGGAAACTATTGAGTTGACTGAACACGGATACCCTTGGCTCATGATTTGAACAATTATTGGAGAAGATATGGCAAAATGATCAAATCTGCTAAAATATGTGTGTTTGAATGGGAAATGCCGCCAGAGGACGTCACTAGGCGGTGTATTTTCTCACTTTTAAATCTTTTTTCATACTTTTTCCCATATCAGAAAAAAATTATAAAAAATACTGCAAAATCGCCACTTCAAGCACTTTCAGAGGAAGCAATAAAAAAATTGCACGCAACTTCTCCATTCAGCGTTTTTTGAGTTCTCGCACACTTTTTTTACATCTAGATTGTTAAATCAGCGTCTATTTTTTCGGTGCTGAAGGATAAGATCTCTCTATTTCGAACACTAACATTTTTATTTTTTGAGAGACAAAAAAAAAAATTAACTCCGATGGCTGTATATTGTTATTTTTAGGTTAATATGCACCGAAAGTAAATATACATTGGATGATGAAACGAATAATCTACGTAGAAAGTAAACATGTGTGAGTTCTCGAACACTTTTACATCTAGATTGTAAAATCAGCATCTTTTCCCCCGGTGAGTCTCCCGGGTAACACGGAAAAAAAATTGCTGATTCAACAATTCAATTTCTAAAAACAGTGAGTGCAATGTTTCAACGCAGATTTTACAACAAAAAAATGCTACTTTAACCACCCCCGTGGTTAAATTAGTTTACAATGTGGTTAAAGTAGCATTTTTTTTTTGTTGTAAAATCTTCGTTGAAACATTGCACTCACCGTTTTTAGCAATTGAATTGTTGAATGAGCAATTTTTTTTCCCCGTGAAAGTTAAGTCGCAAAACAACGAGGATAACTCACGTAACATCTTGATCGGCGATGGATGTAACACTTCACTATGGTCAATGGCTCGCAGTCAACTGCTCGGCTCCCGCTCACTCGTGACACCACTCTAATCCAATAAAAACACACTCACACCGAGACACGCACACACACACGCGCAGCCCCGCGGATGCGCGCAGACGGTCCAGATGGAGGGGGTTTAATTACGAATCTCGTAGTCAAGATCACGGCCCGCGTGGGGCTCGAGTCACACGCTAAAAATACTCACGGTTGGTATCGATATCCGATATATCGATTTTTTCTGACGAGAAATCGATCCCGATATATATCGAGCTCCGGAATATCGATATTCACAAATATCGAACCTAATAATCGATATTTTACTAACGCTTTGCCCTGCTGCGATTTGCCCTATTTTTTTTTTTTTTTTTTTTTTTTTTTTTTTTTTTTTTTTTTTTTTTTTNTTTTTTTTTTTTTTTTTTTTTTTTTTTAGATACTTCAAGTAGCCCACAAGGGCTAGTCCTACGCTTCAGTCTCGCCCCCTCCCCTCTGCCCCTAACAACCAGTCCCAAGCAACCATCGTTTGAGGCCATCAAATTTGGGTCGCCTGACACATTATATTACACTGTATGTACAACATTGTATTACACACACTGGAGAAAAAAAACACATTGGATCTGGAGTCCAGACTCTTAAATACATCGACAAGAAAAAATACTCTTGATTCAATCGGATTTTTGGTTAAATCAAGAACCAAGCCTCTTAAATTAAGCGGATTTCGTTTTGATTTAAGCAAAAATCTGATTGAATCAAGAGTATTTTTTCTTGTCAATGTTTTCAAGAGTCTGGGCTCTACATCCAGTGTGTNTTTTTTTTTTTTTTTTTTTTTTCCAGTGCAATGTCTAAAAAGGTAGTAGCACTGAATATATTGGTATGTGGAGTGTAGCTAAGTGCTAGAAATAATGTAACATTTTCTTTAAAAAAACTTACATTTTCTTAATAAACTTTGACCGAAGCGCTTGCTTCGAAAAACCTCGGTCAAAGTTGATTAAAACAATATAAGTTTTTTTTTTAAAGAAAATGTTACATTATTTCTAGCACTTGGCTACACTCCACATACCGATACATCGACGTTGAAATATCGATACAATGCTATCGATATTTTGTTCTAAAATATCGATATTCCATAGTATCGATAGAATATCGCCATCACTAACACGGGGGTCATCGATGACTGGCCAATGAGAGGGCCGGAAACAGAACCGAGAATCCCTCGCTTTGATCATGTAACAAAGGCCTTAAATGTCTGGATAATTACTCACTCCGCTTTGCATGTCTGCTAAATATGACTTGCAGTTTCGGTTTCGCGAGGGTTACGTAAGCGTTTGTTTTCGACGGTAAGTGATAATCAACTGGTACACAGATAATTAAATTTGCACGGATTCGATACTCGGCTCGATATCGGAAGCAGCGATTGGCGCAATGGAGATGTTGCATGTGTGAGGAATTTGCGATTTAACTGCTGTTCCTAGGGTAAAACTTCGCAAGAAACACGATGGTGCCACTATTTTCCTCGAAAATAAATTCCAAAGCTCAAAAAAAGCTCTCAAGTTAAGGCCAAAATGGCGGGGGATATCCCACGCTATATCCTTCGAGTCCATCTCTTTATCAATACGAACTCTCCATGCAAAGATAGGGAGGAAATACATCGACAGGGCTGCCACTTTATTTGGGGACTCTAAAATTGAAAACACGGCAACCCTACTAATGTATTTTGTATGATACTGTGCAACACTTCTGCTGCGAAATAGTTGCTTGAAGCGCCGCGGCGCGACACGCGCATTGGCGCCTACAAACCTAACTGGGATACTTCACGCATTACGCAATGCGTGAAGTATCCCTGTTAGGTTTGTAGGCGCCAATGCGCGTTTCGTGCTGGCAGCACACAGCAGGCTCAAAAAAAGCTCTTAAGTTGAGGCCAAAATGGAGAGGATATCCCACGCTATCCTGAGAGTCCACGTCTACATCAAGACGAACTCTCCACTCCATGCAAAGATAGGCAGCAAATACATTAGCGGTGATGCCGTGTTTTCAGTTTTAGAGTCCCCAAATAAAGTGTCAGCGCAGCCCTGTCAATGTATTTGCTCCCTATCTCTCCATGGATAGTCCGTCTTGATGTAGAGGTGGACTCTCAAGATAGCGTAGGATATGCCCTCCATTTTGGCCTCCACTTGGGAGCTTTTTTTGAGCTTGGGAGATGATATCAGAGAAAACCAGTGGGACCATCGTGTTTCTCGCAAACTTTTACATAAGAATCAATAGTCAAATCGCAAATTCCTCACACATGCAACATCTCCACTAGGGCTCTGACTATTGGTACTTATGTGAAACTATCGAAATGTGTCGAAGTATGTTACTGCCGTGCTAAGGGAGAACGCTGTATGAGCCTTCAGGCGTTGCCAAATTTCCTTTCATGAATCATAAATTTTCGGAAAAATTTTCAAAAGTTTTTCCTCCAATTTTTCAGATAATTTTGTTCGCAATTTCACCTTAAAATATCCGAGGAAAAATATCCATAATATTCGTCAAAAATGGACATTTTATTGAAGGAAAGTTGCGACTCTCGAATGTTCTTACGGCGTTTTTCCTTGGCACAGCAGGTTGCATCGCCTGGAATCGATGGTCACTGAACGATTAGTTCACTCTTTTTGGTCCAATATTACAATTAGCCCGTGGTTGATTTGGCCAATGAAAAGTGCACAAATAAAAAACTGTCCGAGCAAATATATCAATTTTTGAGCCCGAAAATTGAATCTTGTCCAATGGACAAGGTGTAATTAAAGATAGTACACGATATTTCATTGCTCATAAATCGAGGATATAAGTTCAAAAATTTCAAATGTTCCGTGAAATTTCACACTGGAGAAAAAAAAGCATTGGATCTAGAGTCCAGACTCTTGAAAACATTTACAAGAAAAAGAACTCTTGATTCAATCAGATTTAAGCTTAATTCAAAAGGGAATCCGCTCAAATTAAGAGGCTTCTTGATTTAAGCTTGAATCTGATTGAATCAAGAGTATTTTTTCTTGTCGACGTTTTTAAGAGTCTGGACTCTACCTACAATGTTTTTTTTTTTTTTTTTTTTTTTTTTTTTTTTTTTTTTCAGTGCGAGGAAGAAAGTTTACAAATTTCTCAATGCGTATTCAATGAAAAACTCGCTCCCAAATTCCAATATTTAAGCATCAAATAGTCAATATGAACTTTCTTTTCGCCATGAGGGTCCATGTAATTCCGAAACTTCAAACACGTCTTTCTTGAAATGCCAAACCGGCATTTAAGCGCCTTATTCTCCAAGCCCCTCAATTAATCATTAAAGTTTGTTTCCCAAAGTTTCGATATTAATACCGCGTGAAATTTGGATCGATTTGCGTAAAAACTAGTTCGCCTTCAATATCTCGGTAGGCAACGTAAGGACTTTGGGGACAGCAAAAGTTGCTCGCAGCATTTTGGCCATGTTTCCTTAGTCAATTAATAGCTGTAGCGCTTCAATACTTCAATAGCTTTGTTTCTAACTCGTTCCAACCAGTGCGCCTTCAATATCTCGATAGGCAAAGGAAGCTACTTGGGAGTATTAATAGTTGCTCATCGCATTTTGGCCACGTTCACTCCACGGCTTCTTTATAGCTGTAGCGGTTTAAAATTCACTCCTATTCTTTCTCAATCGCTATCCGACCGTTTTTAAATAAAAAATTATTTTCAACTAGTACTTCTCTTTCTTTCTCAAGTATTTGCCTTCAAATTGAATACATTTTTTCATCCGCTCCTTCCATTTGTCAAG
The DNA here is from genome assembly GCF_001854935.1 of Bemisia tabaci. Classification (NCBI taxonomy): domain Eukaryota; kingdom Metazoa; phylum Arthropoda; class Insecta; order Hemiptera; family Aleyrodidae; genus Bemisia; species Bemisia tabaci. The sequence continues at coordinate 264,366 of NW_017547361.1, forward strand.
ATCGTCTTCTGGAAATCTTCCTTGGGGATGTGTTTGAAGAGTGCTTGGACTTCGTTCTTGATTGCGTCCTTTGATTCAAATTTTTTCTTCAATTGCGAGAGCAACCAAAAGTCGCATGCAATGAGCGGGATCGGGGCTGTCCCAAGTAGCATTTCTCAACGAGAAAATCGATATTTTTTGCGATTTTATTAGCGATAAAATCGCCAGGACCATCAACATCTGAGCGATTATCCTAGATTTTGTTGCAATAAAATCGCGATTTCATCGCCCGGCACTATATCGCGATATTATCGAAACAAAAATCGCGATATAGGTATGGTGATTTAATCTAGATTTCATCGACAAAAATTGATCGCGAATTTATCGAGCAAATAATTGCGATGCATAGCGATTTATTCGCCATAAATCGCAACTTTTTATTTGATAATATCGCGATGAATCGCCACCGATATAATCGCGATAATCAACCGATAAAATATCTATTTTTCTCGATCAGTGCTACTTGGGCGCTGAGAACCTGAGGGTCTCAACTTCATTCTTTAACATAAAATTGCTGGCGGCGTTCGAGGTGTGAGGATGCGCAGCATCCAGAATTCCAGGTTGCTTTCAATTGCGGACGTTTTCGCGAGACGTGCGTGCGAAAATCCGCCGTAACATTGTAATAATAATCGCTGTCCACCGTGGTTTTATCGGTTATACAAAGTGCTGATAAACCATGCCCTCTGAATCAAAAAAGACAATCAGCATTTGTTGCCAAGTTGTGTTCGATGGGGAGAGATCACCGGAAAAGTTTGATGAGTAAAACGAAAAGAAACAAATAGAAAAAACGGTTGGGTATTTTCTCACAGCGTGTTTTTAAAGTGTCATAACTCGGTCAAATTTCATTCAAATAAAGCGTAAGCATTCTTTAGCGTAATTGCTTCAATGGACCAATAGACAAGGTACGAATTAAAGGATTCTGATACATGTTCCTCAACCGAAATTTCACGCAAATACGATTCGCGCAACGAAAATGACTGAAACCAACTCCTAACGAAGATATTAACGTTTTTATTTCACATTGGTTACGAAGAATTTGAACTGCCCGCTCACAAGAAACTCAAAGCTCAACGCGAGTCAAATCGCGCACTAAAACGGTTTCAACAAGTTTCTCAATCGAGTAATGTTCATTTCCCATCGTGTGTTGTTCAAACTGTAAGCAATTTGCTCTAGCTGAACCAAAGTGCCAAGATTGAGGTTGCCAGATTTTTATATCACAAAGACTGTCATGATAAACGTTTAGCGCGCGATGTGAATCACATAGAGCATTGAGTTTTCATGAGCGGTTGGTTTGAATTCACGCATCAAGAATCATTAAATATCTTCGTAAGGAGTTGATTTCAGTAATTTTCGTCGTGCGCATCGTGTTCTATGTGAAATTTTGGTTAAGAGACATTTATCAGAATGCTGAAATTCGTACCTTGTCTAGTGGTCCATTTCTTCAATTTGATTTTATCATTCAAAGAGCCCAAGATCAGCTCAATCCGTTCATCAGTTTTTGAGTTACAGCACCAGTCCGGGCCATTGTGGGACTGCCTTTGTAAAATGCCCTTGCATAATATTTCGATGGTGTAAGTCCGCAATCACATATCTCGTTTTCGGTGTCTGAAAATCTCCGCATGCATGTTATTTTTTGAAGGAGAATAAATTGACATCATTCCTTGACGATTTTGCAGAATTTTCTTCGCGAAGAGAGGGAAAATCACGGCAGTTTCAAAGAATTGCCGTTGAGTAGTTCTCTGTTTTAAAAATAAATTTTGACAGGAAGTCTGCGACGTCGCAGACCGAGTCATGTGATTTCCGATTTACACCGTCGATTTGTGGTCTTATCATAACTCGCTTTGTGTTTGTATTGCTCTCTGTGCTTTGAACTGGCTCATTCTATTTCTAAAAGTTTACTCTGTTTCGGGCAACAACCTTGATATTGATTTATTTTTCTTTGTGGAAAATGCTACAGTTCCTGTTTTACATCGGCTTTGTCCTTCAGGTAAGTGAATCTCAAGAAACAACATTATATTTTTAAATAAATTTCAATGGGCCTTCAATTTATTTTCACATATCTTGGTAATCTTCTATTTACGTTACATTTTTTAATGGAGTGCGTTGGCAAGAGACAGTCATTAGGGAGGCCGTAATTTTGGGAAGTTTTATTTTCAAAAGGGAACTTTTTCCAGATGTATTTTTGTCCAAAAACAAATCTCGTGTGCTTTTGAGAGCCATGCAGGCCATTACCTCACAACCTGGAAGCAGCCAGTTTTACGAATCATATTTCTATGGTGGGCTCCATAGTAATTATGCTTAACAATGTCAAATGAGTTTCTCTGTCTTCAAACCGTAGGTATTTTGATATGGGCACAAGGCGTATGTAAATCATCATTAAGCTGCCAAATTAGTTTACGTTTTTAGTAAAAAAATAAAAACCTCGAAGTCTCACCCTTAAACGGACGTATTTCTATCAAACGGAACTAGGTGCAGTAAGACATACGTCCTGAGACCCATAAGAATACCTGCATAGCAGGGCTCACGTCATAATGTACTTAGTTCCGTTTGACAGAAATACATCCAAATGCTAAAATCACGAGGAAGAACAATGTGTCAGAGCTTTGAGGATGTAGCAAGCAACAAGCATTTAAATTATGTGTCATAGTTGTGAACTAGGTATAGTTTAAGTCATTATATACTGTTGAGCGGGATGCTAGCCTCTGTTACTTCCATGTAATTCAAAGGGATTCCAACCATCATGAGGTTGAAACTAATGCTTGAAGTTTGAAAATTTGAAACAAACCGCAACATTGTAATAAATATATTTATTTTTCACAATTAAGGGAATTTCATATTTTATAATGCTGATTCGAATTATATTTTTTTACCAGCGCAACATGGAACTGATATCAAATGAAATCTCAATAAAATCAGACACATTCAAGCATGAGTAGACTCCTTATAACGCCATTCCGCATCATTCTTTGTACCTATGTAATGTGCATATAAATCTGTAATAAATTAAATCATTTCTTTTAGACTTAATTTTATTATTCCGTGTTTTACACCTATACCGCTCATATAATTAGTTTTTTAAACCCATATAGCTTATATAATGCCTCTCCTAAAAATGTGCATTTGTGTCCTATGGCCCTTCTCTCCATGAGATGTCGCGTAGTTCATTTCGTATCCATCCATGTCGCATAGTTTATTTTACATCCATCCATTCATTATTTATTTTCAATTTTAAATGCGTTTTCTTTTTTCTTACAGACATCTGCATTTATAGCACCACCTGATGAATATGCTTGTCCATTTCCCACCTCAAAACCAGAACTTGATAGTTTACGACCTTTGGCGGTAAGCTAACCTTCGATGCTTGTTGACATACTTTGAAACTGTTATTTACCCACGTTTGCAAACTCCTCAATATTTTGTCTAAAATTTGCAGTTAAGAACCACTATTTCTGGCTCATCCATAAAATCACTTACCTGCACAGGAAAACTAATGACACATATATTGTTTCTAACTTTCTAAAATAGTAATACCGTGTTGCAAAATGTCGTCAATTTAACGGATGAATGGACATTCACGTAGCATATGTGCATGAGGAATTTTGAAATACGACATTGATGCAATTTTCTAGGACAGATAACATATATTTATCAAATAGGAATATGTACATACGTGAAGCCCCGTCGGAAAAATTTCCGGTTCTAAACTCTGGAAACTACGCCTCCGATCGTTAATAATTTTAGCTACGATCCGTTTCATGTTTTATCAGAGCTAATTTGGTAACTCTCGAATGTTCATACGGCCTTCTTCCTTAGCACGGCAGTACAGGGCTATGACATAATTATTGTCTCTATCTGTAACGGAGGGCTAACGACCCAGTGTGGGAAAAATTTCACGAAAAATTAAATCTTGAAATTTCACGTGGATTATTTCATGATATTTCAGAAATTTATGAAAGATATTGAAGAATACCAGTTCCTTTTCATGTTTCGCAAAATTTAAGAACTGTGGCTTTCCTCTATTTTTGAGTGTTTGAGTGCGGGTTGCATACTCTAGTCCCTGAAAAATATGAAATATTTCACAGCAGTGTTCGAAACTCACCTTCGAGTTTCAGAAGCCATGTGGTGCATCGAGCTCAATTTTTATGGGCCATTGAGGATTTTTTAGGGGCCATTGAAGATTTTTGAGGAGCCAAATTCACTTTTTGCCTACATATCACAGCGCATTTAGTGAAAAGTTAGACGCAAGATATTTTAGTAAGGTACAGTACTAGTAGCTGTAACTTGGGGGCGATTTTGAAAAATCACCCAACAGAAAAATTGGAATTTTTTTTGGGGGGGGGGTTAATTTTTTAGGGGCCATTCTGGCGCAGAGCCTTCCATTTTTAGGCGCCATGACCGATTTCTTAGGCGTATTTAGCGCGTTGGCGCCTGTGAGTTTCGAACACTGTTTCACAGCCTCGTGAAATTTCACGAAATATTTCACTGAAATTTCCATTCCTTCATTTCTGTCTTACTTTTCAAGCCACCCTGTAACGACCTGAAACCTCTGTTCGGCAGAAGATATACCAAGATGAGAGAGAAGACGGGTGGTGGCCCTTTCGGGAGGTTGCTGGCCGTGAGTCGTTCGTCGATAAAACGGAGTTCATCAAATACTTTCTGGACACCCGCAAGCAGCTCGTCCTAGTGGCGCCACCCAACTTCGGCAAGTCCACCAACCTCCACATGCTCAAGCACTTCTTCCAGATCCCCGTCGACGCCATGGGTGCCAACCTCACCTTCAACATGGCGGAAAAAGGCACCTTCTTCGGCAAGCTCGCCATCTGCAAGAAACATCCCTCCATCTGCAGTGATTATCTATCCAGGTGACCACATAATTCTTGTGTACCTCTGTAGGGAGGGAACGGGCATGTCGAGAAATGTAGGTCTTATGGCCTGGTTACACGCCCAAATTTCCGTCAAATTCCGGTCAAAATTATGACCAAGATGGCGGTCAAGAGTTATCTAGATTGATGAGTAAACTTAATTAAAACGGCATGTTGATTGAAATAAGTATGAAATAAGCACGGTTGTGTGGAAATCAAATGAAGGATGAGCCCCACAGTTTCATCATCTACCATCAAATTTTTGCAGGCCGCTGAAATTTGATGGTAGGTGGTGCGCACCAGTCACCATTTGATCGGAAATTGATGGGAATTTGAGCGTGTAACCAGCACATTGGTGCAGAAAAGGACAGCCAACCGCTCGACAAGAAAAACACTAGATAAATCGTCAACTTTCGTCCGGAATGTCGCAAGCGTCATGCGACGTTTCAAGATTTCCGCCGCCATTTTATTTTTTTACACAAAAATGGTTCAACGAATCTGTTCGAAAATTTCACTGAATTTTCTTTGTGCTGCCGATAAAAGTCAGTGAAATTTTCGAACGGATTCAACTAACAATTTCTCTATAAAAAAAATCAAATGGCTGCAGACTTTTTTAAACTTTGCACGACGCTTGCAATACTTCAGCCGGAAGGTGACGAAATGCCACTGCAAATCTTCAGATTCTAATATCAAATCAAAATGACCAAAAATGTTCATGAATGCCCTCAAAAATAAGGAAATGTATGCAAAAGTAAGTCAAATACGTGCTTTAGAAACAACGGATTGTAACAATTGTAATAATATTATTCTGGATGCTTTGAGTTCATAGGTTGGCTGTTCTTTTGGGCCCTAAAAGCTCCATGACCTAACCTCCAAAATTACCAAGATGTCAGTACTCTCCCCATCAGGGGCGTGGCGTGAATTGCGATAGATCGATTGTTATGTAATTTAAACCTATATTAAAGAATCGATTATGAAGGCCTAGATACACACGGCGATTAATCGCCGCGAGTCAGGGACGAAAGCCAATGGAGAGCCTTGATTTCGATAAATCGACGTCGATGGATCGAAATCAAGGCTCCCCATTGGCTTTCGTCCTTCACTCGCTGTGCGATTCACACCGCGTGTTTCTTCACACCAAGTGTTTATTCGTTTTTGTCACGTGACAAAAGGACGCAACTACATTGCATTTTGCAATTTGGAACTATAAATTCTTGCCCGGTTTAAAAACAACGTATGTGCCATTCGTTTCCCTGTGCACATAAGTGTTTTTTAAGATGAGCCAGAATTTATTCCAAATTTCAAAATGCAGTCCATTTTGCGATGAATCCTATTCTGCTGTGGTGAGGAAGAACGCCATATGTACCTTCAAGCGTTGCCGTTTACCGAACTATATGAACTTCTAATTTTGCCGTGCTAAGGAAACACGCCGTATGAACATTCGACAGTTATCAAAATTCCTCCGGTAAAATACTTATTCTTGAGGAAAGTTGTGAGCAATTTTCCTTGAAATTCTCAGTAAATTGGTGTAAAATTGCGAAACAAATTATCTGAAAACCTGGACGAGAAACACTCATAAATTCACTAGGAAATTCGAGTTTCATCACAGTAAATTTGGCAACGCCTGAAGGTTCATAAGGCGTTCTTCCTTCGCAAGGCAGTATAGTTCAGTTCAGCGAACCGAATAATTCGGTTGTATGTACCAAACGAAACCTTATTCCATGCCATCACGAAAGAAATTAAATTGCTGATTTAACAATTCAATCACTTGAAAAAGTGACTTCAACGCTTCAACGTAGATTTTAATAATGAAAAAAAATGCTACTTTAACCACACTTGGAAGCTAATTTAACCACGGAGATGGTTAAAGTAGCATTTCTGTGTTATAAAGTTTACATTTGCAATCAAAAATTATGCTAAAGATTATTAAATATGAATGGTAGGTCTTGGTGCGTTTTTGGACAACCTCTCTCTTTGTGTGCCGTAGTATCTTGATTTATTTTGAGAGGACAGCTCGGTGCTCTTAAAGATGACTGTCATATTTAATGTGTTGGAGCGCCCTCAATTTTGTATGATACTGTACAACACTTCTGCTGAGAAATAGTTGCTTGAAGCGCCGCGGCGCAGCTAGCGGGCGAGGTCGTCCAGCGCGACACGCGCATTGGCGCCTACAAACCTAACAGGGATACTTCACGCATTACGCAATGCGTGAAGTATCCCCGTTAGGTTTGTAGGCGCCAATGCGCGTTTCGTGCTGGCAGCACGCCGCTCTGCTGTGTTTGGCTCTAATATTTAAACTCGCGGAGTCAGCTACTTTTAACTCATGGTTTTGAAATGTTTGCACATTCTGCATGGATTATTCTCATCAAAATTGATGGGGGGAAAATATGTATTAAAGGGGACACCCAATGTATGTTTTGTAAATATTTAGCAGGTGTCGTGTCAAATTTAATGATTTCCAAAGCAATTCAATTTTTTTCAATATATATTGTGCTTTTACCATGCTGCAGCTTTGCATACGCGCAACCAAACGCTCAAAATTAGACGTATTTGACTCTAAAATATTGATGTTCGAATGGGCCAAGACCAAAGATTGTGTGATTCCTGGTTTTTCCCCTCTTTCATTCCTTTTTCTATAGTTTTTACAACAAAAATACGGCTCCTTGAGATCAATATCGATGCCATCGGTTGGAAAAGGTTTTAAATATATTTGCCACGTTTTAAAAATATATATGTTTTTAAAATAAAGTAATATTTTCGTTTAACTTTTTTACGTAAAGATCAATAAAACTAATTTAAGCACGGGGGTGGTTAAAGTAGCATTTTTGTGTTGTAAAATCTACACTGATACATTGCAGTCACTTTTTTTAGCAATTGAATTTTTAAATCAGCAATTTCATTTTTTCCCTGCTCACTACCCCGGATCTACCGAACTCTTCTTTCAGTTTTGTTTTTATAAACAGGCTCATTGAAAGTTCTACTCCTGGTTTTAGAGCCCCGGTTTTCCTTTTGTACTTTTCTGTTCACCACTTTTTTCCCTTGTTTTTGCCCGCAGGAAGTTTGGAAAACAAATACGTAAACTTTACTTATAATTTACGTAAAAAAATTTTCTTAAAATTTTTCTTCAATTTTATGTAAAAAAAGACCAAAAAAGGGTTTCCTGATACGAATATTTCAAGAGTGTTTCTATGGAATTTTTAAGTGGTTTTGGAGTAAATTTTAAGGTCTCTTAAAATTTACCGGTTTTTTACAAATTTTCTCAAAAGCCACTGCTACTAAGGAAGTAATCGACTTTTGGAGCCGAGAGATAAATTTCTGTGTGGCTAAATTAGGGCTCGTAAACTATTTCCGAAAAAAGGGCTAATCACTAGGGGGAAAAAAACACATTGGATCTAGAGTCCAGACTCTTAAAAACATTGACAAGAGAAAGAACTCTTGATTCAATCAGATTTAAGCCTAAATCAAAAGGAAATCAGCTCAAATTAAGGGGCTTGGTTCTTGATTTAAGCTCAAATGTGATTGAATCAAGAGTATTTTTTCTTGTCGATGTTTTTAAGAGTCTAGACACTAGATCCAATGTGTTTTTTCTTCCAGTGATAGCGTAGTTGACCTAGAGTACCTGTACAGCGAGAGTATAGACAGATTTGAAACTCCGAAAATCCATCAGCGGGCCGATTATTGAAATTTTAAAGCAGCCCGATAAGACATCGAATTGCGATATATTGCGTGGTTAAGATAGGGCTATGTCTTGTCGTACCGGGCTGACATAGTTTCAATAATCGGGCTGCAGGCCTTCACCGATGCCTCCGGGAATAAAGTTAGGGCCGAAAAATGCAGCCAACCTATGAATTTCAATTATTCCAGAGCGATTTACTAATAAAATTTTTACGAACCATCGTTGATAAAGCACGCATTTGAGGCACAAATTTACTCACTTTTGCGGAAGAACGCTCATTTATGTACATTCTTAGCCATCTTGGTTAGAATCGAAATTTGCAGACTGGCAGTGAAATTTTGTGCGATAGAAGTTGGTTAGAAGGGTGGCTGCACTTTAGGGCCCTAAGCCCTCCATGAAGCGATCTGTCCATACTCTCGCTATACAGGTACTCTAAGTTGACCGCGCGTTCCGATTAGAGCCCCTTTAAGCTGAGAGTCAAGACAATTCGGCTCATGGATGTCACAAACGGGAATAAAGATTACAGAAATTGAACGTTTTTCGTAATCTTTGATCGGCCCATTCTCAAATGCCTCTCTCCGTTCCTCCTCTCATTCCGTTTGTTCCTTGCCGAACCCGTAATTCCCCGGTCCATTCCAGATTATAATCTTTGCAATTGGTGAAAATGTAATCTTTATTCCCGTTTGTGACACTGTGGAGGCCTAAAATACGGGAACCAATCAGAAATGGATTCAAATTGTCTTGACTCTCAGTATAAAGGGACTCTAACTCTCGCTATACAGGTACTCTAAGTTGACCGCGCGTTCCGATTGAAAGTTTAATTCTTGGTTTTAGCGCCCCGGTCGTGTCTCTAGACCTGGAGTCGGTGGTCGGCTCAACCCCGACGACGTTCCTCGAGACGTTCCGGGCGGAGGTGGAACGGGTGTTCCGGGCGCACGGGTACCTGGCCAAGAGCGAGCGGCTCTCGGCGTTCAACAAGGAGGAGTTCGCGAGCTACGAGTCCCACCTCGGGAGCCCCGACCGGACGATCGCCTTCTACAAGGACGGAATCGACGTTCTCACCAGGCTCCTCTTCGTCCACCACCGGCGCAAGTGCATCCTCCTCGTCGACAATTTCGACCGACTCGCCGTCGCAGCCATGCTCGGCAAGGACGAGGAATACCAGCTCCCGGTCAGTATCCCACTCTAGAGTACCTTTATAGACAGAGTATGGCCATTTCTGTTCCGGTTTTTCATTGGTCGCGAGCGAATAGGCTGACACGATGCTCTTAGGGCCGTAAATAAACAAACAAGATGGCCGTTATCAGCAAGCAAGATTGAGGTTATGCACATCTTACATCCTCCTGTGATAAAGGTGAAAGGCAATTTAACAATGTTTTCATGTGTTTTTCGTGTGCTATTCGTAGATATGCTCGTTTAAATTGTTACTGCCGCATAATTGAAATTTTTGTCAAATTTAGCTTCTCATCGATGTTACGGTGAGCCGCCATCTTGTTTGTTTATTACGGCCCTAAGAGCATCATGAAGCCTAAAAACTCGTTGACCAATCAAAATGCGGAACAGTTTTCCTGTAGTAAAAAGATACGAATGGCCATACTCTGTCTATAAAGGCACTCTATCCCACTCTAGAAAAATTAGAGTCTCTTCATATATATCGACGGTGTAAGTCGGCAATCACATAACTCGGTTTGCGACGTCGCAGACTTCCTGTCATACTTTATTTTTTAATCGGAAAACTACTCACCGGTAAATCTTTCAAACTGCCGTGAATTTTCTTCTCTGTGAGGGGAAAATTCTGCAAAAACTTCAAAGAATCATGTCCGTTTGTTCTCATTTAAAAAAATAACATAGAGGCGGAAATTTTTAGACACCGCAAACGAGTTATGTGACTGCCGACCTACACCGTCGATATAGAACCGCTTTTATAGCGCTCTCTGTCGCTCTGCGACGCCTAGCCGCTAGAGTACCTTAATAGGAAGAGTGCTCTTAGGGCCCAAAATGGGCAAACAATTTTACTGATTTTGTTTTGTGCTGCCGATGAAATTCGGAGAAATTTTCAAACAGCTTCAGGCAAAAATTTCTCTGTAAAAATATCAAATGACGGCAGAAATTTTTAAACGCCACATGGCGCCTGTGATACTTGGCCGAAAGGTGACGATATGTGATAATCAGGCGCGCATTTTTTCGATCTCACAACTGAGTACGTGATGTGGTATCACGCGAAAACGAAGGAAAAAATCTTCGTTTTCCCGCCTGTCTCAAATTATTGACGTTCATGAATGCAGGTATCGCGCTCGCATTTGAATTCGGAGATCAATATTGCTCAGGTTATAGGACATTTCGTCAACGATTTTTTTTCGAGAACATGTTTTTTTTTCAGTATAGTTTACGTACACTCGTTTTTTCGGCGGGAAGTTTTCAGTGGCCTTGAAGCAAAAACAATGATACAAAAATGCATCCAAAAACGGTTTGCAGGGGTTGAGTCTATGCTACGAATGGACTTTAAATCGTGGAAAATCATAATCATGGCTGATCCTAATTTCGAGATACTGCAATTTGAAATGTTCATAGTGAAGGCAAGTTTTCTGCTGATTGTGATCAGCTTTTTTATACATTGGTCAATATTTATGACTCCCTTCTAATTTTCACCGTAACAAACAAAAAAAAAAAAAAACAATCCGAACACCTACGATTTAGAATCAGGGACCATGGTTTTTTTTTTCGGAAAAAACAAATAAAAAGGAAACTAGGACTAAATATAATGTCGTGACTAAATTTCCCATGATTTCATTTAAAATCGTTCGAAAAATGCTTGAAGCAAAAAAAAAAAGCTTTGTCAGCAAAACTTTGCTTATCATTTTAAAAATATTGATTGAAATTGAAGCATTAACTGTGGTTTGTAACGTTGCAATCAAGGTAAATAAGCTTATTTTCGCGTGGAAGCATCGATAATTGAGTTTGTTTCCGGCAGGCGTGACATACAACTATTCGACCACGGGTGTAAGCATGTTGCAGCTCCGCCGGATTGAAGGCGCGTCAAACTGCGAAGATGTGTTCACCGCCCAGCAGACCCTCGCTGGCGGGACGAACGCTGAAATCGCTGCGACACTTAGACGATGCGTCATTATTTATGACTCCTTGCTAATTTTCACCGTAACAAACAAACAATAAAATCCTAATAGCTACTATTTAGAATCAAGGACCATGGTATTTTTCGGGAAAAACCAATAAAAAGGAAACTTGGACTAAATATAATGTCGCGACGAAATTTCCCGTGATTTCAATTAAAATCGTTCGTGAAATTATTGTAAATTTTGAAGGAAAATCTCTGCGTATCTCTTAAAATATATTGATGGAAATTGAAGAATTAATTGTGGTTTGCAACGTTGCGATCGAGGTAAATAAGCTCCTTTTCGTGTTGAACCATCGGTATTTGAGTTCGTTTATGGCAGGCGTGACATACAACTATTTGACCACGAGTGTGAGCATGTTGCAGCTCCGCCGGATTGAAGGCGCGTCAAATTGCGAAGATGTCTTCACCGCCCAGCCGACCCTCGATGACGGGACGAACGCTAAAATCGCTGCGACAATTAGAGGATGCGTCATTATCTACGACTCCCTTATAATGGTCACTATAAAAAACCAAAATAACTATCCTAATGGCTACGATTTAGTATCAGGGACCATGGTTTTTTTTTCGGTAAAAACAAAAAAAGGAAAATAGGACTAAAAATAATGTGGCGACGAAAGTAGGAGGACGTTTCAGCACTGAAATTTTGTAACGCAGCATTTTATTTTGCATTTAAACTTAGTTTATGTTTTAGTTTGTACCATAATAAAAAAAATTACACAGGAACACAAGGCTAATTTTCACGTAAATATCACCAAAACGTATCGGCTAGAAAGGCAGCCTTTCTCAGTTGGATTAAACAACAAACAATTATAAAAATAAAAAAGCGAGCCCTACTGGCACGCTTAAAAAAAAAATATTACTTGGTTGTACCTTCCAAAACGAGAAAATACTGGTATGCGATTTTCTCTTGCGGGAGAAACAACTATTCTCTCGGGAGAGACAACTATCCTCTCGAGAAAGGAAACTTTTCTCTTGGGAGAGAAAAATATTTCTTCTGGGTTCATTTTTGTCGCATTTTTTTTTTGCTCTTAGAGCACTGTGAAAACTCCCCAGTCGAAAAAACGCGTGGACGTATACTTCTAGAAAAAACATGTTCCCGACAAAAAATCCTTGATGAAATGTCCAAATACATAAGCGATCGATCATCGAATGTAAGTGTGCGAGCATGATACCTACATTCATGAACGTCAGTAATTTGAGACAAGCGGAAAAACGAAGATTTTCCCTCCATTTTCTCGTGATACCACATCACATACCTAGTTGGGAGATCAAAAAGTTGCGCGCCTGATCATCACATATTGTCACCTTCCGCCCAAGTATCGCAGGTGCCATAGACTTTTAAAAATTCCCGCCGCTATTTTCTAATTTTACAGGGAAATTATTGCCTGAATCTGTTTGAAAACTTCACTGAATTTCATAGGCAGTGTGGATTCCGCATGCATCGCGCAATGCGTGAAATATCTCTGTAGGTTTGTAGGCGTTAATGCGCTTTACGCGGGCAGCCAGCTCGAAACGCGCATTGGCGCCTACAAACCTAAGTGGATACTTCAAGCATTGTGCAATGCGTGAAGTATCCACTTAGGTTTGTAGGCGCCAGTGAGCCTCTCGCGCTGGCAGCACGCCGCGCCGCTCAGCTGTGTTTGGCTCTAATTTTTAAGCTTGCGGAGTCAGCGTTTTTCAGCTGATGATTTTGAAATGTTTGTACACTCTGCATGCCCACTCTTATCCCCATTTAAATTGATGAAAGAAAAATATGTATATAAGGAAAATATAATCTGTCTTTCTCTAAAATAATTATAATAAATAATTATAATAAATAATTATAATAAATAATTATAATAAATAATTATAATAAATAATTTTCTCTCTTAAGAGAATAGTTGTCTCTCCCGAGAAAATAGTTCCCTCTCCTCAGGAAATGGTTTTCCCTTCCGAGAACACAATATGTTCTCTCCAAAAAAAAGGTTTCTCCCTCCAGGGAATAGTTTTTTCTCTCTCGAGGAAATGGTTTTTCAATCCGAGGAAATAGTTTTCTTTCCCGAGGACATAGTTTTCCTACCCGAGGAAATAGTATTCTCTCCGCCGAAAAAATTTTGCCCTCCCGAGAGAATAGTTATCCCTCCCGAGAGAATACTTTTCTCTCCCGAGAGGATACTTTTGTCTCCCGAAAAGATACTCTCCTCTCTTGAGTGAAAATCGCATACCAGTATTGTTCCCACTTTTAAAGGTACTGCCAAGTACTACTTTTCTAGATTTTTACATTATTTTATTATTTCGTCCAACTGAAGAAGGCTAACTTTTTAGCCGATACGTTTTGGTGATATTTACGTGAAAAAATTAAATGAAAATATTGCTTTGTTTCAAAAACATATACATTTTTGAAACGTGGCAAATATTTGTAAAACCTTTTTCAACCGATGGCATCGATATTGATCTCAATGAGCTGTAGTTTTGTTGAAAAAAAAAAAATTAGAAACAGGAATGAAAGAGGGGAAATAACCAAGAAGCGCGTAATCTTTGGTTTTATCCCCCGGTTGCACATAGATATTTTAGAGTCAAATACGTCGAATTTTGAGCGTTTGGTTGCGCGTATATACAACGCTGCAGCACAGTAAAACACAATACCTATATATAAAAAAAATTTAGTGCTTTGGAAACCATTAAATTTGACACGGAACCAAATTAATGTCTACAAAACGCACGCTATATTTTCCTGTAATACATATTTTTCTTTAATCAATTTAAATAAGAATAATCCATGCAGAGTGTGCAAACATTTTAAAATCATGAGTTGAAAAATGCTGACTCCGCAAGTTTAAATATTAGAGCCAAACGCAGCAGAGCGGCCTGTTGCCTGCGCTAAACGCGCATTGGCGCCTACAAACCTAACAGGGATACTTCACGCATTGCGCAATGCGTGAAGTATCCCTGTTAGGTTTGTAGGCGCCAATGCGCGTGTTGCGCTGATCGCCCTCGCCCGCCACGGCGCTTCAAGGAACTATTTCGCAACAGAGGTGTTGCGCAGTATCATACGGAATTGAAAGCGCTCCAACATATTAAGAATGACAGGCGTCCTAAAAGAGTACGAAGCTTTCCTCGCAAAGTAAATCAAGACACTACGGCACAAAAAGAGAGCGGTAGTAAAAAAACTCACAATGTCCTAGCATCCGTCTTTAATAACGTTTAGCATGATTTTTGAATTTCAATAGAGAAGAAAGTGATTCTATGTAGGCAGAAACATTCTTGAGTATATGCCGGCAAGAAGATTTTATTTTGAATCAAGAATAAGATAGCTGAATGAAAGCGGGTTTCTGCTTGATGTAAGTGACTTTTCTTTTTATAAAACCATATTTTCTTCTTTCAACAAGCATTATTTTCTTCATTTATTCAGAAGAAAATTTTCTCGGTAAATTTGAGCATACTTCTGTTTGTATCAAGTCACTTTTTCCAACCGTTATTGAACACGGCTACTAGGGCTCAGTAAGTTTTCCGACTACCGTTCTTCTTTTGTTGTCGTCACTCGATTTAATTTGTGAAGGAACTTCATGCTTTTGATGCCACCAATCATGATACGTTGGGGTGCCTTCAATCTCGTATGTTACTGTTCAATATAATTATATGTCGGGGGGGGGGCGGGAAATGCACACATCAATAGCAAAAGGTGAAAGGAAACAACCACACACACACAGTAATCGTTTTTTAAATCCTACCTTTTAAATCCTGACAGGCTGACATCGCAGATCAACTTTCTTCAGGTAGCAAGGTGGAGGAACGGTGCTGGGCCCACACCATTTTGCGGGGAAATCAAAGCCAAGAAGTTCAAAAAATATAATTAGAGTCAAAAATAGATTTTCTTGCGACTCTAATGAGTACCAGTACAAAACTGAGAGCTCAGGCAGTTTGCATTGGAATATTAAGTTTGAGTCCAATGCATTCCAATTTAACTGCCTATTCAACTCCAATTCAAAATGCAAACTGTCTGAGCTGAACACTCTCCCCCTCAGTTTCGTACTGGTACTCATTGGAGTTAAGAAAAAATTATTTTTGACTCTAATTATAATTTTTGGAACATCTTGGCTTTGATTTCCCCGCGAAATGGTGTGGACCCAGCACCATTTCTCCACCTTGTTACATACACTTCGGCCCACTTTTTAGTGTTTTTTTCTCTCACTATCTTCAGTTAGCTGAGCAGCGAATCCTCTTTAAAGTGAGCAGCCTCCAACAGATTGTATCCGTCACATAAAAATGCGCGTTTTTTCTTCTACTGTTGATCTTTTGACTGCCGACCGGTTATTAGCTGGCGAGTTCATTTTAATAGTTTTATCGACTTGAAAGTTTTGCAAAACGTCTAGGACTAAAAATACAGGGGGTTTCGGGGCATAGAAATGAGAATTTTTTTGCCTTTGAAACGATAACGGCGTTATTGGTATTGCAAATGTGACTCGGCGACAAAAGTCCAAGCCCGGTAACCGGGGTAGGTTTTACGACGTACACGGTGAATGGCTTTTCGGCATGAACCCGCGTCATTTTTTTCGAAATCGTTATTTTCGATTGAGCTTAATTCTTGACGGATGCTTTTTAGGAAATTTTAGTCGCTTTACTTTCACAAGCAGCGCACATTCGCTGACGATTGATCACCTTATTTTCCGCTTGGTCATGCGATTTTCGCGATGACCCTTTGTCTCCAAAATATTATGAATAAGCGAGTTCGCTTTTAAGGTGATTCGATGGACGTCATATTTTGTGTCAGAACGGCATGCGATATATCGCATCAATTGGTTCCATATTTTCAGCTACTCGTCATTTTTCTCCTATTTTGAGATCGCACCTCTATTGTCAGGAGTCTAAAGCATTCACTTTCCAATTTTAACAAAGAAATTCAACTTAATAAAGGCGTGGTTTTTTCAGAGAGAAAACATCGCATTCGATACTGATATCGAAACTGCACTCGAATGCGATATTTTCTCTCTGAAAAAACCACGCCTTTATTACGTTGAATTTCTTTGTTAAAATTGGTAAGTGAGTGCTTTAGTCTCCTGACAACAAAATTGCGATCTCAGAATTGGAGAAAAATGACGAGTAGCTGAAAAAATAGAACCAATTGATGCGATATATCGCATGCCGTTCTGACACAAAATATGGCGTCCATCGAATCACCTTAATGTCGCACAGCAATTTTTCTTTACACATCGCCACACAACATTTTTGAACTTCAATTTTCGGAACCAACGGTTTATAAAACCGTCAAAAAATACGCACTTCCCCCCTTTATTCGTTTCAATGATCTTGAAATCTGCCATGCTGCACCACACACGAGACACGGACTGATGCAATTGACGTGACTGGCCGGGTCATCGCTTCCTTTTATCAGCCGGTATCGGCGCACAGTGGGTCGAGTCAATAGGAGAGGTCGGACAAAGTTTGAAAACTTTAAACGCTTAAAACTCCGTTTATATAAAATTTTAAGGTTCCAAATGTGGTTTTATTGGTTTCCCTGTGAAATTTTCTTCAAGAAACACCCCTTAAAGTCTAAAATGTGACGACAAAAACATCAAAATTTGAAGTTTTAATCAAACATCTTATGTCCGACTTCTCTCATTGACTCGATCCACTGTGCGGCGCCGCCGTGCTCAGGAAAAACGCCCCATGAACATTCAGGCGTTGTCAAATTTCCTTGTATAAAACGTGAATCGGCTGGTGAACTCATGAATATTTTCCTCCCAATTTTGTAAATGAGTATGTTTGCAATTTCACCTAAAGATTCTGAAATTTAAAGGAAAAATAGTCATAACTTTCCTGAAAAAATTTTTTTTTATCGAAGTCAATTTGGCAACTCTCAAATGTTTATACGGTGTTCCTCCTTAGCACTGCAAAGCAGCCGGCTGCAGTTAGATTATAAAGATAGGGGAGACACTATCAGAGGAGATCTCTTAATCGCTGTCACTTACCCGTTGCCGAACAGTCCGGTTATGTTCCGTCTCGTATGATTTAATACACAATTTAACATAGAGAAATGTGTGCGGTTTGCGCCCGTATTGGTGCGGTTCCGAGTCGCCCTTTTTAAGAAGTGTGCGGTTCTTGGATTACCCCTTTCTCCTAAACAAAGCTATATGCAAATGGGGAAGATGGGGTATACTCGTTTAGTCGAGGGCAGCAAAAATGAACAGGGATTCTGCCATGCTAAGGAAAAACGCCGTGTGAACATCCGAGGGATGCCGAATTTCTCCTCGTAAAACATAAATTTTTGAGACGAATAATGAATATTTCTACCTAATATTCTCTGATACTTTAGCTCACATTACGAAGAAAATTCCTCGAAAAATTGGACGGGAAATGGAGACGTTGAAGGTGTGAGGGATTTGCGATTTGACAATTGATCCTTATGTAAAAGTTCGCTAGAAACAGGGTAATGCAACTGTTTTTCTCTGAAATCAACTCCCAAGCTCAAAAATGTATTCTTGGTTCAAAATAAAATCTTCGTAACGGCATACTCAAGAATGTTTCTGCCTAAATCAAGTCACTTTTTCCTCTGGTGAAATTCAAAAATTATGCTAAAAGTTATTAAATATGGATGGTAGGTCTTGGTGAGTTGTTGGACAACCTCTCTCTTTTTGTGCCATAGTATCTTAATATATTTTGCGAGGAAAGCTCGGTTTATGACTGTCATATGTAATGTGTTAGAGCGCCCTCAATTTTGTATGATACTGTGCAACACTTCTGCTGCGAAATAGTTGCTTGAAGCGCCGCGGCGCGGCGGGCGAGGTCGTCCAGCGCGACACGCGCATTGGCGCCTACAAACTTAACAGCGATACTTCACGCATTACGCAATGCGTGTAGTATCCCTGTTAGGTTTGTAGGCGCCAATGCGCGTTTCGTGCTGGCAGCACGTAGTAAGCTCAATAAAAGCTCTTGAGTTGAGGCCAAAATGGAGGGGCTATCCCACGCTATCCTGAGAGTCCACGTCTACATCAAGACGAACTCTCCATGCAAAGGTAGGGAGCAAATAATTTAGCAGTGATGCCGTGCTTTCAGTTTTAGAGTCCCCAAATAAAGTGGTAGCCCTGTCAATGTATTTGCTCCCTATCTTTGCATGGAGAGTTCGTCTTGATGTAGAGGTGGACTCCCAGGATAGCATGGTGTATCCCCTCCATTTTGGCTTCAACTTGAGAGCTTTTTTTGAGCTTCGGAGTTAATTTCAGAGAAAACCTCATCGTCAAACCTCAAACATCGTGTTTCTCGTAAACTTTTACATAAGAATCAATAGTCAAATCTCAAATTCCTCACACATGCAACATCTCCATTGGGAGGAAAATATTCATAACTTTATCAGGAAACTCGCGTTTTATTGAAGGAATTTTGGCAACGCCCGAAGGTTCATAAGTCGTTCTTCGTCAGCACGGCAGAGCTCGCAGCGGCTTCGTCGCCGCTGACGTCAGTGGCGCTTTATAATTCCCATTCATTCTTACGGCCATCGAATAACGAGCACACCCCAAATTCCGCACCCGCACCTAGTCCTGTCTGGTAGAAATACATCCAATGGAGATGTTGCATGTGTTAGGGACTTGCGATTTGACCATTGATTCTTTTGTAAAAGTTTGCGAGAAACACGATGGTGCCACTGGTTTTCTCTGAAATCATCTCCCAAGCTCAAAAAACGCTCTCAAAGTGAGTCCAAAATGGAGGGGATATCCCACCCTACCCTGAGAGTCCACCTTTACATCAAGACAAACTCTCCATGCAAAGATAGGGAGCAAATACATTGACAGGGCTGTCACTTTATTTGGAGACTCCAAAACTGAAAACACGGCAACCCTTCAAATGTATTTGCTCCCTATCTTTGCATGGAGAGTTTGTCTTGATGTAGAGGTGGACTCTCAAGATAGCGAGGGATATCCCCTCCATTTTGGCCTCAACTTGAGAGCTTTTTTTTGGGCTTAGGAGTTGATTTCAGAGAAAACCAGTGGCACCATCGTGTTTCTCGTTAACTTCTACCTAAGAATCGATGGTCAAATCGCAAAGCCCTCGCACATGCAACATCTCCATTTTTCCTCTTCATCAAGCGCGTCTCTCATGCATTGCTTCATTCTTGCCACAGACGGAGGTGGAGGAGATCTACTTCTCGCTGGGTGAGACGGCGAAGCATTCGGCGTTCGTGTCTCGGACTTTGCTGACGGGGGTGTTCCGGATGGGGAGTCACCGACAAGGGCACGACGACAACCTCCTCTACAAGTCCATCTTCGCCGACCCGCAGATCAGCCAGCATTTCGGGCTCACCTTGGCCGAGGTAGAGGCGCTTATCGGGCGCTTGGGACGGAGCAAGGACCAGGCTGCAGTGGATCTCGATCGGATCAAGTACCACTTCGGCGGCTACAGGATCTGCGACACGCAGATCAAGATTTTCAACACCGGATCCGTTGTCGCGTATCTGGAGGGCGAAGGAATCAAAATCCCTTCGCCGCCTCTCTTCCGCATCTACAAACCAATCTTCAGGTTCGCAAAGCTTACCCGTTTCATTTTTTTTTTTAACTTCGGAGGAGGGAGAACTTCCGGTGTAAGCACTACTGACGAGCCACTGGCAAAATCGGTGGCCCGCTCCGACAAAAGAACGACAAAAAAAACGAAAATTTTTTCATACACTGAAAAAAACATCTCGGCGTATTTACTAAGAAAAGGGTAAAATTACCAAGAATTAAGGGTTCTATTTGATCCCAGTTTTTTCTCGGTAAAATTATTGAACTTTCTCGGTAATTTTACTGGACAGTCAGTCTTTTTAGTCTTTAGACTTTTTAGTCAGTCAACTAAACACAGCAGAGAAGTTATATATTTTTAAACACCGCGCGAACGTTTTAAATGAGGATTTGGACGGACTAGACAACATCCTGTTCCAAGCATTGGAGTCCAAAGTTCAGCCACATGCGTGCAATGCGACCACGAATTCCGAATCAGTCAACAACCACTGAAGATGGGAGATGATCGGAGCTCCCGAAACTAGTCTGGTGGCAATTAGATACGTAAGCGAATTGAGTTTTTAAGTTGATTTTAGCCTTAGTTGATTTAGTTAATTTTACTGGACCTTGGTAAAAACGCCAATTTTTTTATCGACTGTGGTAGAATAACCGAGATAAAATGGCAAAGTTACCGGGAATTGATTACCAATAAAAGTGGTATTCTCACCTGAAAAAAAACAGTAAAAATACCGGTTTTTAGGTAAGCTTACCAGTTTGTCTTGGTAAAATTACCAATAATTGGTAAAAAAAAGTGAGATGGTAAGGGCACCAACGGACCTTGGTAAAAACGCCGAGAATTTGTTTTCAGTGTACCCAACTCTCATTTGTCCAATCTCCCTATGACGGGGAGCGATTGAACCAATAAGAATCATATGAAAAAATCGTCATCTATTTCAAACATCACGCCAAGACTTAAAAGAAACGGAACGAACAGAACGGAGCGTTTCGTCGCATTTGCATACATAATCTGTAGCAAAGAAGCGTACCCCTTAAATTTGAAACACCCGGCATTTTTCAGTGGCGGGAATTTCAAATTTTGCCCCCCTTTGTAAGTTCCCTGATCTACTCTTATATAAAAAAAACTAGTCTAGGTACTAACTAACTAAAATGTAAAAACTAGGTACTAGTCTTAAAATCTGATTACAGCGGGCTCATCTGGGAATCACCTGTCGATGACCGCAAATATGAAAATCGGCCCAGTAGAGCGCTGAAACTAAGCGTTGCCAGTTGTGCAAATTTAGGAGGTCTCGGAGCTTTTAGTACATATATTTGTCACTTGAAAGTTGAGTAAAGATACTAGATGAAAAGTGAGTTTTAAGAATTTCATAACCAATTTGCCTTCATTGCGTAGATACGGGGGTCCGCCTTCAGCTAAAGACAACACTTACGGGCATTTTACCTTTCTAGCCCAAATTTTAAAATAAAACATCACAAGAAAAGGGTGAAAAACCTCCTGGAGGTAAAAATGCGAAAAAATGGAATATGACAATTTTTTACTTAAAGATCGATCCAACTTTTCCTTCCAGGCTGTGATTAAGGGAAGTTTTGGATTCGATCGACATGAATGGCACTTGTAAAACACGGAGAAAAAAACTTCGTGCGTGGGACCCGAAGTTTAGGTCATATGGATCTCTGAAGTTTTCGGATTGAGCATCTGAACACTTTAGGTCTAGCTGTCGAGGTTCGGATCACACATTTGAAACTTCAGTTCTTACATCTTAAGTACTTCAGATGTGAGAACCGAAGTTTTTCTGATGTGAGAACCGAAGTACTTCAGATGTTAGAACTGAAGTTTCAGGTGTGTGATCCAAACCTCAGTAGCTGGACCTAAAGTGTTCAGATGCTCAATCCGAAAACTTGAGAGATCCATATGACCTAAACTTCGGGTCCCACGCATGAAGTTTTTTTCTCCGTGTACTTTGACCGGAAGGCGAGGACACCCAAGGATCATCAACATCTGAGCAATTATCCTCGATCTTATCGCGTTAAATTGCGATTTTATCTCCCGACAATTTACCGCGATATTTTCGAAATAAAAATCGCGAAAAATGCCGATTTAATCTCGATTTTATCGACAAAAATTGATCACGATTTCATCGAACCAAAAATCGCGATTTATTCGCCATATACCGCAATTTTTAATGCTATAATATCTCGATATATTGCCACCGATATAATCGCAATTACCAACTGATAAAATCGAGATTTATCGCGATCACTGCTACTTGGGCATAGTAATAATAATCGAGACGAATAATGGAGCATTTGCAAGTGTCTGAAATTTGACGAATCTCGTGTTTAAGTGGAAACTACTGAGTGAACTGAACACGAGGATACCCTTGATTCATAAATTGAACAATTATTGGAGAAGATATGACAAAATGATCTAATCTGCTAGAATACATATATGTTTAAATTGGAAATGCCGCCAGATGACGTCACTAGGCGGTGCATTTTCTCATTTTTAAATTGATTTTTATACTATTTCCCATATCAGACAAAATTTATGAAAAATACTGTGAAATTAGCTCTTTAAGCACTTTCAGATGGAGCAATAAAAATGTGCATACAAATTCTCCATTGCAGGTATGAAATGATGGGCGAGCACCTTCACGAGGCTGTCGAAAATGGAACGGATTTGACACCGCAAGGGGTGATCTCGATAACGGACCTATTCCAGCTGCGACAGGCCGGCCACATGACTGTCGCGAACTTCAAGGGGACCCACAACAAGGGGCTCCTTCTGCAGCTTCTCCAAGAGGCCGGCTACTTCACGGTCACCTCTCGAAAACCCAACGGATCCGTCCATCTTGAGATCCCTTGCGTGGCCGTCAAGGAGGCTTACGAGGATCTCGTCTACCACAACGAGTTCTTCGTCACCGAGGAGGAGTGGAAGAAAGAGCTCGCAGCTAACGCCACGAAAAACAACCCGCGTGACCATAAGGGGAAGAAAAGTGGCTCATGATATTGTTAGAGATCGAAGAGCAGTGGCATAGCTAGGAATTCTTTAATGGCCTGGTTACACGCTCAAATTTCCGTCAAATTTCGATCAAAATGATGACCAAGATGGCGGTCGAGAGTTATCTAGATTGATGAGTAAAATTAATTAAAACAGCGTGTTAATTGAAATAAGCACGGTTGTGTGGAAATCAGATGAAAGACGAGCCCCACAGCTCCATCATCTACCATCAAATTTTTGCAGGCCGCAGAAATTTGATGGTAGATGGTGCGCACCAGTCACCATTTGATCGGAAATTGATGGAAATTTGAGCGTGTAACCAGCACATATGGGGGAGGGGTCCATTTCAAAAACTTGACGGTAAATTTACATTATTTTGTGTACATCCCTGATAATGTTTTATGTCCCTCCTTCAAAAGTAAAAAAAATGCACAATTGACGAGGCTAAGGGGGAGGGGGGAGGTCCAGACCCCCTGGACACCCCCCCCCCCCGTTTACGCCACTGCCAAAGAGAATATAAGACTGTGAGAGACTGCATTGAATAGAGATAGTGCGTGACATCACAGCCGTGATAGTGAAGAGAGCAGTAAGTGAATGGTGCAACTATTCGACCTCTAAGGAAACGCTAGGAAGTATCTTCTCTCAATGAAGGCGTTTCTTACGCATCGTCACTTTTCATCGAGGACATATCCCCTGAGGAACCACATCACTCGCTAATAAATGCTGCTACACGGGTGATCGGATTTTTGAATGATGCAACTATTCGACCTCTGAGGCAACGCTAGGAAGTATCTTCTCCCAATGAAGGCGTTTCTTAAGTGTCGTCGCTTCTTAGCAAAGGATCATCGATCATCTGAACCAATCGCATATAACGACTAACCTGAGCCTCTACTCCGTTGATCTGGTTTTAAATGTATAATATAGGACGGTTTCAATGTCTTACACGGCCTGCGCTGATAGCGTCCGTGATAGCAAAGAGACCAGTAAGTGGAAAAATGAAGTTCTGAGAAAACGGGCTCAGAAACGTTCTCACCGGAAAATTGTATTGAAAGAAGCCTCCGTTCTTGGTCAAATTGCAACTGATCGTCCGGAAGACTCCAAGAAATCGTTTGGATGATTAAAAATCGACTGATTTTATTTCAATTACATAAAAAGGGTATTTTTCATTTTCATCCTAGGCTAGTGTTAGGTGAGACAGCTGTAATTGCTATCTTCTGCATGCTTTCGTGGTTGCGTTTTAGGCACGCAACAAACACATTTTCAGGTCAGAAATTTGCAGAAAAGGGCGGCATTTTACATGAAAGCACAGCTTTCATTGGCTCTCTAGAGGAATATTGTCACTTACTGCTGTCTTGCTTGGGACTACGTCAATTTTTGCGCACTTACGGCTTTCTCATTCGTTTGGTTTTAATACGATTTACGTGAATTTTGCTGCTTTAGCTGATTCAGTGATTTCATTTGAAAGAGATTAGACAAATTTAGAAGGAAACTCGCTTTAGAAAATTTGACACTTACCGCTCTCTTCGCTATCGCGACAGATCAGATCTTCTCGCACTATTTTCTCATGCCAATCAGACACCCGACGACTGATTTTTCATACCTTACGGATCATAACATGGAAAATCGAAACCAATTAAAAAAAAAAGTCTGAAATGAGCGATTTGTTTTTCTCGTGGAATAATGAGGAAAAACATGTTCGAGGTGGTTCAATGCGTACGTTGGACCAGAATCCATTATAAGCAAGCCGTAAGGGGATGTCATCCGTATCCTGATACCACAATAACGCTAAATTATGTTGTTAAAATAACTAAAAAATCAAAAAAATGTTTCATAGATGTTCCTTAAAATGGGGATAAACTTAATTATTTAAGAAACTACTCTGAAACTTTTCATTAGTTAGGTTATAGTGTCATACATTCGTTTTTGTTTTTTTAACAAGTTTTTTTAATCATATTAAACTATTTAAAAGTAGTTGAAATAAATTTAAGTTTTACATTTATTTTTATTTATTGTTAAAAACACAATAAGAAGTTTTATCGAAATGTATTTTAAAACAATTAATACACACACACACAGGAGAGAGGATTCTATTCCACAAGACAGAATGCCCTTGCATAATATTTGTCGTCTTATCATAACTCGTGTTGCATCTGTATTGATCTCAGTGCTTTGAACTGGCTCATTATGTTTCTAAACCTGCATTCCGTTGCGAGCAACAACTCTGAAATTGATTTATTTCTCTTCAAGAAAAATGCTACAATTCCAGTTTTACATTGGCTTCATCCTTCATGTAAGTTGATCTCAAAAAACCACACAGCCGTCATTAGGTTAAGTCATAATACTGTCAATTGGAACGCTATCCTTTGATACATGCATGTAATTATTCCGATCATCAAATTTAAAGTAATGCTTGGAATATGGATTTTCGAGCCAAGCCAACATTGTAATATATATATATATATATATATTTACTTTTCATAATCAGGGGAATTTCATATTTTATAATTCTATTTTGGATTATATATTTTACGAGCGCGATGACGATCATTAAACTGAGATCAATGCCAATTTTAATAAAATCAGACAAATTGAAGCATGTTTTAGACTCCTTGACACCATTCTGCATCATTATTTGTATGTAATGTACATATTAATCTGCAGGAAATTAGATAGTTTCTTTCAGTATGAATAACATTATGTTTTCGTTTTCTTAACCTATATGACTAATATGATGTCTCTTCTAAAAGAATGTGCATTTGTGTCTTATGACCCTTCTTTCAATGAGAAGTCACATAGTTTATTTTTATCTCTATCTATCCGTTACTTATTTTCAACTTTAAATGTGTTTCCCTTTTTTCTTGCAGAAATTTGCATTTCTTTTACCATCAGATGAACATTCTTGTCCTTTTCCAACCTCCAACCCAGAACTCACTAGTTTACGACCTTTGGCGGTAAGCTAACCTTCGATACCTGTTGACATACTTTGAAACTGTCCACTACCCAGCGTTTGCAAGCTCCTCAACATTTTGGCTAAAATTTGCAATTAAGAACCACTAGGTCATTCATAAAATCACTTACCTGCATTTGAATACTGATGGCTCATGCATTGTTTCTAAACTAAGCCAGAAAATAGTCATTCCGTGTTGCAAAATGTAGTCCATTAAACGGATGAATGGACAAATTTTATTAAATCAGCCTATCTGCATGAGGAATTTTGAAAAACGACATTAGTGCAATTTTTCAGAACAAGATAGCAATATGTATGGTGCATGTTGAGCAACAGTCATCAAATGGTCTACTTTGGTTGGAATTGTTTTGGAATTTGAACGAGACCTAAAGGACTGATTTAGCAATAATATCTTACATAACATAGGTATTCTGTTATTCAGGAGCTAAAACTAACGCCAACTCTCATGCGTTTCTGAAGAAGTGAGAAAAGCGGAAGCGCCTTCAATTTTGAGCATGCAACCCGCACACCCATGGAACACAAATAGTTGCATCAAGGCGCCACAATCAGCTCATTGTAGTATCCGTAGATCAAGATTATCACCGATTTGAATCAATCATTCTAAAAAAGATTTAAGTGCCAAAAATGAAAATGCGAGAAAACAAAGTAAACAAACGCAAAAGCTGAGCGATGCGCCGAGATTGACGTTGGCATATTTTCACCCCGTAGAGACTGTCATGGTAACGTTTTGTGTGCGATTTAACTCGGGCCAATCATTGGTTGCTTTATGATCCGCGGGAAGTTTCAATTCATGGATTGAAAAACGTAATTATACTTATTAGGAGTTACTTCCATTGATTTTCAATTTCTAACTCGTATTTTGCGTGGAATTTCGGTAAGAAATCCTATTTCATAATGCTTAAATTTGCGCTTTTACAAGTGGATCGCATTTTGCAAAAAGGAAACAAGAGCATTCCAATGTCGCTATGATTGTGCAACTTTTTTCACTCTGAAAATACAAATTAATCATTTAAACATGTTTGATCTTTAATTTCAATAAACTATAAATTCAAGATACAAACTGCCTTGTAAATTTAATATTTTGCACGATTCCAGTAATTTCCTGACAAAAAATGTAAGTTGCCCATATGCACAATCCTAGCAACATTGGAATGCTATTGGTTCCGTTTTGCAAAATGCAATCCAAGTGGTCCATTCGACACAACTGGGCGTCAATTTCGCTAAACTGATCTCAGGATACTCCTCTGTGTTCTGCTATTTCGATGACCAAAGTGCGAAACAACGTATCTCCGTTTGGGGGATTGCTGACTTTCTACCATACTTGATTTTCTATTAGGAAAACTAGTCAACTAGTTTTTACTTGAAGACTTATTTGATTTTTCTTCTCCGTCGGCAGAGGATTCTGGAAAAATGTCAGTCTATGAAGTTGGCTTGTTCCTCATTGATAGCAAAAAATAGAAACGGAAATTTTGACAATGGATTCTGCGATGTTGCAGAATTTCTATCATGTTTTATTTTTTATTTGGAATATCAGTCGACGTTATTACTAGAAAACTTCGCTGATACTTCCTCTCTGAAAGCAGAACATTCTGTAAAAATTTCAGTCCTTGAAGTTGGCTTGTTACTTCTCAAAAAAGAAAAAAAAGAACGGAAATAGTGGAAACTCCAATGGAGATAAGTTGTTTCGAACTTTCGTCAACGAACAAATCTCAACTTTAAGTTTTTGTATTATAGGGAGAGTACGGGCATGTCAGTAATTTCGCGGTTAGGTCATGTGGCTCTTAGGACCCAAGTTGGCAGCCAACCTATGAATTCAAAATCATCCAGAGTGATTTATTATGGTGCAATTGTTGGGACCCGTCGTTTTTAAAACAATGTATTTGACTCAGTTTTTGCATAAATTCACTCTTTTTTGCGGAGGAACGCTCATTTATGAACATTCTTTTGCATCTTCTTTTGATATCAGAATCTGAAGATTGGCAGGGACATTTTTTGTGTTAGAAGGTTGGCTGCCCCATTTTCTCCTAAGAGCTCTATATTCCGACAAGTCCGAACTCTCTATATATCGGTGCCCCCCCCCCCCCCCCCCCCCCNGTGGTGACCGCGATGAGTTGAGATTTAACCGGAAAATATTGCGCAGTTTTATCCATGCGTCAATTTACTGTATTATTATTCGACTGAAAATTTCGATTTGCGATTTCATCGCATAAAACAATAAAACGCGATTATACTGATGCCGATTTAACGCAGCATTTTCAAACAAAAAATCGGGATGGATTGAGATAAAACTGCAATTTCATCCAACACGGTTGTATAGAGATAATATTACGACAAGATTGATAATAATCGATCAGATGTGGATGGTTCTGATCGCCAGAACATCTTGAAAACATAGCAACTCAATTTCAGAGTGTCACAATTTTTCCGGTGTAAAATCCTACTTGGGTATACAAAGACTCCTTCCCAAAGGAACTATGACGTATACTATCTCTATTTATAGTGGAGGGCTAACGACCTGAAACTTCTGTTCGGCAGAAGATTTACCAAGATGAGAGAGAACCTTTCCGTGGAGTGGTCGGCCGTCGGACGTACGTCGATAAAACGGCGTTCATCAAACACTTCCTGGACATCCGCGAGCAGCTCGTCCTGGTGGCGCCACCCAACTTCGGCAAGTCCACCAACCTCCACATGCTCAAGCACTTCTTCCAGATCCCTGTCGACTCCAGAGGTGCCAACCTCACCAGCGTCATGGCAGAAAAAGCTGTCTTCTTTGGCAACCTCTCCATCTGCAAGAACCACCCCTCCATCTGCCGTAGTCATCTATCGAGGTGACCATCCAATTCTAGAGTACCTCTGTAGGGAGGGAACGGGCATGTCGAGAAATGTAGCTCTTATGGCCTGGTTACACGCCCAAATTTCCGTCAAATTCCGGTCAAAATTATGACCAAGATGGCGGTCAAGAGTTATCTAGATTGATGAGTAAAATTAATTAAAACAGCATGTTGATTGAAATAGGTATGAAATAAGCACGGTTGTGTGGAAGTCAGATGAAGGATGAGCCCCACAGTTTCATCATCTACCATCAAATTCTTGCAGGCCGCAGAAAGATGGTAGGTGGTGCGCACCAGTCACCATTTGATCGGAAATTGATGGGAATTTGAGCGTGTAACCAGCACATTAGTGCAGAAAAGGGCAGCCGACCGTCCCGCAAGAAAAGCACTAGGTAAATCGTCACCTTTCGGCCAAAGTATCACAAGCGTCATGCGACGTTTACAAATTTCCGGCGCTATTTTATTATTTTACAGAAAAATTGTCCAACAAAGCCGTTCGAAAATTTCACTCAATTTTCTCTGCGCTGCCGATAAAATTCAGTTTCAAACAGATTCATCAACAATTTCTCTGTAAAAAAATAAAATGGCGGTGGAAATTTTTAAACGTTGCATGGCGCTTGTGATACTTTGGCCGGAAGGTGACGAAATGCTACTGCAAATCTTCAGATTCTAATATCAAATCAAAATGGCCAAGAATGTTCATAAATGAGTGGTTGGTTGGTGTCCTTCCGCAAAAATGAGTAGGTAAATGAATGCAAAAAATAAGTAAAATACGTGCGCTTTTATACTTTTCTGTTCACCACTTTTTTCCCTTGTCTTTGCCCGCAGGAAGTTTATAAAAAAAATACGGAAACTTTACTTAAAATTTACGTAAACAAATTTACATAATTTTTTTTTCAATTTTATATAAAAAAAAGCCCAAAAAAGGGTTTCCTGATACAAATATTTAAAGAGTTTTTTATGTAATTTTTAAGTGGTTTTGAAGTAAATTTTAAGAGAACTTAAAATTCACCAGTTTTTTACAACTTTTCTCAACAGCCATTGCTACTAGGGGAATAATCGACTTTTGGAGCCAAGAGACCAATTTTTGTGTGGCTAAATTAGGGCTCGTAGACTATTTCCGAAAAAAGGGCCAATCACTAGGGGGAAAAAACACATTGGATCCAGAGTCCAGACTCTTTAAAACATTAACGAGAGAAAGAACTCATGATTCAATCAGATTTAAGCTTAAATCAAAAGGAAATCCGCTTAAATTAAGAGGCTTGCCCTGGTAAAAATAAGCGGTAGAATGTGTGTTCCAAAATACTATAGACCTAAAGCCGGCTGTAAGATTTCCAATAGCTTCCGTAGCCGGCTGTACAATTTCTTATAGCCTTTTATAGCTGATGGCGATTAAGCAACAGTCAGACGATGAAGTTTATGCTAAACCTTACTAATTACGGATACTAGGACTTAGTTAGTTTTTGGACTACCGCTCTCTTTTTGTGCCGTAGTATCTTGATTTATTTTGCGAGGAAAGCTCCGTACTTTTGAAGGATGCCTGTCATTCTTAATACGTTGGATCGCCTTCAATTTCGTATGATACTGTGCAGTACCTCTGTTGTGAAATAGTTGCTTCAAGCGCCGGCCGTCGTACGGTGCGCGCGCGGCGGGCGGGCAGCCAGCGCGAAAAGCGCCTTAGCGCATGGCGCAATGCGTGAAGTATCCCTGTTAGGTTTGTAGGCGCTTATCGCTGACAGCACGCCGCTCCGCTCTGTGTTAGGCTCCAATATAATCTTGCGGAGTCAGCGTTTTTCAACTCCTGATTTTGAAATGTTTGCACATCCAGTATGGACTATTCTCATTTTAATTGATGAAAAAAAAATATGTTTTAAAGGAAAATATAACGTGTGTTTTGTAAATATTAAGGTGGTTCCGTATCAAACTTAATGATTTCCAAAGCGCACGAATTTCTACACAATTTCTTATAGCCTTTTATAGCCAATGGCGATAAAGTGTAAAGCCCGGCGATAGGAAATATAGCCCGACTGTATACTTTTTTATAGCTTCGTATAGCCCGGCTATATGATTTGCTCCGCTTTCTACAGCCAGCTATATGATTTTCAATAGCCTCTTTTAGTCGGCTAAAGGAACTCCTATGGTATTTTGAAACGCAGCTCCTATCGCAAATTTTTACCAGGGTGGTTCTTGATTTAAGCTTAAATCTGATTGAATCGAGAGTATTTTTTCTTGTCGATGTTTTTAAGAGTCTGGACACTGGATCCAATGTGTTTTTTTTTCCAAAGAGTACATAGAGTCGTAATGTAAGTGGGTGAGCTGGCGTCACTTTTAAGCATTTTCCAGGTCCCGAATTCCAAGACTCCTGTGTGACGCCGGGTCACTTTTTCGATACATAATCGATTGTTTGCGATACACGGGTACTTGGCCATCCAATGTAAACAAAGAAGATAGGAATCACCGCGTATTCCACACCGCCATTTTGGATCGAATATGTATCGAAAAAGTGACCCGAACTCGGCGCACACCGGGCTCGGAACTCGTCAAGCAGAACATGGCGCCAGCTCTCCCATTTACATAACGACTCTATGTACTCTATGTTTTTTTCCAGTGATAGCGTAGTTAACCGCGCGCTCCAATTGAAAGTATTATTCCTGGTTTTAGCGCCCCGGTCGTATTTCTAGACCTGGAGTCGGTGAACGGCTCCACTCCAACGGAGTTCCACGAGACTTTCCGGAGCGAGGTGGAGCGGATGTTCCGGACGCACGGGTACCTCTCGAAGAGTGAGTCGCTCTCTGCGTTCAACAAGGAAGAGTTCGCGGCCTACGAGTCTCACAGCCAGAGGCCCCACCGGACGATCGGCTTCTACAAGTGCGGAGTAGACGTTCTGACCAGGCTCCTCTTCACCCACCACCGGCGCAAGTGCATCCTCCTCGTCGACAATTTCGACCGCCTCGCCGTCGCAGCCATGCTCGGCAAGGACGAGGAAAATCTACTTCCGGTCAGTACTCAGTATCCCACACGGAGAAAAAAACTTCATGCATGAGACCCGAAGTTGTGGTCCACTGAAAAAAAATTCTCAGCGTTTTTACCGAGGTCCGTTGGTACCTTTACCATCTCACTTTTTTTACCAATTATTGGTAATTTTACCAAGACAGACTGGTAAGCTTACCTAAAAACCGGTATTTTTACTGTTTTTTCAGGTAAGAATACCACTTTCATTGGTAATCAATTCCCGGTAACTTTGCCATTTTATCTCCGTACTTCTACCACAGTCGATAAAAAATATTGGCGTTTTTACCAAGGTCCAGCAAAATTACCGAGAAAGTTCAATAATTTTACGGAGATTTCTCAGTAAAATTACCAATTCCATAAATGGTAATTTTACCAAGAAAAAACTGGGATCAAATAGAACCCTGAATTCTTGGTAATTTTACCCTTTTCTTAGTAAATACACCGAGATTTTTACTTTCTCGCTCCCCTAGGGTAGAGAGGAAGTATTGTCATCCTCCAAGAAAAAAAAAAGTTGAAATTTCATCATTTATAGACTTTTTTTTCAGTGCGGTTACCTACTTCTTCTTAACGTGCAGTGGTTCATATTTGTCACAGGTGGAAGTGGACGACATCTACTTCTCGCTGGGGAAGACGGCGAAGCATTCGGAGTTCGTATCCCGAACTTTGCTGACCGGGGTGTTCCGGATGGGGAGTCACCGACAGTGGCACGACGCCAACCTCTTCTACCACTCCATCTTCGCCGACCCGCAGATCAGCCAGCATTACGGACTCACCTTGGCCGAGGTAGAGACACTCATCGGGCGCTTGGGTCGGAGCAAAGACCACAGCAACGTTGATCTCCACGGGATCAAGCACTACTTCGACGGCTACAGAATCTCCGACAAACAGATCAAGGTTTTCAACACCGGGACCGTTGTCGGGTACTTGGAGGGAGCTGATGAGGATGATCTTATTCCCTCGTTGCCTCTCTTCAGCATCTATAAACCACTTTTCAGGTTCGCAAATCTTACTCGTTTCAATGCAAGGCGGATAAAGAATGGTGGTCGCATTTCGATTTCGGCTGCCATCTTGAAGCACTGTGACGTCAGGAGGGTACGGCTTTTGCCATGCAATTCGAAGTTGAGCCGGCTCCCCCGGCCTCGGCCGGCCCACGTACCCGATACCGTGTGTCGTCCAGAGGGTACGAAATGCGACCACCATTCTTTATCCGCCTTGGTTTGAATGGATTACTAAATCTTGTTACTTTCTCGCTACCCTTCCTGCTGAAAATTACGAGTAGGCTATTCAGAATTCGCCAATTCACATGAGTAGAACTTCCTGGTTATATGGGTAGAAATCTTACTCACATGAGAAGAAATTCTACTCATATTACTAGAATACTCTACTCATAAGATAGTAGAAAAGTTCAACTCATATATGAATTCCATTTTTTTTCATTTTTCAGAAGCGATGTTTTTGACCAGGGACACCGATAAAGTGTGCAAATTTGAAAAATAAAAATATTTTGTTCTCATGATTTTTTTGATGCGGTGACTAGTTTTTGAGATATCAGACACGGTAGATTCAACGCTGAACTCATGTGAGTTGAAACCTCTATGGTCATATGAGTTGAAATCTCTAGTCATATGAGTTGGCGGGAACTGGATAGAAAAGATTCTGTTCATATGAGTTAAATTCCATTCATATAAGTTGAAATTCTCTTCATATGAGCTGGAGTCTATTCATATGACTTTGATTTTCTACTCATTTGTACACACCATTTTTAGCAGGGCTAGTTTATTTAGTACTCTGAAAGTACTAGATTGATTTATCGATTTATTTCTCAGTAGATTGATTTATTGCGCATCTCTCTTTAAGTACCCACATAGGGAGAGTATAGGTACACATTTTTACAAAGCAGCCCGAGACAATGGTAAGATGAAAAAATAAAAACAACGGGTGAAAACGGGAAACAAGGGTGAAAATACAACTCTAAAAACACAATATACGTTTCGACTCAAAACTGTTGTGAGTCGTTATCAGGCGGAAAATGAATTAAAAATTGAAAAGTATCGATAGAGAAACCTAAGACTCACATGTTGGTGGCTGAGATCCGAGGGAAATAACTAGATAGCGGCCACCATCAAGTACTGCCGTGCTAAGGAAAAACGCCGTATGAACCCTCCAGGAGTTGCCAAATTTCTATTTATAAAACACGAATTTCCTGGTAAACTTATGAATATTTTTATTCCAATTTTTCATATAATGTTATTTGCAATTTCACCTCGAGTTCCTGAAAATTTCGAGGAAAAATATTCATAACTTTCCTCAAAAATGAACATTTTATTGAAGGCAATGGCAACCCTCGAATGCTCATACGGCGTTCTTCCTTAGCACGGCAGTGTAGGTCTCAGGTTTTTTATTGATGCTTTTTAATTTTAATTTATTTTCCGACTGAAAATGACTCAGTTTTGTGTCGAAACGTCTCGGAATTTTAGAAGTATGCACTAGAAAAAAAAAACACATTGGATCTCGAGTCCAGACTCTTAAAAACATCGACAAGAAAAAAATATTCTAGATTCAATCGGATTTTTGCTTCAATCAAGAACCAAGCCTCTTAATTTGAGCGGATTTCCTTTTGATTTAGCAAAAATCTGATTGAATCAAGAGTATTTTTTCTTGCCAATGTTTTCAAGAGTCTGGACTCTACATCCTATGTGTTTTTTTACCAGTGTATGCAAAATATGAAGGCGCTTCGGTTTTTCGAAAGAATCCACGTAACTGAACGGGTGATCGGGTCTACTTTTCTAACCTCGTGTTCAAGTCTCCAAACGTATATATTTTTATTACTCGATGATTTCCTTTTGATTTAAGCAAACATCTGATTGAATCGAGAGTATTTTTTCTTGTCAATGTTTTCAAGAGTCTGGACTCTAAATCCAATGTGTTTTTTCCCCAGCGTATATGTATTTATAGCCTTGTAGTAAAAATCAGACGAATTATTACAGGTTTGAACTGTTGGGTGAGCACCTACAGGAGGCTGGCGAGCATGGGACGGATTTGGCTCCGCAATGGGTGATCTCGATTACGGACCTATTTCAGCTTCGAGAGGCCGTCAACGCGAATGTGACCAACTTCAACGGGACCCACGATAAGGACCTCCTGGTGCAGCTTCTCCAGGAGGCCGGCTACTTCACGGCCACCTCTCGGCACCCCAACGGATCCGTCCATCTTGAGATCCCTTGCTTAGCCGTCAAGGAGGCTTACGAGGATCTCGTCTACCATGACGAGTCCTTCGTCATCGAGGAGGAGAGGTTGGAGAAGGAGCTCGAAGCTGACGCCACGAAAAACAACACACATGGCCGTAAGGGGAAGAAGAAAGGTCCATGATTGTCATAAGAGACGAAATGCGCTAGTTACACGCTCAAATTTCCATGAATTTCAGATCAAATGGTGACTTGTGAACACCATCTACCATCAAATTTCTGCGGCCTGCAAAAATTTGATGGTAGATGATGGAGCTGTGGGGCTTATCCTTCATCTGATTTCCACACACACGTGCTTATTTCATGCTTATTTCAATCAACACGCTGTTTTAATTAATTTTACTCATCAATCTAGATAACTCTCGTCATCATTTTGATCGGACTTTGACGGAAATTTGAGCGTGTAACCTGCCGAAAGAGAATATCGACGGCGCGGCGTAAGTCCTGAATCACAAATCTCATTTACGGTGTCTGCAAAGCTCCACCTCCATAATATTTTTTTAAAGGAGAGCAAACTGACATCATCCCTTGAATTTATGCAGAACTTTCTTCGCACAGAGAAGAAAAATGACGGCACACTGAAAAAAACAGTTCTGTTCACGGGACTCCTGCACTTCTTGTGCAACAGTTACAGAAGCTCCCTTTATGACGACACTACGGTACACACTGGAAAAAAAACACATTGGATCTAGAGTCCAGACTCTTAAAAACATCGACAAGAAAAAGTACTCTTAATTCAATCAGAATCTAGCTTAAATCAAAAATCAAGCCTCTTAATTTGAGCGGATTTCGTTTTGATTCAAGCAAAAATCCGATTGAATCAAGAGTATTTTTTCTTGTCAATGTTTTCAAGAGTCTGGACTCTAGATCCAATGTGTTTTTTTTTTTTTTTTTTCCAGTGCAGGTGAACATTTGGTGGAGGAGTCGTTCCATCGTCGGCAATATTCATCAATAGCCGACACTGATCCGCCAAAACTTGTGTAACGGGACGAGGATTACAGGACGATTCCTCGTTTCTGTGAACCAGTTAAAACTAGGATTACAGGCTCGTGGTGTGCGCTGGTTAGAAATGGTGTGTACTATGCTGTAGGTCCGGCACCGAGAAATGACGCATTTTCAACGGTCCAAGCGCGCACCGTAGTGATCGCGTAATGCGGGAGGTATTCTATCAGTCTTGTAGGCGCTAACATGCGTTCAGCGCGCACGGTCGGCGCATGGCAGTGAACGTGCAATGTGTGAAGTATTCATATAGTCTGGTAGGCGTTAATATGCGTTCAGCGCCGACCTCACCGTGTTCAGCGCGATTAGTTAAACTTGCAGGGTTAGCGTTTTTCAACTTGATACTACCATTATATTTTTGCACACATTGTATGGATTAAGTAATGTCTTATAAAACAATAAAAAATCCGATTCATCTTCCTCTGTTTAATTACAAGAGGTCAATACTATGTCCGCATCTTTTGTGTGAATGCATTGGTATGTTAGCCGCTATAAACTCGTAAACGACGGATACTCGTTCCCAAAATTTCATTTTTTTTTCAAATTCATATGCATTTGTCCATCGAACAAGTGTAACTATAATTAAAAATTTCTATCCCAAGTAGGAAAAAAGTTAGAGTGACGGTAGGTGACTTTTGGTTAGCGGCGTACATACTTTTTGACGCTTAAATTTGATTATAGAAGTTAATTTCTCACGAAATATATTTCTAGATTAGTTTAACCATTAATATTTAATATCTCAATTTTTTAAAAAAAAATTAACTTATGCGTGTTATCTTCTAAGCCCCTAGCTTGATGTGTGTTAAGAATACTTGAAAATATTTCGTTCAGGGGCCGATTTCCGAACTTCTCGTCCAGTGGCATGGCGTGTTTTGCGATGTACTGATTTATCTGTCATTTAAATCCATGACAAAGGACCGATAAACAGGGCGTTCGCGACGAACACCTTGATAATCGATTCTTTATCATAGCTTCAAATGGGGAAATCTCGATAATCGACCATTCACGTCTCGCCACTGTTTTCGTTGTGTGAATCGTTTCCTTCGTAAGATTTCAGAGAAAAACTCGTGATGTGCTTTTTTGGTCCAGACCTTGTTTAGTGTCCAGGGTGCTGATTGTTGAAATGTATAGACAAATCGATAGACAAAGAAAAAAAGGGATATGGAGGGATCCTATTGGTAAAGGCAGTTGCAATGGACCAAAGGCGTAGGTATAGACAAACTAAAAGCAACCCACGAGAGACCCCATAGTTGGTCTCTTTTTCTCCCTCAGTCCATACCACTCATTTCAACCAATAGGATCGCTTCATACTCCCTGTTAAAGCTAATTAAGCTTCAACCAAATATGTCTCCGTGGTAACAGAGTTCTATACATACGCATTGTAACGCTATAAACCCGGGTGAATAAAGTCATATCCGCAGTATTATTAGGAATATTATTATTATGAAGTTGAATAGTTATTCAATAGTTCTGATTGTTGCTAAATGTAGGCAACAAAGACAGGTAACAGAGGAAGTTATAATAAGCAATGTAACAGAGTTCTATATACATAGGCATCGTAACGCTATAAACCTATGTGAATACAGTCGTATCCATTGTATTATTATGAATGTAATTATTATGAAGTTGAATAGTTATTCAATAGTTCTGATTGTTGCTAAATGTAAGCAACACTCCCTGTGTCTTCTTTGTCTATAGCAAGGTGGAGAAATGGTGCTGGGTCCACACCATTTTGCGGGGAAAAAAAGCCAAGAAATACCAAAAATTAAAATTAGAGTCAAAAATAAATTTTACATAATTTTAATTACATAATTTTAATTTTTAAATATAAATTTATTTTTGACTCTAATTTTAATTTTTGGTATTTCTTGGCTTTGTTTCCCCGCAAAATGGTGTGGACCCAGCACCATTTCTCCACCTTGTTAAATACAGTTTCGGGCCACTTTTTAGTGTTTAATTCTTTAATTTGTCTATAGCTTTCCCTAGTAACAAAAATACTAGTATCAGATACGGTATCTTCAAATACCGTATTTAATTCGTATGTTATATGTATTTTATACATGTATTAAATACTTGAATCTAGATACAGTATAATATATGTATTTTATACATGTATTAAATATAAGTATTTGGATTCAGTATTTAATATAAATTTTATACATATAAAATAGATGAATTTTATAGCGAAATAAAATTTGTATTTTATATGTATTTAATTTTTCCCCCTGCCCGGCGAGTGCACTCCATGGTGAGTACCTAGGTATCAGTCATGTTCCCCAAGCAGGCCCCCCACATCCATCGGTGGGCCCCGGGGTCGGATCAGTCAGCGGGCCTCTCTTTTAGTAAACTATCTAAGGGGGGTCTGGGGGGACCGCCCCCAGTAGGTGGGGGGTTTGGGAGGCCACCCCCGAAATTTTTTAAAATTTTGCCTCCAATCTAAGTAATTTTTTAATTTAGAAGAAAGATGCAGAAAGTTCTAAGATGGTTAGTCGTATGTTCAAAAGATAGAACTTACAAAAATTAAGTAGGCAGTGTAAAATATGGTCATGTGGTATCTGATTTTTGCATTTGCCCATAAAATGGAGCTTTTCTGAGTGGTATAAGTTGAAGGCTACAGGGACACATCTTTTGCATAAGAAACATACTCCTATTTATGTACTCATTTGCCAACGTGTGTTACATATACACTTCCTACTATTTGTATATGTAGTAGATGCATGTTAAATTTGTATCAATGGTATGCATGATATGCAGTAAATTCATCCCTGCTAAAAATGTTTCATGGAATTCCATGGTATTCCGTGCTGTTTTCCATGGAATTTCATGGTGAAGACACGGAACTCCATGGAGAAGGCACGGAACTCCATGGAGACTCCATGGAGGAGACACGGAACTCCATGGTGACACCTGGGTTTCCATGGTGACTACATGGGATTCCATGGTGGCAGCAGAAGATTCCGTGGTGGCTACATGGAATTCCAAGGGAGTGTCACGGAATAGCAAAGGACATGCATTGAAACGCCGTGAAACATTGGAGACCACCACAAGAATCAACATGGTAATCTGGAAGCCTTTGATCATTGACTATCAGCAACTATTTGCTGTTTCGTTATGCATTATAGAATTAAGTTGAACTATACTCACCGAAGTTCACTAATGAGGGCCACTAAAATGTTGCATGTCATCAGTTATCACAGAATAAGTCTTGATTAGTGCACTGGCTACAACCGTCCTACAACCATGGCATTCCCAAGACAATGCCCACCATTTAACAATTGTACCAGTCGGTAGCAATTACTTTTCACACAGAGAAAGTATTCATTTAAAATATGATCAACTTAGAGATTTGCTATGGCTGACAGAGATGTAATAATAATTTGCCGCTTATACTCTGTTTAAGACAACTGAAATAACCGCAATAGTATGTCAAAAAACAGAAAACACGCAGCTTCTTCAAACCACGCATACAACGTAGGTACAGCTTTAAAGTCTGTCAATTATAAATCAAACGTCTATGTTTTGCAAGATTAGTTTAGACACTGACTATTCAATAGGATGATATTATGTACAGTGGAAAGCACGGAGAAAGACAGAGACTTTCAATTTTTTAGAATTTTCATTGGGGTAGGGGGAGTTAACTGCCTATGAAGGAAGTGTGTAACAAACTGATAAGGCAAAGTAGCGCCTGAAAGCAAGTTATATCCGATTGCCTTTACTGAAGCTCACTC
This sequence comes from Bemisia tabaci, assembly GCF_001854935.1. Classification (NCBI taxonomy): domain Eukaryota; kingdom Metazoa; phylum Arthropoda; class Insecta; order Hemiptera; family Aleyrodidae; genus Bemisia; species Bemisia tabaci. The sequence goes on from NW_017547361.1 coordinate 304,325, forward strand.
ATCATACTTCCAAATCTCCTGTGTGAAACCAACATTGAATTGTAGAAAGAACCGAATAGCTGTAATAGGAAAATCAATGAGAATTGAGATGTATCTATCAGAATTTTTTCATTCTATTTCTACGCATGGCCAAAATAAAAATTTGAGGAGTGATTACCAAGAATCCATCACGATACACTGCTGGCTTACTTTCAGTTTAATCAAAATCTACCAACTTCGAGGTAACATTACTTTCGTAACGAAGAAGGCTCGAATTCGAGCTGAAACTACTTAAATCAAATAAAAAAATTAAAACTTACATTATGTTCTGGCAGTGATAACCAACAACTCATCTTGTGTTTCTTTACGATTTAGCTCCGGCTCCTGTGTTGCAATCCTGCCCTATTTCATGTTGAAATTTTATTTTAAAAAAATGAAAGCAAGAATAGAACGCAAAAGTTGAAGGTGTGACATATGAAACATTATTGGCGTTACGCATTTCAATAATAAATAGGCAAATGAGTTTTTATAGATCATGCAGATTTAAATAAAAAATCCTCAATTCAATTCGGCAACTCAGGAGATGTGCCACCCCGCTCTGCCTCGCCCTGCCTAGTCGGTATTTTGAGGTTAGATTATCAACGAGGCGAGATGTCAGGCGCTGTGAGGTGAGGCTCTCGCAAACTTTACAGTAATTCTCAGATCAGTATATATTTCTTGACTTCCTGCTTTCGCTACATTACGCCAAATCCGAGTTGAATGCAAGGGCCTTGAACTGAATCTAGGTAAGTCATGAATAACAATGATTAGCAATTCCCATTACTGAATGTAGGCACCAATAGGTAGTGATCCATCAGCGCTCAGTAACCTCTTTATAGATATAGAATCATAGCATTATGTACATTTATTTCTGCATTTTGATAAACTATTCTAACATTATTTGTTGAATAGTAGATTCATATGGGCTCACCATTTTCTCTATCTTCTCTTTGGTCACTCCTCCGAGTCAGCACCTCAAACATGAACCGTGATCGAATTTTGGTCACAGTCTCCCTTATCGTGTTTTCAGCACATGCTAAACACTCTAACTGCATTCCATTCCTAGCTGCTCATCAGCTCATGTCATCGTCCCCCTAAGGGATAATATCAGATTTCTGTCAAATCATATGAGATCGCCATCTCCTATCGTTTGCCGTAACCCATATAGACTGTGTATTAAATTCACGGGTGAGAACTAGGACTGAAAAAGAAACCATAATTACAGGCCCTCCTAGATTTTTTTGCCGTGTGATGGAAACTAAAGCCCACCTCAGATAGTCCAAATTTTCCTCCACTTATTTTGAGTGTAAAGTTGGATTGTTTGATACGGACACGAGAACATAGAGCTCGGGCATCGTATGTTAAGACAATCGTCAATCTCTGATTAGCTCTGAATTTGCACCACTTAACAGGTTGATACATGTAGTCAGGTGGCACCACTGGTGAATGGTGACATAAACAATACTTTTGACGTCTTTGTCTCAACATATAATGCCCGAGCTCTAACATTTGTTCGAGAAGTTGAACGGAAACTTTGGTGTGATGTCACTTTCAAATTTTTGTTCAACCTCTCAAAATATTGTTGTGTTCTCGTGTTGTATTACACGATCCAACTTTTCATTTGACACAAGTGGAGGAAAAGTGTGGCCGTCTAAATTGAGCCTTAGCTATTACTGGGTATTTTTATTCACAAATGTGAGTAGTGTGAGAGATATATCTGAAGTTACAGATGAGGCCTGAAACTCCTAACTCTAGAGGGCTAAAACATCACATCCTTATCAATGATGTTTCAGCGAATTATCAGATGTCCAATAATTTACTTCCTATTTTTATGGCTACCAATACAATAATTTTGAGGTTTTCAACAAGAATTTTATCTCATTTTTAGCCATAAAAATTATTTGCTATCCTCAGAACTTATTTTAACTTCTCAAGAAATGTTGGTTGGCTTCACCTTGAGATTGTTTTAATTTAGTGCTGATCATTGGTTGTACTCAAGGTTTTGATGCACTGTACATTATTCATTTTTCAGAGCTTTCATAAAGACACTCCAAGACATTTACCTGCTTTGTTCAGCTGCAGCAATCGCCATTTGTTTCCTATCATCTGGCAGTTCCTTTGATCTTATCGAACAGCCATTCGCAGGGAATTGGTGGCAACTTTTAAACCATCCAGATGCAATTAAGCTTCTCAGACAGAAACCAAAATCTACAGTTCATATCATTCATTTTGATTACATGGTAAACTTGTAAATTTTTTAATTAAATATTAAGAAAACCAGCAAATTTGAGTAGAACAGTTTTATGATGACTTATAGAAACAACACCATAGTAAATTGATGGTGGAAACCTGCATGAGGCACAATGAGTGCTAAGGAAGGTTTCCACGGTACAAATTTTCTGTGGTGAAATGTTCCATGGTAAAATTTTCCGTGGAGAAATTTTACGTGACCAATTTTACGTGGAGAAATTTTCCATGGAAAACACCACGGAATTCCATGGAAAATTTTTAGCAGGTATTCAATTCGTTTCTGGATACATATTTAATTCGTATCTAGATACGTATTTGATACAGAATAATATACGGCAAAAAGAGCAAGTTTATACAGTATTTGGATACCGTATTTAATACGTATTTTCCAGTATTTAATATGTATTTAATACGTATTTGGATACGAATTTTTTTTGAATCTTCATTTGTATTTTATATGGTATTTTGGCTACTAGGGTTGTCGGTAAATTTCAACAGTCAGTCTCAGTTCGCTGTGGGTGAGATAAAGATATCGAGTCAGTTATTTGGTTTTTATTATTTGGTGTATTGGCAACTTTAAAGCGACATATGTATCATGTCCCAGCATCACAGTAAGCTCGTCAACGTGAGCGGTGTTTCACGACATGTGTCGGTTGAGTTTGACGTGCTGCTCCCGCCAAGCCTCGAGCTTCATTTTCGGGATGATCTCCTCGCTGCACGGCATTAGATCGTTGCTGCAACAAAAACGGCAAATAATCAGAGGTTAGACGCATTCTTTGAAGAAAAAAAAACAAGGAGAAACATCCAACATGAATATGTTGGAAAAGCGTGCCGAACAACTGAAATTTCGGAGACATGAGCTTGAATGAATCGCTGAACCAAGAGCTAATAATATCAGTTGTTTTGATATGGCATTCTATCATGGAGTAATGCATAGGGCTCATGTTGTATAGTCAATGGGTACGAAGCACCCATTAAAGTGCGGCGGGAAAAAATATTCTAGATTCAAATCGCTCTAGCGTAAAAAAGGATTTTTGAAGGATCTGTCAAATGAAATAATACGGTTTTGACCGGAAAATGTTCTCAAGGGTTTCCAATCAGCAGTTCATTCAGTTTTTTGGTAAAAGACCATCAGGGCTTGGCAGTATAACGGTTCAAAGACAAAAAAACGGGTCCGAGGAAAAAATATTTGGACGGCCCGTTGAATAGCATTGGTTTATCGGTGTGCTGTACTATGGTACATCCAAGTGATTTCAAAAAGCGAGCCCTACTGGCAAGCTTAAAAAAAAATTTAAATTGTGATGATACGAACAGATGATAGATTTGTGCTTCCTACGCACAATTTTCAAATCATGCACAGTCGGCATCATATTGATGGTGAAACTACAGGATATTGCAGCTCAACCCAAAAAACATTTTTCAACGGAAAAATCTGGATATACTGCAATTTTATCGGCGATAAAATTGCTCTATACACTGAAAAAAATTCTCGGCGTTTTTACCACGGTCCGTTGGTACCTTTACCATCTCACTTTTTTTTTACCAATTATTGGTAATTTTACAAAGACAGACTGGTAAGCTTACCTAAAAATCGGTATTTTTACTGTTTTTCAGGTAAGAATACCACTTTTATTGGTAATCGATTCCCGGTAACTCTGCCATTTTATCTCGGTAATTCTACCACAGTCGATAAAAAAATTGGCGCTTTTACCAAGGTCCAGTAAAATTACCGAGAAAGTCAATAATTTTACAGAGATTAAAATTACCAATTCCATAAATGGTAATTTTACCAAGAAAAAACTGGGATCAAATAGAACCCTGAATTCTTGGTAATTTTACCCTTTTCTTAGTAAATACACCGAGATATTTTTTTCAGTGTATATTGCCACCGATATAATCACGACAACTAACCGATAAAATCGCTATGTATCGCGATCATTGCTATTTGCTACTTGAGAATTTGTGACGTTGCAGCTTTCCGGTCGCATTTACTTTTAAGAGGAAAAATACCAAACGGCATTTTTTGAAAACTCTTCAAATTTGTCCAGTCTGTATAAGAAATATTCTGTGAAAATTTTGAGCGATAGCGATGGTTTTTCTCTTTTGTTGTAATAATATGACAGCAGGGATTTTAAAATATACCGTAAACGAAAAAGGCGTCCCTGCAGTTTCACCGTTGAAATCGGCGACAGAGACAAAAAAACATGGATCTTGATTGCATTGCTTCAAAATTCAACATTGGCTTTGTTTCCCCTGCGAAATAGCGCGGACCCAGCACCAATTCACCACCTTCTCCCTTTATGATATGAGCTTTGAGATCCATAAGAATAAATGCCCGGCAGGGCTCATGTCATAATAGATCAAGTCCCTTTTGATTTAAAGACGTCCAGATATAAACGGAACTTACTCAGTCGTCGATGGTCTCAGGAACACATTCCTCTGCATCATAGTAATGTTATCGGAGTTATCACAGAATATTCGAGCAAGAGAGGACTTCCTAATTTGGTGCAAGCGCTCTGAAACAGATAATCAAATATTGATTTATTAATTAGTGGTCATTTGGAGGAAAAACTACATTAGATATTTGTAAATTCCATCACGAAGAGGCAAAATTTTGTAGTGGCTTGCAAGCCCCTTCATTCAATAGAATGCATCCCGCTGCGTGATATGGCTCTCGTTGCCGCACGTCTGATTTTATTTCGAGCAACCATTTTAGCTCTCCGGAGATCGAATTGCATACCCTCCAAAATGAAGGAATTTTGGGTGGATCCATTCTTAGGTGATTTGATAGACGCTATATTTTGTGTCAGAACGGCAAACGACATATCGCATCGATCAGTTCCATTTTCTCAGCTACTTGTTATTTTTTTCAAATTTTGAGATGGCAATTCTGTTGTCGGGAGACTAAAGTATTCACTTACCAATTTTGACAAACAAATAACTTAATGAAGGCGTGGTTTTTTAGAGAAAAAATATCGAATTTGATATTGATATCGACACTGCACTCGAATGCGATTTTTCTTTCGAATTTTCTTTCTAAAAAACCACCCCTATATTACGTTGAATTTGTTTGTTAATGGGTAAGTGAATTCTTCAGTATCCTAACAACAGAATTGCGATCTCAATATCGAGAGAAATAAAGAGTAGCTGAAAAAATGGCACCAATCGATGCAATACATAGCATGTGATTTTGACACAAAGTATGGCGTCCATCGAATCACCATAAATAGTTCAACAGAGGACTCCGTGCCACGCAGCATGCGGCTTTCGGTACCGCAAGGCAGCTCTTACTCAAGCAACTATTTGAACACTCCGGAGATCAAATTGCATACCCTCCGAAATGAAGGAGTTTTGGGCGGGTCCATCCTCAGATAGTCCAACAGAAGGCACCGTGCCACGCGTCATGTTTTTTTTTTAAGGAACAACTATGAACACGACCGAAAGATCTTTCTCCCCAAGGACGGCGACATGGACATGCATGGGTCACGAAAATTGTGATACCACGTACCAGTGGCGTGGCGTGCTATGCGATACATCGATTAATCGGCCATTTAAACCTATGGAAAAGGATCGATACACAGGGTGTTCGCAGCGAACACCTTAATAATCGATTCTTTACCATAGGCTGAAATGGCATAACAATCGATACATCGCAATTCACGCCACGCCACTGCCACGTACCTCCGTTTGCGACTTTGCAGACGTCCTGTCATACAATTTTTTTTCTTTGGACAACTAGCCGATATACATACATAGGAGTCGCTTTCACAGCGCTCCCTGGCGCTCTGCGACGCCTAACCGCCACAGTGCACTATGGTCCGAATAGCCGGTTTAAGCGGCATTAAATCAGATACGTATGTTTAAACCTCGCAATATGAGTTTTCAGGGGTTTTTAGGGTCGCTGAGTGCAAAAATGCTAATATTCTTCAGGAAAAATCCATTTTTAACATTTTTATACTTTATATAACTGTGGTAATAATTTGTTCACAAACCTTAAATTGAGGTTACAAGTTCGAGTTGAAGCGGTGGAGCAGTTGGCATCGCGTCTCACTCATCTTCTTGATGTCCCGGGTTCGATTCCCGGTAGATTTTTCTTTTTTTTTTATAAGTTTAAAAATTAATTTTACATTGGATGGACTATAAAGAAGCTAAAAGTAGAGCCTCGTCAAACACTACTATCAAGGGAACTTGAAAAAGACAGCTCAGGATAATACTTCTACGTTTCATGGCTCCAGAGGCCTACTTTCAAGTCCCACCGATCAGCCGTTTGAACTTGTTTTCGTCAGCCAAGCGAAACTTATGCTTAAATATATAAATTTTGATAGATTATTTGTTTGAAACATGGGTAAACGTAAAAAAAAAACGTTTACGGGACCTCAAAGTGGCTTCCTAAGACAATTTCATTGCTCGGGAGCCTTACTTTCAAGTCCCACC